>VZRJ01006055.1:304040-350561 GCA_013397565.1 Ptilonorhynchus violaceus
TTGTGGGAGAGAGGATACACCACTGCAAAAACCTGGGCGGGCTGTGGTGTTTCTGAAAGGTTTGGAACCACACCGAAGATTCTTCTTTAGGGAACTGTCTTCTGTGGAATGGATCCCACTACACTACAGAAAGAACTCTCTTTATCCCATGAGGTGGCAGTAAGAACTCTTAATCATACAATCAGAATGTCATGTTTATGTCCTTTGCGCGATCAATGAGAAAGATTGGAATGTATGGGGGGAGAATGATATTTGTATATTATGCCTTAATATTTTTCTTCATTTTTTTTTATTATTTCTATTCTTAGTAGAGTTAGTAAATAAATAATTTAATCATTTTTCAAGTTTGCAGCCTGTTTTTGCTGTCCCCTCTCCTCTGAAGAACTAAGCGTGGGGATCTGGAGTTTGCCTCCAGGGTAACCCTATGACAAGCACAAATCCAAAACACAGCCTGATTCCAGCCACTGTGAAGAAAGTTAACTCTATCTCAGCTGAAACCAGCACAGCTGTAAAGCTTGGAGAAGATAAGGCTCTGAGAAGACCTCATTGCAACCTTTCAGTTCTCAAATGGGGCTTACAAGAAAGATGGGGACAAAAATTTTGCAGGGCCTATTGCAATAGGACAAGGCATAATAATTTTAAACTAAAAGAAGATTGGTTTAGGTTAGATATAAGGAAGAAATTTTTTACAATGAGGGGAGTAAAACACTGGAAGAGGTTGCCCAGATAGGGGGTGGATGCCCCATTCCTGGAAGCATTCAAGGCCAGGCTGGATGAGGGTCTGAGCAACCTGATCTGGTTGACAACATCCCTGATCATTGCAGGGGTGTTGGACTACATGGCCTTTAAAAGTCCCTTTCAACCCAAACTATTCTATGATTCTGTGTATACAATTAACACTTTTTCTAACTTGTTGCCTGCACTTTCTATATTTTTCAGGGTGAGAAGGAGAATGATGTAGTGAAATTACTTTGATCCCCAGGAAATAGTTTCTTAGGTTGCTGCATTTACCACCATCCAAAAGGCTGTGTTAAACAGAATGGAAAATTCTTTAACTCTGTGTTTATTTAGTTGCTTTTTCAATGACTAAGTGTATATTGCTTAAGCAGAGGAAAATAGACAGGAAGGTTGATTCTAATTTGTAATGAAAAGTTCCACTGGGGTATGAGTCAGACTGTCTGTCTTCTCTGTTTCAGTCGTGACATACATGCATATGCACGTGTCTTCTCTATTCATCAAATTCCATTTAAAAACATCATCTTTATTAAGCAGTGTAGAAGTCATGAACTGTTACTCTTTATGCACAATAGCAGTTCTGTGGTCACATTACATGGCTGAAAAAAGCACTATTGCTTTTTTTTTTTTTATGAATTTGAAAAATCAGTACTACTGAAATTTCATAGAAATAAAAATGAAGCTATTTCAGTACAACATGCAATAGTTGGAGAAAGGACAAAAAAAAATAAGGACTTCTGTGTCCTTTACACTGGAAATTAAGAATCCATCCAAAGAAATGACACAGGGAAATGACAATTAGAAACATATTCTGTGAAAAACAAATTAAAGCAAATTATTATAGAGGAATCAATTTTCACATTGACCCCATCTCGGAATATCCATCAAATCAGTCATAAGATTGCTAAATAAAAGATTCTTGGCCAGTGCATTTCAGGGTTCTTTCGCAAAAAAACCCAGAACACTTAAATGAAGACATAAAAATGTCTGGTAAATATAACTCTTGTTCCACAATGATTGGAGCAGTATACCAAGTTTGCAACTAGAAATATAAAATGAAAAACTGTCCTGAGGCTGGTTTGAGACTTTGGAAATACCTTGCGAGTGCTAAAATTTCATTTCTGAAGGGTAGTTAAGTATGTGCAGCTGATCAAGATAATAGCTAAAAGGGGCTATAGTACATGTTCAGACCAGGACACGGTTGTAGTAGATTATGGCTTCCTTCTCATCCACACACCTAATCATGGAAAAGAAAAAGTGAAGAAGGGATGATTTTTGCCCAAATAACACTCTTGAGATAAGGTGGGGTGCTGCTAAAACACTCACCTGCCCTTCGAACAAGAGAAGCACTCGTGGGTCCTCTGGTTTAGTTTTAATTATAATTTACTATTTCTAGAAAGAGACGAACAAGAACAGTTTAATGTGGGGATTATCATTCAGGACTATAAATGGATGTAATGAAGAGAGATATGAAATAGTCAGAACTTCTAAAAATGTCTTTTTTACTGGCTTGTGGGACAATTTCCAAAGGTCAATGGAGAACATTAGATTACTTAATAGGTATCATCTTGAGTCTTACAAGCATGAGGCAAACTTTTTCTTTCTTTCCTAAAAATGCTACCGGTTCATTCACTAAGAGGTACATGACACTAGGATTTCATGCAACAGTTAGTCTCTATATTTTGAAACAATTCTGAAGGGTACTTGGTTTTGTCCCTACATCTACACAAAATATACTCTTTAACCTAAAATCAATTCTTCTTGATTGCCATTATTTGATGATCTTCTGTATATGCAATCTGATATGAATACTCCAATATGAATTTTTACTAAATCAGATCTATTTTTCCAACCAATTTGAATTATATGGTACACTAAGTGTGTATAGTCTTTGGGACGTTCAGGAGAAAAATTGGACAGTCTCTATGCTCATTTTAGGTTTGTTTCATGTACATGTGTCGTTCCTGAAAAAGGTTGATAAAAATAGTAAGATCCTGGAACTATGGTTAAATTACATTCTTTATTTTCTGATCTGTAAAGAATATCTGAGAGTATCGATTAATTCTTTCAGAAGCACATGAAAGTGTAACTTTTCACTTTGAATTAAAAAGAACTTTTATATTTTTCAGAGAGGGGAAAATAATAAGAAAGATAATTTGAACCTAAGACATAAAGTCAAAATCAAATTTTGGTAAAAAAAAATTATAAAAAATTGTAAGATAAAAATTGTTTAAAAACCTCACCAATTAAAAACTAATTAGAAGTGTTGCACCAGTGTTTCTGGGAGAGAAAAAGCAACCCCTAGAACAATACTTTCATTTATGTGGAAAATACTTCAAAGACTTTGTGTTGAAATGAAGAAAAGATAGCTAGTTGAAAGAAAAGAGTCAAAAAGAAGCTGTGTTCATCAAGATTTTTCACAGCGATCTTTCTTTTAACAACCTCATTTTCAACAAAGTTCACTTCTAACTGCTTTATAGGACTTTCCATCTATATTTACGTTGTAGGTCAGATACTTCAAAATGGCAGTACTTTCAGAAGCATGTCCTGAAACCAGAGCACTGGTATGCTTTTGTTTCTACATAGACATGTTCCAATGTGACTCGAACCACAGTACATAGTCCGGAGAACTGACATGCAGTTGTGAGTTCTGTGGGACAGACATAGATGAAGAAAATGAAAAAAATAGTTTTAAAATGAAACAGAAAGACTAAGAGAATAATTGACATAAAGAAAATTAAATAAATAAAACTCAAAAAAATAAAAATAGTAGAGAAATAGATCAACCTACAAAGGTCTACAGATTAATATGCAACTGAAAAAAAAAGAAAAAAAAATCTTTAACAAGTCCTAACAGTAGGTACAATAAAAGACATATTTAATAATGGTCTTCAGTAACCTAGCTAGTATAGACTAGAAATGTAATAGCTGGGATATGCCTAAGCACAAGATTCTCATTCAGTTTAGCTATCTCATCAGTTTTGCTAAACGAACAAATACCATTTTTGTATAAATATCTGCATAATTATTTGGGATTTTCTTCATTAGCAATATTTGTGGAGAAAATCCTGTGGAGTAGGAGGAAAGAAAGATGAGAAAAGAAAGTGGGAAATATGACTCAATAAGAAAGGTACAGGTAGATTTACTGGTTAAGAAAAGGAAAAACAATGATTTTCAATGGCAAAACACTTCAAGTATAGGCAAGGCATATTTGTGCCTATAGTCAGAAAATAATTCAAGCTGGAAGAGAGAACTAGAGAATGCTCTGCTCAAAACAGGATCAGCTTTACAGTACTTTTCCCCAGAAGAGAGAAAATTTGCTAGATGATTCTAGAGAGTGAGTGGAATTCGATACAAAGCAAATTAAAGTAATGACAAAAAGCTAATGTGTTGGTGTGGAGATAAGATTAATAATTCCTGTTCACAGGAATGAGCTGTTGCTACATGATCAGCAGAAGAACTTGCAAAAAAAAGGAGGATCCCATTTTAATTTCTTGTGTAGAAAGTGAAATATACACTTTGTTATCCAAATTCAAATTTCCAGTCAGTTCAGGTTTTCTAAAAATAAATTCAACTGCAGAAATTCTACACTAATTTATTTAAATTACTAAATGCAACAACAAAGTAAGTTTCCAGTAGTATTACATCAAAATTTATTGTCAGGAAGTGTTGAGATAAGTACTTGTAAAAGCATAGGCAACTCACTTATTTGCCTTCAGATTTTTCTTACTTTCCTTCTTTCATATCTTTCCCTCTGCAGAAGATAATTGAACCCTTTTTTTACATTAGATACCTTTCTAATTTATTATCAGATGTTATTTTAAAATTTGTTTTCTGAACTCTTTTTGTAACTGTGCAAGGAACTGGAAAAACATTTTTGCCATTGTGTACGATTTGATATAAATAAATCCTGGCCTAATCAAGGGACTGTTCTGAGCATAAACGTGACAGTCACCCAGGGACCACATGATGACTCACGATCACTGGAGCAGCAGAGATACACAGCTCTGTAGCTTATTTAAAGTTAATATAGTTTCCCTGTCATTTTCATCAGGCCTGGCTGACAACTCCAAAAATAGTCCTTGGGAAAGAGTATACAAACCCAGAAGAGAAAAGAGAAAACACTGAAAATGGCCAACATTATATGTTTGTCATGTAGTAACCAGGACGTCATAAACTAGAACTGTCATGTAGGAGAAGTGCCATTTGGAGTGAGTGCTATCTGTGAGTGTTTTCCATTGTCATTGGCAAAGCCTAAAGCTTTCCTTAACATCAGATGCACAAGCTTGTTAGCAGTGTATCATGGCTATCCACAAGGAATAGCTAGGATTCCTTAGGTTTATATATAAGTCTCCAAAGCCTTTATAGGCCTTATGCTTTTCCTTTAAAGCTGAAGTACAAGAAAAGCTGAGAAATAGTATTTTTGATGTAGAAAGCAAAGCTATAGCCCAGCAGGCTGCCAGTCATTTTCTAATATTGGGCTCCACCCTTTTTCTTGTTTTTTTGTTGGGTTTTGTTTTTTTTTTTTGGTGGGCTTTTTAATCAATACCTTGGAAAAAACCTCACAAACACTGGAATTTTTGTCCTTATTCATTATAAACCCAGAAGTTTTCGATAGTTTTGTGATGGTAAGCGTGGCTCTTCTGAAATGCAAAACCTATTTATAATGCCACTAGCTTTTACTGTCCAGCTAGGATATTTAGGTGTTCTTAGCAAAGTGTAGAGAATGCTGAAACTGTTTAAAAAGAAAAAAAAGTACTACTGGAATGCATCAGAATATCTTGGCCAATTTTTCATTATTGAATTACTTTGAAGGCTGTGATAAGCAAATAGCATCTTGACATGGGCTATATAATATGTGTTTAATGGCAAATTAAAGAAAAATCTAAAGAATTATCTGTGAATTTTAAAATTCGAAAGTGAAGACTACTATGAATTCAATGTAATCTAAATGGTTGTATTGCACTTTTGGCTGTTTTCACTAGAAATTTTATACCTGAATTCATGTGTTAGCACATGTTCTACTCCAAAAACTATGAGCAATCAGTTTGTGAAGTAATTCCTCAACCACAGTCTCAAAATGCATAAAAATTCCAGGAATTCACACTCAGAACAAGGTGTTATTTCCAACATGCAGGAACACTGCTATTCAAAATGATCTCAGAAAACTGATCCAGAAGCAATCGAAGCATAGATCTCTAAGGGACTCTTCAATACTTCAATTCATCATAGCTGACACGTGAACTTGTTTTCCCTCAAAAATGGTTTCTTTCACACAATACATATTAAATCATTATTATTTCTTAAGTGGAAAAACCGCAGGAGATACCATACAAACAATATATACCACCAATTGTGACTGAATATTTATTAGAAGTGGAAAAAATATGGTACATACCATAGAGGTGTGTTCTGAGATGGACTGTTCTATTTCTAGATTTGAGAAAATACAAAGTACTATACTGCTTTGTTTACCTCAATAGGTTTTGCAGTTTTTGGCTGCTGATCTGGGATACGATAGGATTTAATTAAGTACCAAGAATTGCATTAGTTAGACACTTGGAAAATTTCTAGAATAAAAGATTTTTTGTGTGTGAAAAAGAGATTATTAATAAAATGAAATTATTACAAGTCAGTGAAATTATAGTGCTTTACATAAAGCTGCAGCATAACATGCTTTCATCTACACTTATTACAATTTTACACTCATTTACACCTTTAATGTGCAAGTGCAAAATGCTAAAGCTAGTTAAACTCTTGCCAAGTGCCAAATTGTTAAAACTGAAAGAAAACTAAGCACAATTGGGAGCTTACTGATAATTACATATTCTTGAATTTGAATCTTACTGTACTTCCAATATAAGCTGGTCCTGAGAAATCATTGACACTGAACACCAGAAAAAAGATGAAAGCATCCAAGCAGGAACACAAAGTATACTAATATACCAAGGAAAAATTAGGTCATTAAAACTATTAGGTGATATGCTGTTTAACAACTACTAGGGTTGCCTTTCTTCATAGATTTGCTTTCAGTTTAATGACTCAGTGACTCAAGGAGTCTTTCATACCAGCATGATGGGTTGCAAAGCATATTTCATACCACTAAATCCATGCAAAAGGCTTTAAATGATCCATTTGGGCAGCTCAACATAATTTTCAGCCTTTTGAGAATGCTTGTTTTGTTGAACATAATCTTGCAGCATTATGAGAGTGATCTAGCTCTTGTGTTGCTGTCAGAATTCTCCACTTTTCACAAAGCCATGAAAAAGTCTGATACAATGTGGTTTAAATTTGGCATCACTAAATAATCTAAAACAGACTCTGTCTCTTTCTGGAGGTGACAAGCTGATCTGTCCTCAGCTGTTGTCAAGAAGATTGCTAAATTTTGTTCCATAAGCCCATCTGCAATCATATTCTTTTGACAGAAATTTTAGCTAAAAATGCAGTGTCCATTTTCTCATCATGGTCAGAGGGCTTTTTATTTGAAAAGTTTCATTAATTACTTTGCTATCATTATAACTATGTGTTTTATTTTACTTTTTAGTGTGACAGCCAGGAGTCAGACAATTGTCACTGATGAGAGCCCTAGCAGATGGAAATGAGACCTTTAAGAGATAGTGAATTACTATCAGAAAGAGTGCTGGTAAAAATAGGAAGTTCCCTTCCAGAATAATAATGTAACATCATTATAAGCAGGATAGATAGAATGAAAACAAAACAAAACAAAACAACAATGGCACATAATAAAGCATGGGAGGGGTGCTTTAAGAAGACATGACAAATCAATTCCAAATGTGAAAAATAATTTGGTGCCAATACAAAAAGAGAGAATTGGTTTTTTTCTGTAGTTAGTTGTCATCTAGATTTCAGTAATGGCACTTATGAATGCTGGTCTTTAAGACAGAAACCAGAGGACATAATTTGCAAGACAAGAAAATGAATGCTTTCTCTAAGCATTGTTGTAGACTAGCAACTTTTCAAGTATGTTCATTAAGATGGTTTCCTTACAAAATTGTAACTTAAAAGCCCTTGTGAAGCTCATACAACTTCATTTCAAAAAACACAAGAACAGATTCCAAAGCAGGAACCTTGTTCCCAAACAAGAGGCAGTCAAGCACAGTGGCATTGACTTTCACAGACATATATAATGATGCCACAAAACTTTTATCAATAGACTGTATTAATACCTATACAAAAGTACAGTACAAGTGTACAAAATGTATAATAGTACTCCACTGAAGGAATGAGTTTATTTTGCTCTGCTCTCTGGAGGTATACTTCAGATTTACTCCTGTAAGGTATCTTAATGCTCCTTGATTCTTCGTAGATTTTAAATTTAAAATTTTAAAACAATTTTAAAAATGTTTTCCTGATTTCTGTCTAGCTAGTTGAATTTGTGGTTCTTATTTTTCACAACCCTGTTGTGATGGTTTTGTTTTGTATGAATAGAGTTAATTCTCCTCACAGCAGCTGGAACGGGGCTGTGTTCTACATTTGTGCTGGGAAGTGTTGATAACACGGGGATGTTTTCATTACTGCTGAGCAATGCTTACTCGGTCAAGGCCTGTTCTGCTCCTCACCCCACCCCAGCAGTGAGGAGGCTGGGAGTGGACACAGCCAGGACAGTTGATGTCAACAGACCTAAGGAATATCCCATAACATATGGCATCATGCTCAGCATATACAGATGGGAGAAGGTTGGCCATGGGGGCTGCTGCTGGGGATCTGGCTGGTCATTTGGTTGTGAGCAATTGTTTTTAAATGCATCATTTGCCTTTCTTCAGGTTTTATTTCTCTCTCTTTACTTTTCATTACAATTTATTACCATTTTTTTCTTTCAATTATTAAACTGTCTTTATCTCAAACTCAATAAATGAATTTTCTCACTTTTACCTTTCTGATTCCTACTATGTGGATCTAAAGTGTGGATATTGTGTAGAATTCTGGTGAACCTATCTCAGAAAAGTACTTATTAGAACTGGGAAAGCTTTGAAGAAACGCAGTAATGGCAAAAGCTATAGGTCGGTCCCCATGGAAGGAATGACTATACAGATCAGATTTCATGTGAAGGGAAAGAGACTAAAAGAGACATAGAACATAACATCTACAAAATGGTGAGTGACATGGCAAGAGCAAAGAAAGAGTATTTGATCATTGTCTCTTCGAAGATACGAGTTAGAAGGCATCCAAAGAAGTTAACATCAGGCAGTTTAAAGAAAACAAGAGGAGCTTCCTCATGTATTAGACAAGTAAACTGTGGATCTCCCTGTTGTAGAAGGCGGTGAATATTAAAACTTTACATGATTCAATCGGAAACTAGAGAAACTCATGGAAGACAAATCTCTTGAGGACATTCAAAACCTTCTAGCTCAGGCAGACCCTCAGATGCCCATTGCTGAAGATTGAAAGAATATTTAGGACCGTAATTGGTATATTTATAACCTGTTCTTATAACCTTTGTTATCCACTGCCAAAGGTGATACTAATCTTGCTCCAAGTCATTATAGCTCATCAGAAGTGTGCCCACTTTCCTATTACATGTAGAAGCACCAACATACATGGGATATAATACAGCTGAACTTCAGATTATCCTGAAAGTTAAAATGATACTTAGAGAATTGAAATATAAAAGATGGATGTCAGAGAGTTGTCCTTTGCTCTTTATCCAACTGTGTGACATCCAACATATCTGGTCACAACACCAGCTTATGGGCAAGAAGAGAGGAAAGAGCTTGTGCAAAATAATAACAGCCAGCAATATGTTCTCTATGAGCAGTTCTCCAATGGCAGACCTTCATCAGAAACGCTCATTAAATCAGGACCATGAAGCTGGGGTGGCACTGAGTCTCTGAAGATATTTGCTTTCCACTGTGCCTCAGTGGAGCTGAAAAGAATTAACCCCGAAAGCATCCAAAATATACTGCATATGCCTGTACCCAAGAGACAGCACAAATGCATTCCTAGATGAAATATTTTATTTCAATAGTCCCTGTTGTGTGATATGATCCCTGAGTACAAATCAAGAATGATGTCAATGCAAACCAAAATTGTTGTTAAGGTGGGTGGGTCTGCAAGCTGGGCCTCCTAGTGTCACAGACATGTATGTTTTCTCCTTCAGTGAAATTATTTTTACTATTTATCCAAAACATTTGTAATGCCCTGGTCCTTGCTCAGCAAGTTTAGCTAAAAGGGACTTAAGGTATTACTTTTCCCTGAGGTTGTGCAAAGCAGAACCCCAAAAAATTTCCCAGGAAGAAAAAAAACAAGCTTTACTTGCAAACTTTAGAAGATCAGGGACTTGGCAAAATTTAAAGCAACATTCATTCAAAATAAAGCATTTCACAAAGCATTGACTTAGCAGACTCTACCCATCCAACCTCAAATTACCCCAGCTGCAGGAAGAGAAAATTAGAAGAAGTAAAGGAGAGGAGAGAAATAAAGAGCAATAAAAGAAAGATATAGCTACCACCTTGGATCCAGCATATACTCAGCTGCCCTAAAATCCAAGGACAATAGGGACATGACCACGTGCTTGTCAGGGCAATGATTTTTATCTGCATGGCCTCTAGTCCAGCCCACCACCACCCCAGATGGGGCTTCTGATAATTCAGCCACTCTGGGGCTCAATTTGGGCTCCAGGGGTGGGGTGTGGGGCATTGCTTCAAGTGTGCCAGTGACTGACAGCCATCCTGGGCTGGACTAGAGGCTCCATGGGGGGGGTGTGGAGCAGAGCACCATTCCACCTTGGCAGAACCTGCCCTGCCTCACCTCACTTCATTTGTTTTGAGCCAGTAATCATTTTCCCCAGTCTCTCACAACATTAAAGGTTGTTTATTAGTTTATATGAGAGAGTTCAAATATTTGCATAAATTTTTGACTTTCCATACTTTTTAAAAAGTAGCTTGCTTACGAAATCTTTAGGAAATCATTAACATGTTTATACCAATGGTTACTTGTTTCTTTGTTTTTTATTTTCCTTTCTATTTTATTTCCTTTTATACATGTGACATTTATCAAGGCATTTTGCATTATAGCAAGGCATTCAGTTGCTGTATTAGATCACCTGTAGCAGCATCAAACATCTAATTTTTACAATCATGGAAACAATGACAATGTCAAGGTTCAGAAGAAAAAAAAGTAATGAACATCAATATAACCGAGACATTCTGTAAGATTAAAATTGCAAACAGACAACGACCCTATGAGGTCAGTTTTACCCTTTCTAATGTTTCACAAGGATCTATGAATCTGACCTCTCATTTGCCAAATAAAAGAGTGCTGTTACAGATACTGCTGCGTAAAACAGGATTTCACATTAGTCATCTACCTGGAAAAGATGTTGAGTCACTCAGTCAGTGGCTATCAAACTAACCTTAACACAACAATCTCCACTTCCCTCAAGACTTCAGTTTTTTGGGGTTTTTTTTGATGACAGCTTGCTCACTTTTTCTATATTTATTCAAATAATGGTGGCATTGTAGAATGTCTTTTGGGTTACATTAATAGACTTCCTACTGCTAGAAATTTTAAACCTAAATTGAGCTTAATTCCAGTTTCACGCAAGTATATCTGTAAAATAGCCTTTTAGCTGTAAATTGATTTTAAAACACTTGGTAAGAATAATCACGCAACAGTTTTTAGAGAGACAGTTTGTATAACCCAAACCGTCACTGTTTACTGTATATTTTAAGAAATCTCTTACTTTGTTTCATAAAGTTGACTTCCAAGACTCAGCACCAAAAAGATTGTACAGCCATCACATGCTTTAATACAATGACACCCAGAAGAGAGAAAAACATCAGCACAATAATTAAAATTAATTAGGATGAAACCAGTCCAACAGTCCAAACAATAGCATTATCAATCAAGCTTATCCACAAGACATTTTAGTCTGCTGGGAATAAACAGGTTTCAATATCATAAGACCTCACTGCAACAGTGTCCAGGGCCCTGACTGAGTATGAAAATCATTAAAAGACTCAACAGTCTCTGTTCTATGTATTCTGTGTCAGTGACAAGTACAATTATAGGTCACAGCTGGTTTCTTTTCATCAGAAGTGCAGCCTGCTTTAAGGAAAGATGAAACGTATCTCGTCACTCAGTATTATTGGGCAATATCTTAGTAGAGAAAAGGAATAAAGCACATGTTAAACAAGCATGAAATTTCATGGTAATAGAGAACTGACAGAGAAGTACTGTATTCAGAATGGAAAAAATATGTTAGGTAGCATTTATCAACACACAAGCCATGCACTAAGAAATCTTTTCTGAGTGTGAAACTCCTCAGTCTTTCAGCCTCACTGTTTAGAGGTCCTGGGTCTTTGGAAATTACAGTTCTTTTTAGTAAAAAAAAATTACTTCTCTAGCTGAGAAACAGGCAAAAGAAAAGTGTACTTTACTAACCCAGCAAAGAGATGTAGTATTTCAGAGAAATTTGATATCCTGTGAGGAAAGGCATGATAGATTATAATTTCAAATTACCATCACTAATTATTATCACTAACAACAACTTGCCACAGAGAGAAAGGTTTATTAGAGGGGGACTATATAACTAATGCATTAATATGTACACTGTGTTGACCAAAATTTTCTTTCTCCTTAGTGTCCACCTAAGGTTTTGTTCCTTCTCAGTGTTAAAACTGAGCCTAGTCCTAAAGCTTCAACAGGTAGATCAAAAGAAAGGGTTCATTCTTATCTTTGTAAAAGCAAGCATGGGTTGAACTGGGAGTTCGTAAAACTCCTATGTTGCTCTGTTCCATTATGACAAATAAAATAATCCAAGAAACAAACCCAATTTAAAAAAAAATGTTATGTTTAGACTAGAAATACTTTGGACTGAGAGAGTCTCACTCCGATTTTTAAACTCCTTTTATTTCCTATTTCACCTGGTCAGCATGTGAGTTAGAACTCCATAATCACAAGACAATTATAGCCCAAGGCAGATGGTGTGTGGTAAGTCCAGAAATCAGTATCACAGAAATACTTTGGTGGAAAAAAAAGCTACCTTGGATTAATGCACAAGAGAATTTCTTTTAGTGATACAGTTTGAGTTTATTTTAGTTGTGACCATACTTAAGGGTTCTTAGTCACCTATTTTTATACATGACAGCATGGAGGGGAACCGTGTAAGTGTAGCAGGTTTGTCAGAACTGCTACATGCATGGCAGTGCCATGCCAAACGTGTCTCAGAAGGGGTCATTTGTACATAGTGTAATAGGCATCCTTTCCATCAAAGGATGGATTTGGAAGGAAAAGGAAAACATGATTCCATAGGTTTCCACATTCAATTAATTTATGCTGGAAATATCTTACACTTTGTGTCTAAATTGAAAATTTAATGGCACATTCCAAGTCTCATTCCTTCTTCCTAGTTCAACACTTCCAAACCTCACATGAGCTCCAAGCACCATAGCACAAAGAACATCATGTAGACCTACAGAAAAATGACACAGCATAAATTACAGACTCAGAAATATGTCAGCAATCATCTTCACAGAAACTATCATACAGGATACGATGCCATCAAGCTCACGTTGGTTTACTGCCATGCATTTCAACATGGTGCATTATCCTAGAACATTTAAATCAAACATGCAAGTCCTAGGCGATGGAAAGAAAGGATTAAAAAAAAAATAAACAAAACCAAAGCACATATTCCAAAAACTTAGAAAAAAAAATCATAAATCTGGGTACAATTAAGCTGTAATTTCCAATTGCGTCTACATTACTCATTTCCCCTCCTGAATCTCACTGACTTCAATGGTAATTTGCTTTGGCTTAGGAGACTGTTGATACCAAATTATTTTGGGGCATACTCTGGATAATTGGATTAATACGGATTCAAAATCCACTGTCACAAAGGTACTTAAGCAACTTATACTGTAGCAGAAATATCAGCACCTGAATAAGCAACTGTAATTAGTATTTCAATTACATTGTGTTCCCTGATTAATTACAGATTGAAAAAAATACCATGTTTCCTGAAAATGAAAGATCAAGCTCTAACGGGAGAAAAGAGTAGAGAACTGCCCACAGAGAAGTCAGCATTAAGTTTTGAGACGAGCCTTCACATCCTGCCATGATAAATTTCTCACAAATCCATGACCATCATTTCAGTACTTCGCCTAATGTTTTCCTGTAGCAGATCCCCAAAACAACAAGTACAGAGAATACAATTTGTGCCAGAAAATTGATGGGAATTATGTTAAAGGGTACATGTTATTTCCAGGTGCATTCAAATTTATTAAGTTGCAGTCTATAACCATTAGACAGTTTCACAGGAACTTTGTTTTATGGCAAGGAAAAAAAAGACATTAGTGCTCTTCTACAAGAAATAAGAGAGATGGAGTCATTAGTATTTGTACAGCAACCTAGTCAATCCAGTGATTTAGTAACAAGTTTACATACTCTTTAATTATAAAGTTCACAGAAATATCACATTACCTGAAAACTAAAAGACAAATTCCCTCCTAATGTAGGTCTACTGAGAGCTATTTCCATGGATAATTTGACCTTAAATTCTCAGCTCCACTGGCTATGACAAGCTGCCTGATTCACACAATTATTTTAAATTAATAGCTATCTGTTTCCAAAACAAAAAGAAAGTGCTACAAGAATTTTCATGAGGACAATTGCCATCCAGGAAAGCCAGAATAGGCATTTAATCCTGCCCCGACCACCTAGATCTTCATGCAATTCCAGCAGGAATGCAGGAGCTGAAGGGATGCCAAAAGATGCACGGTGCACATCTTTGCTTCAGGAGGGCAAAGGGGAGAGACCAGTTGTGTGAAAGAGAAGCTTAGGTAATGTCTTCTCAGGCCTCAAGGGAGACAGAGGAAAGCAAGGGAACATCTGAAGAACTAGAGTTCTTCCTAAGGTCAGGGATCATAGTCTAAGTTATGAACAGGAGACATCCTTTTATTTGATTAGTCTTTGAAAAAAGTTTTTGTTCTTTTAAATATATCTTTATTATGTTTTTATAGCCTGTTCTGATCACATGGCATGCAGATAGATAGCAGTTTAGCTTTTACCTGATAGATGAGAAAATCCACGCTGAGAACAGTTCACACAAGTGCAGAACAAGGTACCGTCTGCAAGGTCAATTACTGAATTACTGATAAAAGGGAAGATACCATTGGATTTTACAGCATTGATTGGCAAAAAAATCAGATTTTTAATTAGATGGGAGTTATCAAACAGACATACATAATTGCATTGCCATAATAACAAAGGGGACGATGAAAATCGAGTCACTTATGTTTTCCAAACATGCAAAGTATTACTTTTTATAAAAAATAAAATGTCGTGGCTAGTCTGAGTATTTAAGTGGCAAGTAGCTAATGAAGCAAGCATACGTATATTTAAGTACTAATACGTCCATCAAACTGGAAGAAATGCTTGAAATTCGTGGTTCTTGAGGAAGCTGAAGCTCAGTCCTCATCCTGGCTTGCTTTTTAATCTGTCTAGGACTCCAACAACAGTCAGTTGTAGAAACTTTGGCAACTCTACATTTGCTAATCCTAAGGAAAAAACATATCTGTTCTAAATTAGAAAAGGAATGAATGCAGAATAATATTGTAAAATAATTGAAAAATTATAAATACTGAGCTTGAAGCAGTGCTCAGTGTATTTCATGTGGTGCCTTACATTTAAACTACAAATTTCTTTGTTTTAAAACATGTTTACTTTGTCTTTCTACTTCTGTAATAATATATGTTTTTAAATTTTTTCATTTGTTTTGGGTTTGGTTTTTTTTAATGTACCTCAGCTAGCAAATTCTAGTTAAAGAAACAAGAGCTGGGAATTAAGATCTGAGTATGTCATAGTGTCTTTATTTCATGCTGGATGCAAAATTAAGGCAAATATTTGCACTGCCATATTCTATTGTTATTTGTAGAGTTCTGCAATTCCACACACAAGTACAGAAAGATGAGAGAGATGAAAATCAGCACTTACAAAGGCTTTACATTGTAAAGAACCAGATTCTCCAACCTCAATATACCTATACTTAGGCAAGATTGTGTCTCATTGTCTGTGTGACCATGATGAGACTTTTATCAAGGCTTTTGATGCAAGAAGGCATGCCATGTTGCAGTACTCCTGCACAGCACCAAAATTTCCTGTACTCAGCCCCTCCTCTGCTCTCTTTCACGAGAACCAGCTTCACCATGGCCACCCATCATTTGGATGGCAACATTCAACTCTGCAAATGCCATTTAAGACTCTGAGCAGGTTTTGGCTGTCACACTCACAATGTGGTTGTACAGGGTGAAGTCAATTTGCTGCTGGGAATAAAGTCATATAGATGCTGTGAATGGAGAGTTGCAGGCACTAGGGCTTTATTGAGGGCAAAGCCTACATAGGCAGGCTGCTGTGACAGTTCTGTTTTTCATGCAGTATTTTAAGGAAGATAAGAAGGGCATTTAGCTCATTATTCCTACCAAAAGCTTAAATCAAGTCTGGTGCTATTAAGTTTCAGCACTTATTTACAGCTTATTTACAGCATCAGAGAATTGGCTGTATTTAGAAAAGACAATCTATACACTGTGCAGAAGTGTTGGCAAATTTTGAATTTTTTTTATGCTGTACCACGTTCATGGGAAGTTTTCTAGCACTGATAACTATATGACTGCTGAATTTCTTCTATGCTGTGTGGATTTGTGTACTCTAGAATGTAACAAAAAAGTGGGAAACGAGTACTGCCATAGCACTATCAATGCAGCCAAAATCTAATTTCCTATACTTCTTTTTCAAATGAAAGCACGCAGTCAGATATACAACACAGTAAATCCAGCATGAGGGATTTTCAAAGACTTTCTGACCCTCAAAAGAATGCTTTAACCTGAAAATTTAAACCTAAATTTTCTTGGAAAAAAGTCTTTTTCTACTTCCTGCCAACTTCATTCCAAGCACTTGGTAGGGATCTGGTAAAAGAAAGCACTATAGGTTCTAAATTAAACTTACTCTATAGCTGTCCATGAATATCTAAAAAATATTTGCATGCATATTTAATGGTGTCACGTCTTCCAACTCACTATGTCATACTTACATCTCTCAGTGATAAGGTGTGTTATAAACATGCTCTAGTTCAGTAATGTAAACAAAGATGAACTGACTCTTAGATGAGCCCAGGGTAGGACCCATTCCTATGAATTTTCTGAAGGAGTCCCTTGTATTGTCCAGTGTTGGAGTTATGTGGCAGAATATAATTATTTTGTAAAGAGTTTCTGCTATCTAAGTTGAACTAAACTGAACACTTCAAGGCACCTATAATACCTGAAAACTATAGATAAACTATTTTACTGATTATATGTTTGTTCTGCAGTATCTGCAAGATATAAATAAGGGCTGTTCAAAATCCCTGTCTAAATTATTGGATGTAAAATTGATTTCAGCTAAAGAATTTTTCCCCTTTTGTTCTGTCAAGGTTGTTAATTTTTTTTTTTTTTTGTGAGATTTTTTTTTTTTTGAGGTGAAGGAAAAGCAAGAAGTGTCAGCACAAATATCAAATATTTCCATTAGGTTTGATATCTCTAGTGCTTCGTCACAATACCTGTTTTCTTTCTGCCCTCCTTTACACCCCTTCCTATGAATGACCTTCCCCACTGGTTTGCTTGTCCTGAGAGCCTTGTATGGTTGCTGTGATTCAGCTGGTCTCTTCTGTTTTCACTGGAGAGGTGATCACAGCACACCAACTGAAACACTTTTGGAACCTTTCACAACCAAAACCAGGGAGCAGGCAGTCACCCCAAATCTCACACAATCTCACATTTCATGTGTTTGCCTGGGCATTGCTTTTCTTTCAAACTTTTGCACAAATAGAAAAGTTTTGTTGTGGACAACATTTGTGTTTTAAACCAGCCCCCCGACCCAGGCTATTAGAACAATACAGTGTCAAGCCACCGTGCTGCAGGGGTGAAGGCTGCCAGCGCCCTCCTATGCTCATCATATATGGCTGCTTGCTGAGTTGGCTGCTTTCCTTCTCAGGGGAAAAACTAGCTTATGGTACATGAACCCTCTCTTATTTTTTTAAAAACCAAGTAGTATGCAACAACACTGCAAAATTATGCAAATTACCTTGTCACACATATCAGACTGACAGTTCTAGAGAGACTGGAAATTGCCAAAAGATTTCTAGCTCTAGGCAAACAATGCCATTACAGTATGGCTTAGAGCCATAAGACCCTGCTAAGAACTCACTTTCCTTAGACTACCACTTTCACAGCTTGTTATTTCAAATAGATGTGCTCAGCTTTGAGGACTTTTTTGGGTTTGGTTTGTTGTTTTTTTTTTTTTTCTTTTTGTCTACATATGGTATGCAGTTTTTAGACTTGTAGGCAATGGCATGAAAAACAGTCTAAATTTACTAGAAGCAACGTACCGTTAAAATTGTCAGACTGAGCTGCAGGTCATGGCACAAATGGGCTGCCAAATATTTGTCACAACATGTGGCCAATCACCAGAGTGTATTTCAGGCAGAATCGTTAGTGAATCAAAATAACCAGATTATTTCAGAGAGCTGAGTTAAATAATATTAATTCCTTGCAAGCAGAGGTCATAAGCTCAGGCTAACCTCATTCTTGTGTTGTATACAAGAAAAAAACCCCTGCTATTCAACTTAAACTGATCCCTTCTATTTCAAAGTCTCCTCATGTTCTCCAAAGAGCGGCAGCATGTGTATTTCAGAGCTTTCAGGAAAATGAGACATATTGAAATATTAGATAATAGAATAAATCACATCATAGTTACAATGTTACAATGTTACAATATATAGTTACCATTCTACAGAGACTTCTGATTTTTGACAGTTTTAGTTTGACTTCCCCTTTACTCTACAGGGAAGATAAGTCTGTAAATGAACAGAAGAACATAACAGTGGGTCTCACCTGTGTGTTGGACAGAGGTAGAAAAGAGCAAAGTCTTCCCATGAAAAAAGAAAATTTTCTATGGAATCTGCTGAATGTGCTCTAGTTATATTTCACAGCAGCACAATATTTGGGAAAAGGTGCTGCAAAAAATGTGGTCATAATTAAATTTATTGAAGACACGAATATTTGTCATGCAATCCCAGTTTGGAAGTTTGTGTGGACTAAATAAATATATGTATCTATGATCTAGAACTACATCCATATCATCTATATCTATCTATATCTGTATAAAAGTTAACTAGTCACTCTGATACACCAATGTAAGCTTTAGCATCTCAGGTAAGATTTACCACTCAGGCTGGATTGATGGGCCAAGGCAAACGGTATGAGGTTTATCAAGGCCAGGTGCCGGGCCTTGCACTTGGGTCACAACAACAACACTACAGGCTGGGGCAGAGCAGCTGGAAAGCTGCCCTGCAGAAAAGGACATGGGGATGCTGATTGATAGCCAGCTGAACATGAGCCAGCTGTGCCCAGGTGGCCAAGGAGTTCAATGGCATCCTGGCCTGTATCAGCAATAGTGTGGCCAGCAGGACCAGGGCAGTGATTTTTGCCGTATGCTTGGCACTGGTGAAGCCACACCTTGAATCATGTGTCCAATTCTGGGCCCCTCAGTTCAGGAAAGACATTGAGGTGCTGGAGCGTGTTTAGAGGAGAGCAATGGAGCTGGGGAAGGATCTAGAGAGGAAGCTTTACAGGGAGTGGCTGAGGTAGTTTGAGTAGTTTAGCCTGGGGAAAAGGAGGCTCAGGGGAGACCTTATTGCTCTCTACAACTGACTGAAAGGAGGTTGGAGCCAAGTGGGGATTGGTCTCCCAGGCAACTACTGACAGGATGAGAGGACATGGCCTCAAGCTGTGCCAAGGGAGGTTCAGGTTGGAAATTACAAAGAATTTCTTCACAGAAAGGGCTGTCAAGCACTGGAATGGGCTGCACAGAGAGGTTGTGGAGTCACCACCCTTGGAAGTGTTCGAGAAATGACTGGTTGTGGCACTTAGGGCTGTGGTGTAGTTGACAAGGCCATTATGTGTCAAAGCTTGAACTTGATGATATTGGGGGTATTTTACAGCCTAAATCCTTCTGTGATTCTGTAAATCAGACATCTGTTCAATATGACAAAATAAAGCAAAATAAAACAAATCAAAATTGATGATTTCATTAGGCCTGCAGCAACATAGTTAACTTACTGTATGAAAGTATGCAGAAAACCCATTTGTCAATTTGAAAGCAGCAGTATTACATTGAACACACAAAAATTCCTGAATGAAAATCTAAGCTGTGATCTATAGGTAGAAGTAATGAAAAGATAGAAAAATAATGAAGCAATTGAATCTGAAAATCTGATTCACATTTTCATCATGCTGAAATGTTATTTTCTTCACTGAAACAGGTATGTCTATATTGATGATTGAGACAGAGTTTTGCAGAAGCTACAGTTTTAGACTATTTTCAGCTGATAGTGCTCTACTATCTGCTATCATCTTTGTTTAATCATTAGGTAAAGTAAAAAAATGTTAGTTTCAGTAAGAGATAATGCATGGTTTCTTCCGCTGACAAAGCTGAAATGTTTCTGGTTTTCAGCTGTATCTTGCTGTCACAGGCAGTTTTAAAGCAAGGTGATTTGCTCTGCTGGGTCTGTTTTTTACACTATATTTCTTTTACAACAAAAAAAGAGAAACTCATATGGGTAGTCTGACTTACGTATTCCCTAGAGTATCTTCAGCCAGAGAACTGATAAACAGCTGGGAAACTAAATTTAAGTCATCTCTGAAGTTTTCATTTTAAATAGCAAAACCTAACTGACCCTGTGTTTACTTGTATAAAACTTTCATAAGGTTAAAGTCTTCTCAGTTTCCACTACAATAACAATTTTTACAGCTGCTGGTGGGACAGTCCCTGTGACCAGCAAAGGGAGGCAGGCCCATCCTGTGAGAAGGGCTAAGCTGCAGCACTTGCTGACAGATTGAGTCCCTCTCTGATCCCACAGGGGAGTGACACGTGGCAGCTGCACCAGGCTGAAGAAGACTCCATTCATCTATTTAAACCAAATATTGCTTCACAAGATTTTCCTTTTCTGGATCTCATTTACTTCATTGCTTTCTTTTTTTTGTTTTGTTTTCCCTTTCTTCACACTGCTGCCTGTGTCTCTGCTACACTTTGGCATGAACAGAGCCATGGGCTGCCAGTGCAGCAGTTTCAAAATGATGCCATGGTGTCTCTCAGAGCACTGATGAGCAAATCTGTCTGCAGAGGAAAGGGGGTGCCCTTGCAGGGACTGAGGCATGCACCCCACCAGCTACAAGCTCAGGGTTAAGAGGGCTGCCTTCCTGGCTGGCAGCACAGGGAGCAGCTGGCAGAAGCGTCCATAGGGGATGCCCTCACCCACACTTGCCTTGATTTGAGTTGCTGTTATTTAGCTCAGTTTCATTCCTCCATGTCCCCTGCTGTTGTCCTCACTGCTCTCCCCAAAACTGGCCTCAGATGCTACTGTAATAACAGTGAGAGTGTGGATTTCAGACTGTCACAGCTTATGGCACTGCATTGTTTTCCTCACTTTTTACTAATGTAAGAGAAACTGGGAATCAGGTAGTAACTGGTAGTATATAAGATTCAGATTCACCTTATGATTTGGACATGGGTCAGGCCATCCAAACTAAGGCATTCCATAAAAATAAGCAAAATCTTGTTGCAAAATACAGATGATGTGCTGCAATTGAGCTTTTCTATTTAGGAGGTTTAAAAAAAAAGAGACAACCTATAAATCTCAGGGGCCCCTTGCTTGCCTGTAACTGTTGCAGTACATTTATCATTGTTACATAACCCTAAAAGGTTTCATTGGCTCTGTTTTCACTGGCACGAACATTTAAAATGAAAATTAATACATGCGTATGTAGATCAGTGCACTGTATGTAGCTACCTGGTGGGTAATTCCCAGATGGGGATTACTTTTTCTCTACATTGACTTATTTCTTTTCTTTTCTTTCTTTCTTTTTTTTTTTTTTTAATAGCTCAAAAATAGCATGTGGGTTATATAACTAATAAATGAAACCAAAGACAAATCCTAGCCTCAGGCGCCACGTAGAAGAGATGGTAACTGTCAGCCTTGACTCCCCAGCTGTCAAATACTGAATAGGATGTTAACTCCTGAACAATACACAAGCTTGGAAATGTCACAGATATGGGTGAGTCAGGGCTATTATCCTGATCCACAATAAAAATATCTCTGTGGTAGCCAAGTATTTTATCTGTACAAATTAATGTATGCATTTAAATATGCCATTGTAAATCACTGCTAAGGTGCTCTGTAGCAATTAGCCAAGGGAAAAGGCTGCTGCTCAGTCATTTTGCACTGTGAAGAAACCTCAGAAGGAAAGACTGCTTTGCCACCAGGAGACCTCCTACTGCCACTACCAGTTTAGGAGGTACTCCCAGGGCTGTTTCTCTGCTACAGGGAAATTTCTTTTCACTGTCCTCATTTGCACTTATTTTGGATCCCTAGGCCACTCAGCTCGGGGTGAAATTTAGAGAAACTGGTCTGTATATCATAACACATACATTCGGGGGTTCATAAGGAAGAAAACATTGTTTTTCTTGGTGGATGAGCTCTGAATACCATGTATGTGTGCTTGACCCTTGGAAAGGAAGAGAGAATTTAAGAATTTTCTGAAGGAAAATATGATTGAGTCAAAAAAATACTGAGGATAACAGAATCACAGAATCAACTAGGCTGGAAAAAAACTTTGAGATCATCAAGTCCAACCTATGACCTAACACTACGTTGTCAGCTAGACCATGGCACGAAATGCCGTGTCTTTCCTTAAACACCTCCAGGGACGGTGAGTCCACCACCTTCCAGGGCAGCCCATGCCAATGCCCAAAAAATGCTTCTATGAAGAACTTTTTCCTAATGTCTAGCCTAAACCTCCCCTGGTGCAGTTTAAGACTGTGTCTTCTAGTCCTATTGCTAGGTGTCTGGGAGAAGAGACCAAGCCTGACTCTGTCTCACCACCCTTAGGCTCATTTCTGAAGAGCTTGGTTTCATCCCCTCCCTGCTTTGAACCTAATTTAAAGCCCTCTCAATCAGCCCTGCCAACTCAAGGGCTAGAATCCTTTTGCCCTTGCTAGATAGGTGAAGCCCATCTGACTCTAGCAGGCCTGGTGCCATAAAAATTGTCCTGTGATCAAAAACCCCAAAATTCTGCTGATGGTACCAATCCTTAAGCTACTTATTGATAACATGGGTTTTCCTGTTCGTTTTGTCATTCATCCCTCCTACTGAAGGAATAGAGCACAGCACCACCTGCACTCCCATTTTCTACTCTGTCACAGAGAAAACACTCTATTGCATCATCAGCTTTTTTGAGCACCACATCTGATTTATTCTTGGAGGATCCCATACAATTTCTGACTGCTTACAAGCTGCTTTAAATTGAAAGATCCAATAGAAAACTCTGAGATAACTTGGCTGAAGGCCAGTGTATTTACTCCAAAGAAAAATTTGCACATGAAAGGTGCAAAAGCAGTAAGGAAGACAGAAGATAATGGAAATGAAGATCAATTAGCTAATTAAACTTGAAGTAATCATTCCCAGCCTCACAGTCTTATTATGTAAAAGAGTAAATACTTCTAGTTTGGTGTAACTGGAAAAATACATCTGCAGTCTTTTTCTTGGTACACCAAATGAATCTCTGATGCTTTAAACTGAGTACCTAAGATGGTAGATCTAAAAAGACTAGCAAAAGTTTTTAAAATGTGATTGATTCCTCTTTTTTCTTTTTTTCCTTTATGAAGTCCCAGCTCTTAAACTGAGTTTACATATTAGAAAGCTTACTGGTAAAATGACATGCTTATAAGTGACAATGTACCATTGTCTGTTTATCAAGCGTCCTTTAACTGCAGCTAATGCTGGCTCTACTGACAGAAAAAATTTGCAACTGCTACACTTCTAAGACCAATGAATTAATGGAGGACTTGACTGTATTTGCATGCCTTTGTTCACTGTTAAGTAAAATGTGATTGCAAAATTTAGAAATTGATACTTGCCAATATTTTCTTTCCTGTGTTATTGTTGTTAATGATAGTAGGAATTTGACCCAATTCTCAGATCTAATACAATCTTCACAGCTGGGAGATACATTTTCATTATGAACACAGAGAAAACTGAACAGGAAAATGACAAAACAAGCATGGCATCCCAACAGTGTCATTCCCTAAGTTCCCACACTGACTGGAACCATCTGTGGACTACACCTTTCTCAGAAAAACAAACTCAGTGTTTGCAGAAAACTTGTGGCTCAATAAAAAAATGCCTGAGTAGCAGCTCAGAAGTGTTCCCTGCATTCTTCTTGGTCATTGTTGTACGATGGCTTTTCTTTTACATATTAGGATGAAGCATGGGCTTCTTCTGCAATCAGTAGAGAAATATTTCGAGCCCAGGGGCAGTTAAATTCCAAAGTTGCCTCACTTTGTTTCCCAGACATCACCCACCTTTCCTAAGTCATCAACTTGGACTTCAAAGGTGACATAGTGACATTAAGGAGAAGAAAAAGAAGGCAACACATTTTAACCACTACAAAAGTCTCCTTTCTATGATCTCTTTCAAACATGGATGCTCAGAAGCATAAAATTGCTTTGAATCCTCTGTCCATTTTTGAAGCAAAGGATGGTGATATGTTTCAATATGCTGAAATTTGCAGATTTAAATTAATTTGGGGAGGATGTTTGGCTGCTTTTGGAATAAACATCTGAAAATTTCATAGTAACAAATGTACTTCTCAAAGCATGAGTCATAAAGGCAGCATAAAAGCAACATTTGCAGCCCCTCTGAGCAGGCTGGCCTGTCTTGTGTTTGAACTCTCCATACAGCACAGCCTACATTTTTGCTGGATTACCCAGTGGTATCTATAGAAACTGTGCACTTGCATCTACAGATCCAAGAATAAACAAGTAGAGGTACTGGTTTTTACCTGTCCCTTTCAAGAACAGGCAAGAAATAGCTCTCTTCTTCCCCTAAAAATAAAACCCAAAGCATTCCTGAACATTCCCAAATGTTCAGTAAGATTAAAAGAGGATAGTTCCAGTTCATCATAGAGCACTTAAGAAAGTGTCCCTCATGATTTATATGCCAGAAAGAGCTATTTTAATTTTTCCAAATTCAATATCTTCATTAAATTTGCTATAATTTACACTGAATTAAAAAAGACTTTCCTAAGTCAACAATGATTTAGTCGGAAATTTTACATTTTGAAAATGGGCAAATTTGAATATTTTTAAATTCTTTCTCTTATATTCATGCCATCATTAAGTCATCAGAATAAAAATATTAAAATACTTAAGAAACAGTTTCCACTCCTGTGGACATTGGAATGAGACCGAAGTTTCTAAAAGACTTTTGACAGATAAAAATGATAATCGTATACTTACTTAATGATAATTCATTGAAAACACTGGGCTAAGGGGAAAAAAAAAAGAATAGAACTTGTTTCTAAGCTTCACCATTTCCTTAATAGTTTGGAGTTTTGCTTGATGCCACACCAAGAGCTCCTATCTGTACTATGATAGAAGACAGTAGAGGTCCTTACACTTCCAATCAAACCATTCTCTCAGAAAACATTTTCTCCTGCCTGCAGGGATCGATTTCAATAGCTACTATCACCCTAATCCAATAGACTGCCATCTTTTATTACAACACACAGAAAATCCTGGAATCAAGATTTTCATTTCTATTTGCCCTGCATCCCCCCCACACACAATTGTGTGTCCTTATTTTAATCTTTTCTCCCACATGCTTTCACAGAGTAAGCCTTGCTGTAAAGCAGTGTGAACTGTGGTGTTCAGATACTTAAATGATTTGATGCTATGTGACCAAAGAATGGGACATAACACAGGGAAAAAAGCCTGTAATCCTGGAAGATTGTGTTTGATGCATGATAGACAACACCTATTTCATCTGAAATATACAACCAAGATTTATGCAGAAGATGTCATATTAATGAAAGCAGGACTTTGGCAAGAACGACAGCACAAGCTGCTCAGTCCTGTGAAGCTTAGGCACTTCTGCAAGTGTGCAGAAACAAATCCTTGGGTGCATGGGAAACTTTAAATGCACGTGTAGTGTCACTTTTGGCTCTTACATGACCCTGGCACTAGACAGCCACTGCCCAGGTCATTGGTCTCCACCACCACCAGGCTTAGATGTTTTATTCTATCTGAAGTCTGACTTTTCCATGGAAGAACAGAAGTCCTTAGCACCTTCAGCTCTCTGTTAGTACCCATCAGGGACCTATTTGAGCCTTCCATGACTCCTGTCAGGACCAAGCCCTTGAGTTTCTTTCCCATGGAAACCAAGATGATGGGGTTGGAGAAAAGCACGTACGTGGATCTCATCCTGATGCTGCATTAGGATGCAGCCGAATGGGGTCAACACCCAGATTCAGGAGGCGAAAAATGCTGCCAGCTCTCACTAAACAGACACCTTTAGTTCCTTAAGTCATCTGGACATGTTCCATATAGTTTCTAAAAATCCTACTTGATGCCTATAAATAAGTATCCTCTAATTAGTATTCTGAAATTCAATGTTCAGATTAACTGATTTACTTATTGGAATGATAAATGAACCCCTTTTAACAACTATTGAGAAGGCAGAGACTTAGGAAAAATAATGAACACAGAGGCTGAGCCATGATGCAGAAGAAACCAGAATGGCTGTGGGAATTGAAACAAGATAGAAGCACAATAAAATAAAATAGGTTTTTCTTTTCCAGGAGAGGAAATTTGTGGGTTTAGGGTTTTCATGAAGAAATGTGACCATGACAGGAAAGGGGAGGGTTATTTTGGTGTGGTTTTGTTTGTTTGTTTGTTTTGTTGGCAGTGGGGTTAGTTATTTGGTTGGTTAGTTTGTTGGTTTGTTTGGGTTTTTTTTAATTGGAAAAAGAAATTCACAGCCCAATATTTTAGCAATAATTTCACTTCTTTGTGTGGATGTTTCTGGAAATCTAGCATACATATTTACTTATGTGACTGCTCAAGTAGGGGTGGCTGCTCTTTCAGAATCATCTAAAAGGCAAAATTTGAACAAAAAAGCCAGTTTGTAAAAGAGGAGGATCCGCTCTGTGAACTATAAGCTTTTTGGGACAAGAGCTATCTCAAATGGTGACACCTCAAGCTCCGTCATCTGAAATAATGTGCCATTTTTAAGCTTTCAAAATAGATCCCTAAAACAGTATTAAATAAAAATTAATCCTAGAAATCAGTAAAGTAGTATGTGTTTGTAAAAGAAAAAAAATACTTGTGTCCAAACATGAATAAGGATTTAAAAATTGAAATACTCTATTTGAATTGCAAGTTTTTCTGCATGACAGAGCAAAGTGTGTGCAGGAAAACTCAAAATGTTGTCTTTATCAAACAATTAAAAAGCTGTACCTTATCAGAAGGCAAGTGCCAGAATTTCTAAAAGTAACTTCTAGAGGAAACATCAATATTTCCTATTTTCTGAATATAGAGAAATCCCCAGACATATCTTGTCTTCTGACACTGATTTTGAGTTATGTGCATACCTATTAAATATAAGATTCTTTATTGTGTTAATTTTTATGTCATCTTACATCCTCACAGAAACCACCCAATATTCTTTCCCACCACCCCTTGAAGGCAACAAAAATTCTCAGTTAAAAACAAAGAAACTTAGAATACTCTTGCAGAGGTGGTGGTTTTACAGACATGGCAGGCTTAAGGGAGAAAGCACCAAGCTGCTGAGATGAGAGGAGGAAGTCCAAGGGATCCAGTGGTCAGGCTGCCATCAAAGGTTGCTATCCTCTTTCAGGGGTGGGACCAACATTTCTGCTGGTACTTCTTCCTAAACTCCTCTGGCAAACAGAAGAGTGATGGAGTCCTCTCCTCTGCATAGGCCCTGCTCTCTTTCATGTCCCACTCCAATCTCACCCTGATCTAATTTCTAATCTATCAATGGAGCACCGAGCTCTGGGAAGATTTTAAACTACAGTTTTCAAAGTTTCTGAGACTAAGTCTTTATAAAATCTTTCACTGTTTTATCAAAACTCTCTACTATGACTCATCACTACTTTGGCAAGTAAAGTGCTGCAATATTTTTCTAGGTTTTTCAGGCTTTTGATGTATGCACATAATAATCAGAAGGATGTCAACAAACATATCAGAATAATGTCAGGTAGAAATTGGACACTTTGAGATATATCTGATATTGATGCTGGCATTTTTTTGCTGTTAATTCACTTACCCACTTACCAAGTGGGAGGAGACAATAACTTTTGCAAAGTAAACACCTAAACTCTTTTCAAGGACAAAAGAAAGAGGTGGTAACGTCTTAAGGGAGATTCAGACAAGCTGACTCTTCTCACCTGTGGCTGGACTGATAGGGAATTCCAAACACCTACATCCATAGGAAATCCAGAGCTCCAAACCACCTCGTGAGGGCAAATATATCAAAAATATACAAGGCTCTCAAAAAAAAGAAGAGAGAAAGCCCTTTCCTTGAAACAGGTCCCAAAATGCTCTATGTGTATAAAGTCTAGGCAACTGTAAGAATAGTTTGCACTGTAAAGTGAAAGGACTGAGTCACACAAGGATTTTGGAGAACTGCCAGGGATCCTAACTTCAATATAGCTAGACAGGTATGTTTTCTCAAGCATTCCTGATCACCTGCAGCCCCCAGTTACGAACTGAATAATGAAAGTAATGGATATAGGAATAGTAAATAAGTTACATTGTACAGAATCTGTTGTCACTCACATCTCTTCTACTCTGAAATATTGTATTTGTTTTCCTATCCCACACACATATAAAAGGGATGTTAATAGAATATTTATGCTTGCTACTAGATTTACTTGGTAAAATTCCATAGCTTTATATTTATAGAAACATTTGAATACAAAGAAATTTTCCTTTCACAATACTGTCAGGTATGTCTTACCTCTGATCTCGTTGTACTGGAGATAAAAAGAGCAATACAAGATGGAAGGAATTGCTCACACTGCATTAGTAAGATTTCTCTGAAGCCAAGCAAGCCAGAAAGCTCTGAAAAAGCTTGTATTTGAGAGAACATCTGTCATAGGATTGTTGGACACATGAGCAGCAAGTGGTATATTGAATTCTAATATGGTTGCGAATGTTGAATGTTCATATTTGCCTAAACTGTGCCAGAACAGAAATTCAAAATCTTCCAAGTGTTTTGATGCCTTTAAAGAAGTTTGATTCCCTGCCAGAAGAAATAGCCATGCTGTTAATGTTTGAAAATATCTTGCTTGAAAAGATAAAAGTACTTCTAAACTGTTATTTTTATATATAGGCGAACAGAGGTTCCAACAACTAAAAGACTTAGTTTGGCCTTTGATAAATTTAATTTGCTTTGTCAAGAAACTTGGCAACATTCAGTCTATTATTTCAGTGGAAAGAAGAATTTGACAAAAATGATATATTGATAAAAGGTTAACAGGTTTGTATGGCTTTAGTTTATTTAAACATAAATGACATTCTAGATATCCTTAAAGAAAAATCAACAAATTGTAATATAACATTGTGGCAATCTAAAGGTAAAGCAACAAACGGAACAGAATAGATGCTGGTCTGATATGCAACAAAAGAAGACAGGCATATCATCCTTTCAGAGCAAAAAACCCAATAGTTTGAACAGAAACATCCACAAAAGCAAATTCCTCTTACCTCATGAATGAATCTGTTAATTAATGAAATATGCTTTCTATTGAAAGATGTTCCTTGGTTGCGTCTCATATTATTTCTTCTGCTTGAATTGGCAAAAAGAGAAGGAGAATTCAGTGGGACTCTGACCAAAGAATGCAAAAAGGCATGAGAAATAGTTTTGCAGCATTCCATTATATTTCATTTGCTCTAAGGAGAAATGAGTTTTTGCAATCAAATTCTTAAGAATTTTATTCTCTGCATGAGAGTCCCACTGCAGGCAGGAGTGATAGGGCCAGAAAACACAGTGAATAAGGAAGTTTGTGTCTCTGTCAAGGCAGAAGATTGTCTGCATAGCTCCCGAAAGATCACTATTTTACAAAAGCAAAAGTATGAGGATTAAAGACCTAAGGCCACCATATTTTTATTGCAGATGCCATACTACAGACCTCTTTAGAATAATTAATTGAATCAATATGCTGTTGGCCATTCCTACCTCACTGGCAAATTCTCTGTGCTGGATATCACTAAAAGCATCATGATCCATTGATAGTCCCAAGCCAGAAAATACATCAGAAGATGCTGCAACTCCCTTCTCCTGCTGGCTGTGCATCACGTCCCCATCCCAGTGTAGACTGCAGAGATGGCTCATGTTCCTATGTAACCAGTTGCTTACCATAGAAAAAAGTCACTGAAAGTTACTTTGAAAAAGTAAAAGAAGATGTTTATTTCACAGAGTTTTCAGTTTTCCACAGCAGAGTTACAAAGACAACAACTGGCCTTTCTAACAAAGCCGCAACTTCTTGATAACTGATGGAGTCTAGTGGGGCTAGACAGCATAGCCATCAAGGAGCAACATAGGTCTGAGGACTGCAAATAGTTACAGTTTCTGATTAATACAATACTCAGAGTCAGACAAATATGATCATTCCCTCCTGCTTCAGGGAATGGTTTATTATTTTGAAAGCTATCTTGAATACAGGTTGTGCTTTGCTGGTACTTCCATTCTGACTATAATCTTTTTTATCGATTTCAGAATTGCACCAATTGCTTTGCACATACACACAAAAGCTCACACACACATTCCTATTAATAATAGCAGCATTCTTTAGAGCTAGCCAGACATTATGCAAACAAATAGGTTTTTTTGTTTATCAGAAACTGACAATTGTTTAAATTCAATCTTTCAGGGAAATACTTTTCTGTACAATTTCTTTTAAAAGTAAATTTTTCAACTTTTTTTGGAATTTCACAAAAACATTCCCCTCTTTTTCTTTCTAAAATGTGCTTACAGATTATTACATGATAAGATAATAGAAGAATGAAAAGAATTTCACTGAATCTTGGATATCAATTTAAATACCGTTATTTGTAAAGGTTGAATTCACAGATATTTGTCCCTGAGCTCTGATTTTCAGGTTCAGGCATGACTAACCAAGCAGAGAATTTGTCTGTACAGCCAAGCATTTCTGTTAGTGATGTCAGCAAGAGTGACATGGAATTAATTTTTGCATAATACTGTCTAATTGCTTCTTAATGTGCATTTTCCAATCATGTTGGTTACATGATTTTGCAAAATGAATTAAAAATAAATTCTTCACATTGCTTTGCTTAGGCTTGTACCAAGACTTTTAATCTTTTTTCTGCATGAAGAATATTTTTGGTGGAAAAAAGTAGACAAGAGAATAAAAAGTTGATAAAATCAAAGTATTATCAGTTCTATGGAGAACACATTTTCTGTTGAGAATTCATTTTGATTGAAGATTTATGATCAATTTCTGCTATTTTTCATGAGACAGAAATGAATGTAATTTTTGGATGTTTTCTTTCCATACTTTATATAGATTTGAAGGTGTCAAATCTTTTTCCAAGCAGTTGGCCATGGTTTATAATCTTGTATGTACTGGGAAAAATTTCTCACTGACTTATCTCTCCTTAAATGTTCATTGTGAGGAATTACAGTGCACTATAAGCCTGGTGTTTTTGACATCAACATTGGTATAGAAACCTTTCATGAATTAAAATGAAAGAGAGAAATCTAATACTTCTTTTTTTTTTTTTTTGGGAGCCATGATTTTCATTCCAAACTCCTCAATGGCAATATCAGAGGAATCATTTGCAGAGGCATTCATGAAAACTTATATCAATAATAGAAGTAAAAGACTTTATAAGACTTTTTTTCACATAATCTCTTGCCACCATCCCCACACACTGGTCATTTCAGCCACATGCTCTGTGCTCTAAGTCAGACCCAGCAGAGGAACCAGAATGGTGGTACACGACTCAGGAGCTAAGTGGAAAGCAGTTAGGGGAAACTTATCCTGTCTGTCTGAATTAGTCTTGCAAACTTCTAGGAACACATTTGGTTCTGTAGAATGTTCATTAATACATATCATTAAAAAAAGTCTGTGAAAAACCCCCCAAACTAAAGCAAAATTCTTTTTATTTCCCTGGTTTATCCTTCCTACACTACTCCCGGGTCAACAAAACTCTAATTTAAGTTTTGATTTTTTGTTGCAAAACTAAATAGGGATTTTGAGGCACTTCTTCCTCATTTACTAGCTGTCTAGTAAAAAAAATATGAAAAAGTTGTATTCATGCCTTTTTTCCCTCCTTATGAGCAACGGTACCTATGTCTCCCAAGCCATGAAGGGAATCTGACCAGCCACAATTAATCTGAAGAACTCAGTTTAGGGGATTTCTTACCTGGAAGGCAGTGCCAAGACAAGGTGGTAGTGGGACCATGGTGGATGCTTTCCTGGTACCCTAGGCTGCTGCTCAAGTCCGATAAAGGAACAGATTCTACAGGGTATTTCTTTAGAAAATGAGGACCAAAAGACAAAAAGCCAGAGCCCACATGACTGTGGGTCAAAGTCCACTTGGCTTTCATCAGGAGGTCCTGGAGACAATCTGCAAGAACAAGGGTTACTATAGAAACTTTGTTAAGGTGCTCCTTCCCTCCAACTGATCAAAAGCCCTCTTCTGTAGGCTTCCTCAGCAAAAAGCAGCTGTAAAACCACCACCAGTTTCCCTGTTTTCTGTCCTAAGAGAGAGCCTTTCTCTCTTCTTTCTCCTCAAGAAAGCCTGCTGGCTCTCTTTTGAGCCAGTCATTTAACCTGAGCAGTATCATTTTCCCTGAGGTAGCAGAGTCATTATCTCCATGTTCTGAGAGCAAGTGCAGTGGTGACCAATCCGGTGAAGTAGGATAACGTTCCCAATTTGGATCAGTTATAGCCTTAATTAATTTCTTTTACTCCTTCTGTATTAATAGAAAAGGCACTGAGACAAACATAAGAAGCCTTACTGCACCTGCAAGAAATTTCAGGTCAAATTTGCAGCTAGATCATCCTGTAGTTCCTAAAATGCCTATAAAAATGAACCCTGAAATTTCTCCAAAGGCATGCAAGGATCTCATGCAACATTTCTTTGACCCCACCCTAAGTGCTACAATCAATAATGCTCAACCTACCAAGAGGGTCAAAGAGTCACAATGGTTTGGGTTGAAAGGGACCTTAAAGATCATCTTGTTCCAACTCGCTGCCATGGGCAGGGACACCTTCCACTAGAACAGGTTGCTCAAAGCACCATTGACTCTGGCCTTGAGTGTCCCCAAATCTTGTAGGAAAATACCCTAGCAATTAGGATAGCCAGAAATGCAAGCAAATTTTATCAGCCATATTGCCTGGCAGAGTTCAACTGCCTGCAATAGGCACTTTGCTTTTTACATACACTGAGGATCTGGTCTTCTCTCTCTCTCTGAGCTGCATTTTGACGGGAGTTTTCTGCAAACTCTTTTCTCCTGATTAGTCCATAAAGGTAAATTGGGCTTCAGTACAAGTGTTTTGAAAACCAGCATGAAGCATGCACGAGTGATCTATTTTTCATCCAATTAGGAAAAACAAGATGTGTCTCAGACTTCCTACTGTGCCTAGAAACAACCTCCCACTCATACTTGTGTTCTTTATTAATTCAGCTGTACTTCCTCCATTAACTCCATTGTCTTTGCAGTTCCATGTAATTTGCTGTCATTCACAGCACACTGACTAAATGACAAGTATGGAAAAATCTGTTTTCTGTTCAAAATTCTAACATTATGAAGAATGGTGAAATCCGTGTGGTTTTGCAAGTTCATTGTCAGCCAAGCCGCAGTGGCCTAGCACTAGACCTTGTCTTTGAGTTTCTTTTTGAGTTTAGAAACCTTGCTTTTCTGCTTGAGCTTCCTTTTTATATTTGAAGAGAGAAATGCATTATAGTATTAGTAGTATGTTCTCATACTCTCAAGCTGCTCTGCTGATATGCACATGATGAGGGGGATGTTTACGTGGGATAAAATTCATAGATCTGTAGTCCCTGTTTTCCCCATCAGACAAATTTCTGTAATTCTGGACTGTCCCATAGGACCGACTAAAATAAAGTGCTAATTTTTCCCTAGTGAAATCCTTTAAGCAGGCTACAGAAACCAAGAACTTCACAGCATTTCTTTTTGTTTCCTGTAGTAAGTGTGAACACTGAAATCCATGTTGGCAATAGGACTTTTCCATGCCACCTTCCCTGTAACACCAAACATCATTAACTTCTCCTGTTTGGCTGGTATTTTTTTCAGCTTGTACCTCAACTTTTTAATATGTGGTTCTGAAAAAAATAAACACTCAGCTTGCTATCATACATCATTCTTGAGTCTTCAGCCTAACACAGGTATTTCCAACAGATCTTACATCCAGAATTTTACAGGCAGTGTAATATAACCTACACAGTGTAATCTATCTAATGACAAATATCAAAGGTGAATACACATGATTTCAGAATTTATGTGAGGCCTATAGTTAGGAAAGAGCAAATTTTTTTTTAATGACTATTCTTTTCCTTAATTTCACTTTAGATGGTGTAATTTTTTCCTAAACTAAATAAACCAATTTTTTGTACTGTATTTGGGGGATAAAAAAAAAATCACCATTATGTTTAACATTGCTTATCTACTGTTTTGCCAAAACTAATGAAGAAAATTGCATGGTGTTCTCTTGCATTGGCTTTGTCTGAAAAGAGTTTTTCCTAGATTTACCTGAATTGCACATGGTGCTTTGTGAAATTAAAAATGATATGCTCTATTTTCCCCAGTTTCATAGAGTTTTTCATTCCTATTGCAGTAAAAAAAACCTCATTTGCATTAACTTCATCTGCTTTGATTCCATAAAATACTATCAGCACAACAGGAATCAACCAGAAAGCCAGAAAATATCAACAGAGAAAAAATTACAATATGTCAATTACCAGTTTAGTTCTGAAGCATTTCCTCTCTTCTCTCTGATAATCCTGGGGTGATGATAATATTTTATAATAAAAAAAGCAGGTAAAAAGCAAGTTCAATCATCTTGAGATGCCGTGGATGTTTACACAAAGAAAATTGCCTCTGAAAGAAAGATAGGCATTCCAGAATTGTACAGTATGTTGGGAGAAATTTGTCCAGTTTCTTAGGTTGCATGAAGCAAAACTGACACTACATTCATTTTCACACTACTTTCATTTTCACACTACTTTCTTTTTACACACACACATACACAAATTCTTCTGAGTTTTATGGAACTTCAGATAATAGAATTAGAATATTTTTTGAGAGGATGGAAGGGTTCCAAAGAAACTCTTTCAGGTCTAGTCATTGGCTGAAAAACTTTCAGAATTGCATTTCACAGCCTTTATTTCAATACTTCTGGCTAATATGGTTAGTCCTGTCTGGAATTAAGATTTGGGCAAGCTCCGAGCATTACTTGTTTTATCAAAAGATTTAAACCAGCAATTTGATATAAATACAAAAAGTATTAGTGAAAAAAGCTGCAGAATTGTTTCTGAACTGAAATGTCTTACAAGAAAATAAGTACAAAACAATTTTCTGAACATAAGGAAAAAGACGGGGAGATTTTAGGTCTTTAAGGTTGAAGCTCATCAAAGTTTACAGAGTCAAGTAAGTTACTGTTTCCTCATTTGCACCTTGGTCTATATTGCAGACTTCCCACATTCCCCTTCTTTTTGCTGTAAGTGTGGAGTATTCCAGGTTTCCTTGTTTTAAGTAATGTGATGCTATTTTTCAGGACCTGGTCTGCGGACATCCTGGTCCTTTCTGTGTCGTGGAGGCAGCACAGATAGAAACTTGAGTACAGAGGGACTGGATGCCAAGTCCAGTTGGGCTTGGAGACAAAAGAGAAATAAGCCCAGCCAGCAGCTAAGTACCATGCAGACACTGGCTCACTCTCCCCTGGTGGGGAGGAGAATGAGAAAGAAAAGGCAAACCTCGTGGGTTGAGATATGAACAATTTAATAATTGAAACCAAATATAATAATGATTTTAGTAATAAAAAGAGGGGGTGAGAGTAACAGAACCCAAAAAACCACGTTGCTTACCACCCACCAACCAATACCAAGCCTGTCCCAGTCTTGAGATAGGCTCCACTTCCAGGTAACCCCCCCCAGGTTATATACTGGATGTGGAATACTGTGGTATGGAATATCCTTTTGACCACTTTGGGTCACCTGTCCTGGCTATGATCCCTCCCAGCTTTTTGTGTGGCTCCTCACTAGCAGAGCGTGAGACACTGAAAAGTCCTTGACTTAGTGTAAGCACTACTGAACAACAGCCAAAACATCTGTGTGCTATCAATATGATCTTCATATTAAATCCCAAACACAGCCCTGTACCAGCTACTAAGAAGAAAATAAGCTCTGTCCCATCCAAAACTAGGACAAAAAATAATGGAAATATCTTGGTCTCTTATCGGGAAACAGGTTTCAGAAATAGACTGAGCTGGAAGTCAACTTGGTATTTTTAGGCACATGACAGTAAGTGAAGTTTTGAGGATTGTCTTAAGTTAACCCAACCTTTCTGCGTAAACACAACTTTTAGTCATTGGTATCCGAATGCATGAAGAGAGTGCTAACCCACTCCAAGAAATCACTGTGTTGTGAGTTCTTTAAACGTTTTATATCATTAAAGTTCAAACCTAAACTAGCTTAAATTCCTAAGCACCCTGAATTTCAAATGCTGTGTAGTCAGAGGCATGATGAAAGTCAACGAAAGTTTGCCACAAGAACTACTTCTCCTCTGGCAGTTCTGCCAAATTTTAACGGGTTTGATACAACAGAAAGGGAGGCCAAACAGGCTTCACTTCATGCTTGTTTTGATGTACAGAAACCTGAGAGTCAAGTTAAAAGGTGAGTTGTGTCACGCTTGGGGATCTGTCAGCACTACGGAGTATTATGAAATAGGGCACAAAATCTGTGTTTGCCTTTTGCCATATGTCATTCACTGCATAACCAGCTTTGGCCTCGGACTGAAGAAACTAGAAGGAGGATTTGGGGCTCACACAACAATTCAGTTGTCCAAGTTCCAGCAAGCTGAGCCAAGTCCAGTCAAATGCATCTTGTCTATTCTTTGAGATACTGATTTAGCCATTTCAATGGAATTTCAGTGCTCGATCATGAGTTACACAGCATAAATGAAGAATTACCCATTCTTTGTGGTCAGTAAGGAAAAAATGCAAATGCCACATGCACTCATTAATATGGAATAACAGAGGCAGCACTTGGAACTATACAACAAATGCCAGACTTTTTTCCTCTTTCAAAAGAATTGTTTTTCACAACTCAGTGTTTTTTTTACTTTTCAGAAGTATCAGTCATTGCATTTCTCCTCACCACAAAACTGTCAGTTATGTTTCTCTCCTCTGATCCAAGTGGGTTATGACTCATTCCCTTATTGTTGTATGCTATACTGTAATTGTTATTTATCTGGTACATGAGTCATTTTCTTTGCAGCTCTTTGTTAAAAAGTATGATTCTCACTTCTCTTAACATCTGAGTTCCTTCTGCATTGATGAGTATTGTATTTTATATACATTGGGTGTGGCTTTTTTCCATCTCAAGCATTTCACTGCACAGTTGTTTACTATATATTGAGCACTGCAAACATCACATGTAGATCATAAGTCTTCCTTGAAATTTTACTTTGCATAGTCTTGTTCTATCCATTTTCCTGGGCCATTTCATCACAGTCATTTGGAAGAAACTTTGGAATTAATTGTCTGTTTTCCTGACATCATGTATAAAGGTCACCAAGAGAATTCTTTAAGTTAACTCTCTCTCTTTTGCATATAACAAATTATATAGGAAAGCAGTGAGTGAAATTCTTGCCTGTATGGAATCTAGGAGGATTTTAATACTGGCACTGTGGAAAATCAACTAAGGTCCAAATGTCTTCATTTCACTGCAAACTGTGCCTAGCTGTAAACTGCAGTTAGGAGCAGGATAATTGTATTTCCTAAATGTATCCATTACTCATGATTCTGTGCTATACCATGTTACCATGCTGCACTAAATTTAAAATTGTAGCTGGCAGATATGATGAGTAAAAGCCAGGCTGTGTAATAAGGCCAAGAAAAGGTCCATGTTCAATTACAGTCCCTTTTAACTATTCAAAGTAGCAAGATAGAAGTATTGTGGAAGTTTTGTCAAGGTTTTGTCCACACAGAAAAAGTTTACCTTCCCTAACGGATGTCTAAGGGTACTCATAAGAAATGAATATGTTTACCATCACCATAATCTAGCTCAGCAAAACAAGTAAACTTCATGTTTAGCTGACCTTTTGTCTTTTATTTATAGACTTATTTTCCCCGCAATTTCCTGTATTTCTATACACATTTCTGTCTGATCTGTATATATGTTGTCCCTTTTTTTATGATTAATGGTTGATTCAGGCTCTCTCCTTCCAAAACAAGGGAAAACTGCCTGAACCTAAATTTGCTCTTTCTCATGTCTTAAAGACAATATCATCTTATCCTGCACTGCTAGTTCCACTGAATACCTACCATGGAGAGGAAAAAGGGATGCACTCAGTGTTCACATATGAAGATAAGGAAAATCAATTTCTATCCCCCAAATGGAAAAATTGCTTAGTGCAAAAGTTCACTAAATGTTAGAAGTTATGTTTTATATATTAAGAAAAGAGGAAAGAGAAAAATAGACATGGCCTGTAAGTATGTGTCTATGGATTTTACTTCTGTATTGCATGCAGTGAGGGTTAAAATTTCATTCCTTGCATTCCCTAATGAAGCGACCAGATATAACAATAGTGAAGGATACATAATTTCATCTAAAGGACAGCTTTCATTTTAACATGTAAGAGAACATGGAATGCCAGAGATTTCTTTAGATTCCTCAGATAGACAAAACTGTATAATGGTAAGTACATTGTCTATACTTCTTTAAATACATGCATTTTTGAAGTGTAAAACTGTAATTATGAAATTAGAATAATAGGTATATTTACTTTTAAATGCTATAATTTCAGAAATAGAATACATAAATTCATAAGGATTCTTTGTATGTATTTTCCAGCTTCAGCTTTATAAGGCTATTTAGAGTCACGTTACAGCAAGTAACAGCTACCAAAACCTGGCCATACAAACCTAATACAGAAGGTCATTTAAGCATACCAGCATTTAATTTTGCAAAACATATTTATATTATGGACTGTCTTTTTTCAATTTCCCTGATTTTTGATTCCGCTAGTAATTTATTTATAACTACCTTCCTATTTCTTTTATCTAATGATTTATTGGCATTCACACAGTGAGAAACTTCATGCGTTTTATGATCTTCGAAGCTATGTTGGTAAGAGTTTAAGTTCTGGTGATAACCCTCATACCAGATCTTATATAAACCTTTCCAAGAAAGAATTTAAATGGAGGGACAGAGACTGAAGGCCTGGTATGGACTAGGAGTTTGCTACTGAGCCTTAGTTACAGAAACAAGTAAGTTACAGACCTTGCTTGTACAACGTCATGTAAATTGAGACACAAAAGAAGAGGCACTCTGTTTTGAATGGAGAAAGAAACATTTCAAAGCAGAAAGTGACATTTTCCAGAGAAATTGCTGAATATATTGCTATAGAGGTGTAAGTAAAGGTTAATTCTGAACCTTCTCCAAATGCCTGTTTATTATTTTTTTCTGAATCTAAATTTGAGGTGTAAAGAAGAAAAACACTGAACCAGATTACAGCACTAGTCAAAAAGAACCTCTTCACCTACAAGTTGAAGATATTTGACTTGCAAAAAGCAATACATGTCATGTGGCCAATGTGCTCAAATGAAAACCTTGCCATGAAAATAAACCAAACACACAAGTTCAAACTAAACTAAACATACCTCTGAAGAGGATCATGTGATCTGATCTATCTTATCTAACTATGCTAAGCCATTTTAGAAGGGAGAGATGGAGAATTTCAGTCCTTTCTCCACTCATGAAAGAATGCATCTTTTTCAACAAAGAACATACAGATTTGCAGATGCTGATAAATTATTTTTGTCTGGCTTTTCTATTGGCAGAATAAGGTCATGCATTTAAAGAGGTGGAAAAAATAAAAAAATAGAAGGTGACAACTTTTAATATTGAAACAGTAATCTAGATTCTCCTATACGCTGCTAATGTGAGCAAGTTATGCTATTCAAAGCACACTCTGGCCCTAAAACATAATATTGATGTATCAAATATCACATAAATTTTGGCATCATGTTAATGGTAGATGGCAGACTGTAAATAAATCTCCTGAATGACTTGAAAGGAGTACAATGAAAGTAATTTTTTAGTTGTCACATATGCTGTACCACATATAGGTATAATATAGGTGGTAAATTTTTAGTCTTACTAAGGGAGACAACAGAAATACACATCAGAGAAAAACAAAACCAACCACTCATTCTCTATATTGTCCATAGGAGATCAACGCTCAGCTTATTAAATGTTTACAAAACCAGTTTTTCTTTTTGTGCCCCATAATAGTGTGCCACTCTGAGTAATGAAAGTATTTCCTATGAAAAATTATATAGGGAATGTTATAGGAAAGGAAACTATAAATCTATGCCAATATATTGTGGAGCCACATGTCAATCTCTGTCTATAAATGAACAGTGGTAGGAATGTTTATTTCTCACCTGTGTGACTGCTAGTCCATTCCCCATGAGCATAATGTAATTATTAAGACATGAACTCTGATATGAATTGCTCTGTGTGTAGTTCATGTGGCGTTGAGCCACAAAGTGCTTTCACAGCATTATAGAAGCACACCTATTATGAGAAGCAGCTTGTAAAATTAAGAAAAGCTAGCCATAAAATGGCCGTATTTAACACGGATTTCTGGTAGCACCCAAAAAGTCCTGAATTGAAATAAAATGAGGACTCTTTGGCATAAAAAGCTCACAGCATAAGTAGAACATTAAACAGAGAGTTGGCAAGAAAGGGATCAAACCAATTTTTTAAATCAAACATTAGCTGATGCTGTCTTCCAGCACTATCGTTATTGAAGTCAAGTCTTGAGGAGAGGAGATATGCAAGAGAAGCAAGTATGACTTTTCAAATTAAACAACTGTTAAGGTCCTTCAGAAGACCTCAGGTTTGTAGCAATTCTAAGAAACGCAGTTCAAGTTCTGGATGAGTTATTTTTAGATTCCTGCTAGACTGCCATAGAACCACAAACACTGGACAGCCTTTATCCTGAATAGGTTTCAAGGCAAACAGGAAACCCAGAAGCCTCCTGGGGTTATTCAGTAAAAATGGTCTTGTTCTGAAATGAGTTTTTCAGCTTTTTGCTAGAAAAAAGAGGATGAATTATTATGTAAATGAATCACAGTTCAAGAATAAAAATTAAAAGTGTTTCGTTTACCTCTGCGCAGCCCACTTTGAAACATTTGCTTGAATAAAAATTAAACATTTTCACTTTTTTGCTTTGTTAAATGCTGTTGTGGTTGAAACTGAGCCAGATCAATTATCCATGCAAAATAACACACAGGTGACAAAGGGCTGCAGTATGACTGATATGAGAGGAAAAGAAATAGCAGAACACCATCAAGGAACTATTTGGATGAAAGAAGAGAGAGCAGAGAGAGAAACAATTGGAGAGGAAGTTCACAATTGCTTCTGGGTCATTAACTTCCATTAGTAACATGTATTGCTTAAAAGTTTTTTCTCCTTTGTTTGCAAACACCATATAGTTTAATTGCTCCATATTTTTTTTCTTTTTACTTCACCTTCTCTCCCCCAAGAGTTTATAGCTTTCTGGAGCTTAGAATCAATTTTTGTTATAATGAAATTTCTTTTAAGTTTATTAAAACCCTCAGAGCTGCAGTATGAGGAGAGTGAGTGAAAGCTCAAGAGCGGAGAAATGGAATTAGTCTACAGAGGCAAACCTAGCACAGGTGCTACCACAATTTTGTAAACTCAAAGTGGAAGGCTTTGCACTTCCAGGTGGTCTTAATCCTCATATTTCACAGCTTAAAGGACAGCTGGAAATGTTTTGGAGAAGCCCAAACCCCTATGAACAAGGAATAATTGAATTACAAAAGGAAGAAAAAACAGAAGGAAAAAGCTGGCTGAGGTTATATCAGTGAGAAACAAATTTCAACTGTCTTCTTGTTTTACACTAGTAGTTTACCTGTGCTGCTTATTTCATAAAAGTTAATGAAATCGGAATTCCCCTTTACTCCCTCTTTGCCTGCTATCTGTATATATATTACCCATCAGTGAGGCAAAAAAGTCCAGCCAAAATACTTACTATATTTGTCTTTGGAAGACCTTGCAAAGTGAGGAACCTGTAGGACCATCAGGATCATGAGAGCCTTGCACTGTAGCCACATCTGTGGTATTAGAATAATCTTTTCTTTGGTTTTGTTTGTTTTGCTTATGTTTGAGGCAGGTTTGGAGCATTTCTGTATTAGGAAAAAAAAAGAACAGCTCTGTTTTCCTCACTGTTCATACTGAACACTGGCAAGTCCAAACCTGGAAAAATGTTCATAATTCCTTCTGGAGAGGAAATCTTTTTCTAGTTCTCAGTGTCCAAGGATATCAGATTTATTCTGTTGAGGCCCAAAAGACAAAATATCTTTTCTTTGTGATAACAACATATAAAATTAATTGTTAATAACTGAATGTCCAATAAAATTCTGAGTAGCATAGGGCTTCTTGGGAAATGCCTACTCAATACAGACTTCGTGGAAGACTCCTCAGGAAAGGAGTAAGTGTGTAAGTGTGTTTAATCTATTGATTGCTTTTTCATACACATATGACCAGTCATAAGTATACACTTAGGTCTTTACCTCTTTATCTTTTGCTTTGCCGTGGTTTTCTATTATTAGTTTTGATTGAAAACAAACTACATACAAGGGTCCTACATAAGGATATGTGGGGAGCTAGATCTTCTTGTAAGGGAAGCATGACGGGATTTAAGGATTTACGAGATCTAAATTAATAAGGGCAGTCAGACAGGAAGGAATGGTGCCCTTTACAATTGGCTTCTATGTTGTATCTTGACTTAGGAAAAGCCTTGCTGTTTACTGGCAATGTCTCTGTTTGCACCAATTCTTGTTTAGTGTGAAAATGGGATTAGAGCATTCCTAAAAATACTACTCTGTAATTTCAAACTCCTCAAAAGGTTACCCAAGTTGTAAACAAACTTTAAAATAAATTCATACCAAGAATGGAAAATTTATGGTCCCAAATATTTGCGTTTCAGGAAGTTAGGAGTAACCAAAACCAGAATTATATTATAAAAACCAGAATGTGTTCTGAAATATAAAGCACATAAAAGTTTCTCCACTCTAACTTAACTATTTTATTTCAAAGAGTAAGGATCTACTTTAACTCTGATCATTTAAAGATAGTGATGCTCTTCAGGAGAGTACATATGGACAAACTAGAGTATATTCACATTGAACAAATTCTACAGTCAAAGCAGGTTCTTATCCATGCCTATATTAAAAACCAGCCTTATTAAACAACAGCCTCTTAAAAGAAAATTTCAATCACCACTTGTGAAAATCCAAGCTACTGTTACAGCAAATACTAATACTATTTTGGCGTCTGATTGAATATATATGATTCCTTTTAAGTCTGGAAAGCTTCTTATATCTTTTCTTCTTATATCAGTATACCTGGGATATCTCAGAGGACTACAGCATTCTCAAGCACACCAAGAAGTGTCTTCCCTTTAATCATACCACACCTAAATGGAGACTTTCTCCCAGCCATCCTCAAAAGTCCATGTTGCTGCTATGGCTTTCTGTTAGCACAAATCCCATAGAGCTCATTATTCCCTACAGTCACCACTGCCATCCTGACTATAACACAACCATCATGCATATCTGTACCTTACATCTCCAGAATCTTCATGAAGAAAATAAATGGCACTCACAAATACCATCAAAAATCTGAAACATTCACAGATTGATCCAGAATTCTATGCTTATATTGTAACCTCTTCCTCTGTACAATGACACACTGTCCATACTTAGTCAATGAAGACTGATACCCTGTCCTGAAATCACATCCAAGAAATTTAATTCATGTACCCTGCTAGGCTCACTGTGCCTGCCTGTAAGAATGTATTTGTTCAAGTGCGTACATTCCCAAATCTGTCTATAAGGAAGCAGAGATTTATGTCTGAAAATAAAGATCTTTAACTTACGGGCTTTTTCAAGGGTTTTTGGCCTGATGAGGTTTTGGGGTGACCATGAATATATGTTAGACTTTTTAAAAAGTTCCAAAATAATCATATCAGGGAACAGCTCATGCACAACTGCTGCATACAAAAGTGAATTCATTGTCACTGTATATACGAAAATTCTTGAGAAAAATCAAGCTGGCTGCAGCTGCTGACAGCTCCTGAATATTCATGTTGTTCAGTGGGTGGTTTGGAGCCTGGCAAAAGCAAACAATGAATCTGTCACAAACAAAATAAAAGCTAATTCTTGCACATAGTTCTCTGCTGTGCATCTTTGAATTCAGATAAAGGAGAATAGTACAGTCCTTTAAATATGGTGGGGTTTTTCAAATCAAAAACCTAAGGCATAATGAAACACTGGGTGTGCTTTGAAATTTATTTATGTGACAGTGTTATATATGAATTATATACATTTCTTGCTTTTCTTAGGTGATGGAACATATTTTGCACAGAGTGTTGGTAGTATAAAAGAATAGTAGTAACTGCAGTGAGATTTTTTGCTTCTACAGAAAGCACCCTCTCTGGAAAGCCTGGGAAGTTTAGAAAGCCTCTTGGAGCTAGAGGCATTTATCCTGTGTTTGTACAGCACAGCAGAATCCCAGTTCATGACCACTGTGAGGCACTACCATACATGCTCACAAATCACAGCGGCAGTTAAATGAAAGACTATGGGGTATCCATATTTCTGCTTTATAAGCATCTATATGATGTGACAACAAGGTATAAATCATTTGCCTTTCTGTATTCTGTAATATTTTACAGGAACAAAACAAGAAATAAACTATGTCTTTACAAAACACAAACCAACAAACCGACAAACCCCAAACCACACAACCAATCAACAAAAAAATCCAAACCAAAGAAAACCCAAACTAATGTTTTGACTTGCCCAGTCTGAACTGATTGATATGATTGGCACTGTACTACTTTGTCCTGGATACTTCATTAAGAAGGATCCTTTTATTCTTAACTGACTGAGCAAAGTTGGTGGATAAAGGTAGGAATTTATTGAAGGCCTTCAATTGGTACGCCTTTGGGCAGTGCAGAGCCTGGCCGAGGCCGAAGCTTCAGCTAGGCTGGACTCAAGATGGACGCCAATCACGAGTTTTCCCCACAGATATGGGTTTGGTACATTTACATATCAGAAGTTAATTGTCCAATTACTGTTCCAGGTAATGAAGTAATATTCCCCCATTCATCCCCCTCCCAATTCACTTTTGTTTGTACTTAGGCCTAGGATGGTGACCTTGGTTCCCAGGCCTAGAAAGGATTGTTTTGTCTAACCGGAATGTGAAGAGAGCTTGCTTTGCACATAATATGGAGTTCAGAATTACACACCAATACAGTGCAGGATTAGAAAAATCCAAAAGCTAATACTTAAGGCATCAGTGTTACTCTGGGAGTTTTCTCAGCCCATCTAATTCAAAATAACTAGCTTTTCTTCATGAGCTACTGCTCTTCATGAATTCTTGCTTAGCTGACTGAGTTGACACTCTCTCAGGACTTGAAAAATGGGTAATCTAACACAGACATACACAGGAACTATTGAGTCCCATCCAGCTATCCAACATCCATGGGAAGATGCTTTCCTTTTCTGCATGTATACACCTCTATTAACACCTGAATCCCCTCACTAAAGTTGCCTACCCTGACTCTTGACTCCAGGGTCACAGAAGCAGACTTGGCATCTAAAGACCAGCTGTGATGGGGAATGTTTGCAGTCCCTGGGGATCTATGGCAGCCACCGTGTGTGTGTGTCTAACCACTGCACAGCTGCATGAGAGCATCTGTGGACATGAAAAGTTGTTATCTTCCGAGACCTCTTGGGGAATGTGTGATATTCCCATAATACTTGACTGGACAGACAGCAAGTGTGGCAAGGGGAACTCTTCAGAGGCTGAATATTCCATTTGTTGGTTTCCTTTGCACAGGTGAAACACACACTTGTGACTTAGAGACCTACCTGGTGCCTAGGTAGCATCTGGGGAGAGGCTGGACTAAATCACCATTAAAAATGAGGTCATCTAAAACAGCACTGCACACCTACATGTGCACAACAGGAGAGAGATCCAAGTGGCAACGGGATGATGCAGGAATTTTCCTTCTTTGTGATACCTCATTTGCATTTTCTTAGGGTGCAGTTAATCGATAAAATAGCCCAAGTTAAAAACAGCCCCCACATAAAGGCCTCCTTGAGTAATTTGGACCACGTATTAAATGACCATATAGATGTCAGGAATATGAAATAAATCTTTAGCAAAATCCCTGCATGAACAGCTGCAATAGATCTACCAGTGAAGCAAACATGAGGAAGAATATTTACTTTAATTTGCCTTTGTTTTAAATAAAATTATCTCTTCCTTTTCACTTAATCCTCTCAATTAAATGTACCAACAAATATTTGCTCTTTTTTTCATTTATTCTTTATTCAGTCTAGTTGATTGTGTTAGTTTGTTTTCAAACTGCCCATGTTTATTTTTATCTGAATAATTTAGTACAAAAGCTGGCACTGTACAAGTCAAGCATTCATTATAACAATATTTGCTTGAATAGTTTGGATTTCTTATTAACAAGAGAGGAAAGGAAAGGAAAGGAAAGGAAAGGAGAGGAAAGGAGAGGAAAGGAAAGGAAAGGAAAGGAAAGGAAGGGAAAGG
>VZRJ01006055.1:350893-436485 GCA_013397565.1 Ptilonorhynchus violaceus
TTTATTTTAGAACAATTTGGTTGCAATGGAAAGCAAGTATGTAACTAGTTTGGTTATTACCTAGAGTAACACAGCAATATAAAAGCATACAAAATAACACTTAAGAACATGGGAAAGGAAAGGAAGGGAAGGGAAGGGAAGGGAAGGGAAGGGAAGGGAAGGGAAGGGAAGGGAAGGGAAAAGGAAAATCTTAAAAAAAAAGAAAATAAATCTGACCTATTAAGATCCAGTTCTTATATATTCTGTATACAAAACAACGAGTGGATTCCTGAGATGAAACTGGATCTTGTTATAGCAAAATGTAAAACTCCTCTTGACTGTAGCAAAGAGAAAATCTTGTAAGATGGCAAACATCAGTTCTGTGAAGTGAACACTGAATGATTTGAATATTATCAGAAAAGGAATTTCGGCTTCCAGTCTATATGGACATCTGTTACAACCTCAAAGGTGGCATTGAATTTGAGCTGAACAGGTCAACCAGGACTAAAATCTTTTTTTTTTTACACTTACGTGATTTGAGTTTATAATTTGTAATGTTACACTAACTATCCATAAAGCAAACAAAAGATTTTTCTAATTATCCAGCAGGCTTTGTTTGGTTTTTCTTAAATAGTTTACTAACTTTTATATGTTATTCTTTTACTTGGTCCCAGATAGCTACATTTTCTCACTTTCCAATAATAAGTGCATATGCATTCACTCAAACCTAAAGACTGAGAAATAGATGCTTACAGGAGTTGCTGAGATCTATTTGTTCTGTGTTGCAACTCTAAGATCCTGTATTCTGAAGCTTATGGGTCTTTAGAGCTCACCTCACCTCTTTTGTTATGGTGCCTTCATAGCACCTATTTGTAAGAGAAATTATCAAAAGACTGAAAATGTGTTTCAGATAACCTTGATCTAACTGAATATGCCACTTAGTCACTGTCTCTCTTAGTACAGATGTCTCCCTGGCCCCAGGAACACTGGCCACATGTTGCAGAATCTCTGCCTAAGCACTTGAAATACCTAAAATACCTTGAACTTTACCCTACTTGCAAATTTGTTAGTGGTGGATGGAGAAGGGAGGTCATGCTGCTTTTGCAGTTGAAGAATGCTGAGACCAGCCTGACTCATCAATCCCAAAGTTAAACATTCTGAGGATGTGGAGAACAATTTCTGACAGAATCTGACACCAGTGAGCATGTGGCAGACAAAATTCCTGATAAAGGAACTAACAAGTGATAACTGATAACTTACCTAAAGGTGTTGAGCTAAAGGCTGCATGGCTCTCCCAGAAATATATGACTAACAATCGCTTTATACTGTAAAAGGCCAGTCCTACTTCTTAAAGGCAGGGTCTTCTAATACACTGCTTCTTGGAGTGCGTGTGGAGCTTCCTCACTTAATCTGGGACACTTCTCAAATTTAATCCTTCAGGCACAGCAAAAGAGATTTGCCCACAGTCATTGTCATGAGTGAGTAACATGAATCACTACTTAATTATTTTGCTAGGCTTAATACCATTGCTTCAATATTGCTTCAATATATTGTGCGCTTTACTAGTAGTTTTAAGGATCTATGCTGTGTAGTAAATAATTCTGACTAAAGTCTTTTAGTCTAATCATTATCACTATCATAATCAATTTTAATAAATAATTTATTTTATTAGTAGAAATATTTATTAGTAGAAATATTTATTAGTAGAAATATTTATTAGTAGAAATAAGGTTGCCATCCTTAACACTGCAGGAACAAGTTGTATAAAGGCTCAATTTCACCTATGTAACCCTTTAGACACAAATTGTTGACCAAATCCGGGATTAGAACTGGATTCAGACACCCCTAGACTCCTCTCTGAGAAGGAGCTTAGAAATCAAGGGACATCTTTCTGAACCTCACGACTCAGTGGGAGGGTCTCCCTGATAAACTTCCTCTGAAGCTTCCATTCTGCCTGGGACACTACATGAACCATTCATGCACAGGCAACGAGAGCAGTAGCTCCATCAAGATCACATCCAGAATGGCTTTCCCATCTCTCCAGCTGCCTCCCCAACAGACACAAAGAGTCGGGGGAGAAAGACTTCACAGTGAAAAGCCTATTCTTTATGCTGTGAATTCCCAGGAAGTGCTAGACTGAGCACAATATCGATGTAATTTCTTAGGGTTTTGATTTTGCTGGGGAAAAAAACATTCGACCTACTCCTCACAGTAAGACAAAAACAAGTTTTCTGTGAAAGCTCACATAGGCTCTGTAGCAACTGAACCGGGATGAAAGAAGGGCTGCATGCTATAAAAAGAAAGGCATTAGGCTTTTTTAAATTACATATGGGATTAATTTACTCTGCACACCTAGCCATTACAGTGTGCTACATGTGTTAGTGGTACAACCATGAAAGAACCATCCCACAGTTCAGTAAAAAAAACAACTAACGGATTTTTTGTTTCTCTACATGGGAATTTGTTTTTATCATGTTTCTCTTGAACTGTATATACTTCAGTTTCTAATAAATGAAGTAACAGACCAGTAATTAGAAGCAAAAATCCCACATTTCTATAAATGGCAAGCTGACATTGTGGTCAAACAATGAGCTAATGAGGTTTTATTTGTAAAGGTAGGGAAAAAAATTCCACCACTCTAAATATCAAAGAAAGGCAGCTGATGCCTTAAGCAAACTAGAACCTTCATTACATAGCAATTTCATGTAGTTTTGCAATTTAAAGGTAGTGGCATTTCAACGGCTTAACTTTTAACAAAACAAGACCATGATATGGTAAAACATAGAATTAAACTCTGGTGGAAGTTCATGTCTATCCTTACATCTGATTTGAAATAAGAATATTAAAAATCATGCACTGTATAATGCACTTTAGAGTGAGTGGCATTTTGAAAAATTTAACTTATATAAATTGAGAAGCAAGTCAACATCTCTCACAGGTTCCGTTTTACTATTCCTAGTTACTTCCTGCAATTTTTAGTGCATATTCTGAATATGTATTTCAGTATTTTCAGCTCTAGATTACATTTTAATGTGTACACACAAACTCCTTAATGTCAGACATAAATACAAGAAAGTCCAGATTCTGGGCTACTGGATTAAGCTCTGAATTCAAGCTACTTGCAGAAAAGAAATGGGGAAGTAAAAAGGAAATTTAAGGGGGGTTTAAATAAAGCGTTCTATGCAAACAGACACACACACCAGCGCTGAAGCTGGAAATTAACACCAGATCTTTGTACTAGTTGATTCTCTGCTGTCTAAACCCTATTACGACAATAAAACAATCTCTGGGGTTTAAATGCACAGTGGCCATCCTTCCTCTTCCCCATTTGGCCAAACCTGTACCAAAAGTGAGTTGTCACAGTGGCTCCATGCCACCTTACGATTTTAACTTGTCAAAAAAAAGTCACAGGACCTATATTACAAGAAGAGTCTATCCAGAAGTTGTCCAATATTTAGTGCTCCAGGATTCATGAAAATTATGCACATGTGCTAAGCTGGTTCAGTCCTTTGTATTGGAATTTCAGCTGTAGTGAATGTTACAGCTTTTCAGTGTACATCGGTGCTCAGTGTTTCAATCAGTTATTGCTTTCAATTATTTTTTACCGTGTTCTGCAAGTCAAATTTTATCACAATTTCCACTTGGATTTACCTTTGACATTGTCACAGGCTTCCCTTTTACTTCTAGGTAGTGATAACACTACTGTAAAGCTGAAATAGACACTGCTGTTGCCATAAAGGTCATACGCCACTTTCAGATTACAACTGAAAAAATTCCCCTTCATTTGAAAATTTAATTCTTCTCACACATATAAATCAGAGTAACTGTTCCTCAAAAAACCAAAACCAACCAACCAAAAAAATGCCTAATCAATAAAGCCACCAAAAGATTATTTATGATGACAGAAGCCTGGAGTTCACTCTGCATGGTCTTATCTGTATCTGACATGCCCATATTTTGAAAATGAAACATAAAAATCCTACCAGTTTTCACAGGTGGTGACTCTGGGACACGATGAAAAATGCTTGGGTTTAAAGTGTGCATATTTTTGGGCTTCTGTCATAGCGATCACCACCTGCCAATACGTTCACTTGCTTGCTTTGGGATGAGAGTGGGTTTGGAGAATTGTTACCTGAACATTGCAAGGTCAGCATCCTGGGGATGATAAACTAATGTTGCATAACAGGATTTTGAATTCATAAGCTATTTTATTATTATTGGTAAGATTCCCAAGAAGTTTCTCTGGTGTACACATCCAAAATTCTTCTGACAACCATCACTACAGTAGAGGGCTTTACACTTTTACTCTGGGTTTGGCACCAGGTAGGATTTTGTAGCTGGGCAAAAAGTCTTCTGTTTATACAAAATCTTTTCTTTTAACTCTAATCTTCTGAAACTTACAAAGCAGATATCCAGTACAAAATTCACCCTGAGGCATACTTTCTTCCTAATATTTTGATTAATTGATTAATTTAGGTTTTGCATATCGCTGCAATTTCAGAAAAATATTTAGGTCATATACAGTGGAGGAAGGTAACAATTCACGTTTGGATATACCAAGAGGGAAAAGTTGAAATTTAAAAAAATTAGTGCAAGTTTTCATTTCTTCTCAGTTCCTTGATTTGTATCTCCTGTTCACAAAAGGACCAGAGGAAACAGATGAAAAATCTAAGTCTCACCTCTAGCATCTTCTGCATATGCCATCTTCTGCCACAACTCTTTGCCAATAGTGACATTTTGCAAGTATCTACTTATTGGTATCTCTTATAACATTCCACTGTGGATGCCAACAAATTCTCCAGTTATTAGCTAGACATACAACTGATGTAGAAAGGATGTGAAGAAGACAGTGAGGTACTAAATATGAAGAGGATTGAAAATCAAGGAGGAAATCTTTCATTCAATTAAGATTTTTGAAAGAAATGTACTCCTGTTCACCAAAAAGAAAAAAATAAAAGGTTTTTCACCAGCTCTGATCAAAGAGCCTAACAAAAGGGTATACTTGTTTCTATTCTTCCCTGTGAGACACGAAATTTTAGGAATTAAGATTTTAACTTAAGGTTAGCTTTGCTGAAATTAGTTAAAGTGAGTGTAATAGGTAAATTCAGCTGGAGTTAATTAAGAAGTTAATCATTATCTAAGGAGTTGGTCTTGAAATACATTTCTGACTGATTGCTTGTCCTCTTATATTTGCTCAGCTGTGCTCATAATGAGAAACAGAGAACACTGGTTAATAAGATCTAAAGAAATGTAGACAGTTACTAATCTTTCCATTTGAAAATCTATTCAGAGGTAATGAAGGAAGGAACTGGAGGTCCTCCAAGGTTAAGGGTTATTGTAGAAACTCAAGAGGCAAAAAGGGCAAAGCGAGGAAGACAGGTTTTACTTCATCTTTATAGGACCCCTCCCCAAATACAAGACCACTGACTCATTTCAAGGAACAAACCACGCATGCTTTATGACTTTTCAGCTAATTATCATATGAAGCGGAGAATGGGAGGTGTTTATGTTATAAATATGTATTTGTATTTTAAATATTTAGAACTCTTGTAGATAAATAGACTCTGTATTGTCTTGCAACTTGGCACTGCGTCTTTGGGAAATATCCCACGTGGCTGCCCTGGCGCTGAAATAAACATACACTTTCTAGCAACCTTGTTAGACAGTCTTTGTCCGTCACAGTTGGGTATCAATATTAGATCAATATCCATATTTTGGTAAATCACCTGTAGTCTTTGTCAATTTACATTGGTCAGAGTCAGCAGAGGTAAACTAATGCAAGTACTTTTATGACTAGAATGAGAGAACTAGAGACCAAATAACTCATTTCCCCGCTTATTCCCTGCTTATTCCTTACTCCAGATTTAAACTGTCCTGCAAGAGACTTTCAAGTAACCTAGAAAGAGAATATTGCCTGATTTACCATGTTTAGTTTTTCTATTTCTGATTTTCCATATTCTAAAGCAGGTGGCTGAGAATAGAATTGTATCAAGAGACTGTCTTTTGAATGTCAATTTTCCTTGGCTGATGTTTGAGAACAATGATGTATTATATATACTATCTTTGCTACAATTCATACCAGAGTGAAATAGCTGTTCATTTTCAAGGATAGTGAGATTCTTCCCTTCTGTAGCAAGGTAGCCAACGTCAGCTACCAAAACCTCTACATGTGGTGTCTCTCTACATGCAAGAAATATGGTATCTTCCTGTCATTGTTCCTTTTAAATAGGAATAAATCTTCTTGTAATCAGTTCCTCTAAATTTGGAGTGTAACTATACAGAGACTTACAACGACATAAAAACCCCATCTACAGTGGAAATGTTAAGAGTTAGTTAGCTAGAGTCTCTCACAGTGCATTGGGAGTCCAAATGGCTTCTCTACAAACCCCACAGAAAAGCTTGAAGTCTTTAGCAGGTATTTTCAATAAATCTGATTCAATAACGGGTGGGTGTTTCTATGCCTTGGAAGGTCTCTGATGTAAAGCCATCTAATATGCTAGTGCTCTGAAACAAAATATCACGTAGGTTGTGTAAGAACAGTTTCTTATGCTTAGTACAAAGAGAATCTCATTTCAAAAAAAGTCAAAAGGGGAACATTGAAAATATAGAGAGAAACTGTGCTTGGGAAGTTAATGATGAGAGGTGATGAGTTCTGCCAGGCTTCTATTAGATGTTACATTTATCATTAATGATTTTTTTAATAATTATAACAAAAAAATCAAACCTCTGCTGTTTTTCCTTACAAAAATGAATGCATCTTAATTAAAGTAGTATGTGATGAAGCTGGCATGGAATTATGTTGATATTAACATTCTAATAGAAAAAGCAAGGTTCTTATTAGAACAAGATGTAGTACATAACACACGTCAAAATAAAAATCACTACTAAAACAGTTGTAGGCCCATATGAGAATTTAAATTCATCCATTAAAGCAAGATGTAATTCAGTCTGTAAAGGAAAGCCTTAACATTATTGCTGCCCTCTCAAGAGTTAAACTGTTCCAACTGTGGAAGGTCCTCATCTTCCAGCAGCATCCGGCTGCCTGGCTGAGTCTATAAGTGGCTGTGTTGGCAGTATGTGAGTGGATCTTGGGACCGTGACGAGGTTACACTGCTGAGGGCTGTGCTGCCTTGTTGACCTGGATGTCATTTTAATTTGATTCATTTCTGTTTGTGCAATTGTATTTGTCTGTGAAAAGGTTTCTAGATAAGATTAGAGTGATAATGTTAAACATTCTCATCTCACATCATTGCTATATTTATCTTTTGTTCATTCTGCACATTTTTCTTCATACATTTTTGCCTTCATTTCACTACCAATCAACTCTGCATGTCAGTATTTCTTGCACTGCCACTTCTATTAATGCATGACAACTCCTCTTTCAATCTTTTGCACTTTCTCAGTGCATCTCTCTCCATTCTCTTTCCTGTGTTTCACCTTCAATAAATAAATATGAAGAGTTTGTCAGAAAAGAAAAACTAAATATGTCTGCTTTTGTTTTTCTATTTTTCTTTTTTATTTCTTTTTTTTTTTTTAATTTATATCTGAAACAGATCTTGTGTTCTCAGGTCAGTCTGAGGCCCAAAGAATTCAAACACAGATACATGAATATATTTAAATATTTCTTTTTAAATATTTCCATTAAACTAGGCATGAGATTTCCACTGAAGACTGCAAGAAATTTTCATGTAAGGCATACTTTTAAATATGCTGAGATGAAAGCATCTATTCTTCTACCCACTCAGATATTCTCTTTCTGGCACATGTTAGTAAAGATTTGGTATGCCCATTTACTACACGGATTCCAAGAGAGCACTAGGGTACCTTCCAGGACCATGCCCCTTACATAACAGGGCTTTTTATAAAACTCGGAGATGAAACCTCCAAGAGGCTTACGCTCAGTTAGTTACTTCATCACTACCGGAGTCCAAAGATCATACCTGGTTTCCTGAGGGCATGCAGTTTCCTAGATGCCTACATTTTTGATTTGACTTCAAAATGAATACCTCTGCCTCTAAGTTAGAGGTGAAAGAATTCTGCCTTATTGGGGGCCAAGTTTAACAGCATAAACTTAATTTGCTGCTAACAACTGTCAGGATTCTTAATGTCAGCTCTTCATATCTAAATTGCAAGGGCACAATAGCTCTGTGACCCTCTTCCACAGAGGTATGCAGAATCAGCCAGAAGGTGAAGGAAGCTCTGGTTCACAGCTTCCAGGATAGTGGGACAACACAGGATAGTGTCAGCTACCCATTGGAAGATCAAGGGAAGGAGGATGCCCTTCCCTTCCCACTGCTTTCTGTCATGATGTGAAAAAATCAAACCTTAAGAAAAAGAATGATATAAAAGGAGAAAAATAGCAAATTAAATCCCTAATTAACATAGTGCATTTTTTATGTAGAAGCACCCAGTCTCACCCCTCTTTTCCAATATCCTTCTCCTTCTCTTCAGAACCCTTTATGTTAACAAGCTGATTCCTCAGTGGCATTTGAGATGTAAGGCAGAGATTTTCAATACTGCCTAAAGGATTAGTTAACAGAAATTGAGCATGTAATTCTCCTTTGAAAATTCGATCCTTACACTTTGCCCTCTAAGAATTTACAAATCCCAAGAAGTTAACGTTTATGATTCAGAATCACTTCATTACGAAAACTATGCGATTTCATTACAAGACCCTGCTGATTTGTGAGCAAACTTTCAAACTCTTTTACCCGATTCAAAGGCATTACTTCCCTAAATTCATCCATTCTGTGGCATCTTTACTTCTACAGAGAGATATGATTTTTGCATACCTGATGAAAACACAGCTTTCACCAATTTAGAGGAAAGATCAGCATATTAATGTGTTAGGGGCCATTCAGCATGTCAGTCTCAGCAATGTTCATAGGTACTGGAACTGAAATAATGAATCGCTTCATCAGAGTAGTCCATCACTGCTTAAAATATTTATCCTTCCGATATTTCTTTCTTTGGAGCAACCTGAAAATGTTTTAATGTAAGCAGCTTATCTCAAGAGTGTTTTTACATGGAGGAAGCAATATATAGGTATAATAAACCTACCAGTAACCAAATTCATAGTGCATGCATTTCAGAACATATATTTTGCTGAAGTATTAAAGAAAGGCTGCCTTAAATCTTAAAATTAGAATGAGCTCTAAAATCTAGACATTGTTCACAGCTATCATTCTTATTCTCAGTAGATTTGCTTACATAAAAAAATGTATTTGTAAATGGAAGCAAAACTAAGACTCTACAAGAAAATATGAATATATCATTGTGGTATTTGTGGTATCACAGAGAATTTTAAATTTAGTATCTTGGAAGCAAAGGTTGTAGAGGCCTGTAGTTCCCTGGGTCCTCCTTGCCATTTTGAAGACCGCGATAACATTTGCTTTCTTCGAGTCCTCAGCTACCTCTCCTGTCTGCTGTGACCTTTCAAACATGATTGAGAATGGTCTAGCAATGATGTCCATCAGCTCCCTCAGCACTTGTGGGTGCATCCCATCAGGTCACATGGACTTGTGGATGTCAGGTTGGATTAAATGGTCTCTAACCCAATCATCCCCTACCAAGGGAACAGGAACCAACTAGGTTTGTGGACAGCATTAATTCAGGAATTTTCTTACCACTGATTGATCGTTTAAGATACAATCAATATAAATCATATAAATACATGATTCATATATATATATATATATATGAATATTCATATAAATTCATATAAATTCATATTTATTCATATAAACTTTCCATATGACCCTGAGAGGAGCTCAGTTGGTCAGAGCATGCTGCTAATAACACCAAGGTTGCAGGTTTGATGCCTGTACAGGCCATTCACTTAAGAGTTGACTTGATGATTCTTGAGTCCCTTCCATCTCAGAAGGGACTGTGATTCTGTGATATGATAGTACATTTAATTTAAATATTTACCTTTTCCCTTGAAAATTTGATTTGTAAAATTATTTGTAAAAAGCCTGAGGTATGAGAAGATTATGGATCATTTCTAAGAATTGCATTTTGTCATACTGAATGTTTCATATCTTTATAATTTGCAATAACCTGAAGGTCCTCCAAAGACATAAAATCAGCCTCCCCAGCCAGAACCGGGATATCAACCCACATCATTGAATGCTATTTTTTTAACTCTGAGCTTAATTTATAGGTTAGCCCTAAAGCTTTAAACTTTAATTGCAAGATTATGTGAGTTTTCTGGTTTTATTATAGATTTCTTAAAGGAATATTGTGTTAATAAACCACTCTCAGCTGTAAGATTTAAGACAAAACAAATCGTATTTCGGCCTTGGGGTCATATTGAACTACAGTGATAATACAACAAACAAAAACGGTGCGTAAAAAAAAAGCCATAAAGCATGGCTTAAAAACTAATGCAAGATCATTAAAATATTTTAAAAGGTTCTTCTTCTTCATTCAGAGCCTTGTTATTTTCATACATGGAGCTAGGCCAACATATCACAAATATCACATTTATTTTGTCAGTTGATTAACAAACCCTGAATCTAAATTAATAACAGAATCAGTCAGCTAGCCTTATTTCTCTGCCTCTGAGCATTGGTAACATGCAGCAAGACAGTTCACAGAAATAAGTCTACTTGCATGTTTTCATGACCCCCAGTGCTATCAGGAGAGAGTAAGTGATCATATCCTCCTTGAGAGCTTCCCCAGCACACATATGCACACACTTGGTGTGACTTTTATTAAAGGAACCGCACAAATTTTAGAAGGTTTGGAATGTGAACATTCTTTCTAGAAGGTTTCAATCCAGCTCCATGCAACAATATTTCGGGGGATAACGCTGTGATTTAGTTAGTAAAGTCTCATTTGCACTTCTTATTACCTCCTTATTCACACTTATTCTTCTCATCACATCACTCATCCTAATCCAAGTCAAAACACTGTGAGCACATTTCTCTTTCACTATTGAACATGGCCTATAAAACAAGCAATAGGGGAAAAATGTAATTTAGATCATACAGAAGTCAAATTAATCATATATCTGAATTGTAAAAGCAAGGAAGCACACCTGCACTGGTCCAAGTTTTGGTCTCTGATATAGAAGGAGGTATAGATGTTCTTTAGTTCTACTCTAATAGATACCGAAAGAGTGTACTGAGAAGTCTTAAGGATGATGAGAACAATTCATAAGTGAACCATTCTGTTTTATCCTGATTCAAACCTTCTCTTAAGCAACCCATGGAAGAACTAAGGTGATCCTCATTTATAATTTGTTGCATATATTTATAATGCCATAATTGCATATTAATTAAACAAGAGTAAAAAAGACATAAAAACTAATCAAGAAATATTCACTTGCAATAACCCTCAAATGTTTTGAAGTGCCAAACATTAGGCAATTTCTTTCCAGATGACATTTTAAACTAATGAATATCAAAATGTCATGCTATCCTCAGAAATGTAACATATCCTCAGTTATCCAGTCAGAAAATTACTATGTCAGTTTGAATGACCAGTTGCCGTGGAAAATGAAAGAATTGTCCACCAAGCAGAAACAGCAAATCCCCAACAAGTAGATTTCACACCTTTTTGGTTTAATACTGTGCATCTTGTATCCTTTTGACTAGAATATCTGTCTTACTAGAAAATTTTATGTGAATGCTTCAATAAACAAAAATTTTAATATGTGCAATATTAACAGAATAATGTAGGTATTGTCCTAATCAAATTTATATTTATATGAGTAAAATCCCGTATAAAAATTATATTAATGTTATTCCACACTTGGAAATATAAAAGATCTTTTTTGTTCAGCTTTGTCTTATCATTAATTTACAAGTTGTTGATAATTTAAATTCTGCTTCCCTGTTTTTTTTATGTTTTAGCAAACTCTGAAAATCATATAAAACTTGGATTGCTTATTTTACCCTTTGTGAAATCAAATGTGAAAACTAGCTATTACAGTATTGAAGTATCTTTACAAAGAACTACTCAGATTCTACTGCACCAGTTCTAGAAAGAACTTATTTCCCATGAGAACAGAACTTGACTATTCTAAGCAGAATTTACAATTGGTCTCCTCTACCTTTTGATAATCATTAATGGCAGCTACAGACAGAAAAGGGCAGTATAGTGAAAAGGTGACTATTATGGCCCTTCAAAAACTGCTATTACTACAGGCTACATTTTCTTTCACAAATACCTCTGCAAATGTGAAACTCAGTGTTTCCAATGACTGTATTCTTTTCCATCTCTAGATATAAGGTTATTAATGTAATATTCTAGACAAGCAAAATTGCAAGTATCTTCTTCAATGCTTGAATAAATAATTAATCTTAAACTCCTTCTACTGACTTTAACAAAATCTTTACAAAACTGCTTTTATACTGCAGTGCCTAGTATTAACTTATTAAATTCTTGCTGGTGCTTCTGATCACCAAGATACAATATTACCATGTAACATTTGTGGATATAAATGTATAGATTCAACTTTTGATTACTACACCAAGAACTTCAGGGAGTTCATTTTTCACATCGTGTTCAAGCTGTTGCATTGAAATTCTTAAAGAGAATAACTGGGATAGACCAATTAAGGGAATAAAGCCTTAATTTTCAACACCAGTAAATTCCAGTGAAAGAGTAGCTTTGCTTCATGATTCACTGACTGCCTAAATATGCAAGAAAAGACGTTATGGTAACAGTAAGATCCAAGGAAAGGGACAGTTTTGAGGATTAGGCTAAAATGGAACTCTGACAGATAAGAAACTATACCACAGATGAAGGTGCATTATTTACTTATTTATACACATCGAATGACAACCTCGTGTACTGAAAAATTACAAAGTGTAGTCTGGTTTGGGTTGTTGGGGTAGTGGGGAGGTAGTCCTCTGCTTAGGAAATTCCAACATTTAATGCAGTCACAGTTCATGCTTGAAAAGCATTGCCTGTCCAAGGCCCTTGGCATATGACTAGCACTGTATGCCATGCCAAGCAATAAAGCAGACCTCTACGTTTGCACATCAGGTATACACGTGGTAAATTTCCTTCACACTTTTAGTTTGCTCAAGCACATCAAGTTTGCCTGGAAAGCTCAAGAGTTTGGCTTAGTAGAGACAGGAAACAATTAACTGTACACGTCCTTCATAGGAGGTTTACCACAGGATGAAACCCAGATTTGTGAAGCATATATTTGCTTAAAAGTTGCATGCAATCCCATCTCATAGACAGAGCCACATGCTAGTGATAAGTGTCACAAGAGATCAGTGTGAAAAAATTTAGTTCACAATTCAAGGTCAACTTCATACCCCTGCTGAAGCCTCCAGTCTGTCTCAGAAAAGGTCATCCCTGACTCACAGCTGTAAAGATCTCTCAAAGCAGTAAGTTGTTGATAGTTCAGTCCCCAGAGGACACAAGGAAATAGCATAATTCTGTCGCTTATTCAGTCTTATCCTCTGGGGTAAGCAGAGGATAAATATGAAGGAGGAAAACTTGGTTTGGGTACTCAGGCACTGGATTGAAACTGCTCTGTGCTGGAGAATGAAAACTGACTCAGAATATTTTGCTATGGAACATACACTCATGTAGCAGAATGCTCTTTCAATAGATAATATTCTTAGGCTTTTGTGGAAGAATTCAAGATAGACTACTGACACTTAGTAAGCGACATAAATGACTAATTATCATAAGTGACAGGTTTTACTTACACCTTAGTAACTTAAATATGTTGTGCTCCTGATTAAGAAACTTACCCTTATAGCACCATGCTAAGATCATTTCAAACAAGAAACAATCTTGCACCTGACTATTGGTAGGTTTACCACAACCGTGAAAATTAAGACAATGGCATACATGGAATTCCCACTAGTCTAAATTAAAAGTGCTTGCTTGTATCTGTCTCTCCAGCTGTGAAATTAGGAACCAGCCCTCTACCTTCTTCATATAAACTGTGCGGAGTTAAAAGGAACCAAAACTGCTATAGCAGGAGTTCCAGGTTACACTTTCATTTTTCACTAACACCATTACCTGCACAATATTTAAGTTCAAATAAAATGTGTAATATTATCTACATTTCATTTATGTAGACTATAATAAGGGTTGTGACTACACAACCTCAGTTTCTTTGGCTCAGGGTCACCCTTAGAAACACCTAAATAGATACAGTCCAAGACATTAATTCCAAGGAAAAATCTAGGCAAAAAATGTATCATATACAGCTAAATCAAGAAATCTTCCCGCTTTTCTTTAATCAGTCTTTTGGAGGGGACACGTGAACTCAACCAGCTTGTCCTTATCATTCAGGGAATAACTCCTTTGGGAGGACTCATCCAGCCCTATATTACTGAATATATTACTGAATATATTCTCAGTTACCTATTCTTGCTCTTACTGAGCATTCCATTTAAAGCCTTACTCCAAACTATACAAAAGACTTTCACCTCTGCATCTCTACAGATTTGTACAAAGTAGTTATTAACCATCATGCATACTACAACCTCACTTCCACAAAGCTTAACTCTATCCACGTGCTTCCACTTCTCCAAACTAAAGAGTCTAAAACCAGCTGATGGTATTCCCACTCCCGTAATGAAAAATCTCTAAGCACTCCTGTTAAGGCATGGGTAGATCCACACATGCTCCTCTTAAAGGCCCAGGTCGCACAGAGCATCAGGGCAGTTTTGATTGTGCATCGTGTAGCTAGAACATGCTTCATTCCAGGTTAAAATAAATCTGTGAAATATACACACCCTACCACTGTTCTACTCTAGTGTAAGTAGTCTTGTCTCAAGGAAATCAAGAAAAGTGAATGTGCTTTTAGCAGATTCTGGTGATAGAGCCCTTTCTTTTGTTTAAATACATGTGTAAATGCTACCAAAGAAAAAGCTGAAGCCGTAAGCAGCCTGCAGCCACTGAGGCACTTACCAAAGCTGAAATTACACATTACAAAAAGGGAAGGAAGCAGGATGAGAAATTTAGCAAGGCCTTCAGAACAAGCCTTTGTTAAGTGCTGCAATATACCATGCATCAGACAAAGCTGAGATAAAATTGCTACAGAAAATAAAATGTTTCTAAAAATTTATTGTTGTGGCATGGTAGCAGAGTGTCATTACATTTGGTGCAGAACTGGAGGCCTGGATTGGACTGCCTGGTGAGTGTTCCCATCAGTAGCTCCGCACCAGTACAACCCTCTTTAGTCCCCTGCTCCAAGGAAGAGGAAGTGACTGGTCCAAGAACAGCAATGTCCCTGTGCACTTCTCCTTTGGTGAAGTCAGCAGTGAGCTCCCTGCAAACCATCCGCATTTGCTACCTTGTTTAGGAAAGCTTTTGGCCCATATTTTTTAATTGAATTCTCACACAGAGTTTAGTAGTTATTTACCACTCAGGACATTGGGAAGAGCATGAGTTTTCCTGCAGTCATTGTTAGTAACAGTTAACACCAATGGCCCAGAGGATGCATTTAGATGATCCACAGCTCAAAAATTAAACTGTATCATCTGCATCTTTTCTCTTTTTTCTCTCTACACTTTCTCAGATGATAGATGTTTTGAATTGAGATTGTAATCCAATTTTCTGAAAGGGATGGGAAAAAGGATGAGGGTGTCTGTTCTCTGTAAAGCAGTGGAAAGGCCCTGAGCTGAAGCTGAGCAAACTGCATGGCACATTTCATCTGAGACAGGAGTAACATGCTCCAGGGAAACACAGCACTAAACTAATAATAAAAAAGAAATAAAAAGTAAAGAACCTATGAGCAAGCGTGCTGTCAACTCTAGGGAAGCTGTCATTTCTGTTTCCTGGATTTACCTTTCTGTGCCACACTGTGCAGACCTGACTAATCTGAAATTGCAAATACCTGGTGTCTGGGATCCCCAGACTCCTCGTTCAGTCTAATACTCAATAAAAATGGTCACCAGTGCAGCTATTAGTAACAGTAAGTAACATGCTGCCTGTGAATTTTTCCAATTGCTCTCTGGTAACTGTCAGAGCTATTAGTGTGTTCAGTGCCAGGGATGCTTCCCCTGAAGAATTTCTTTCAAGGAACAAGGTTTTTGTACTACCAGAATAACTTGTCTTGTTTTACCCTTACAGTCTGAGCTAGAATTTAGCCAGAAATGTCTGGTGTTGGAAAAAAATAAGAGACTCAGACATTCAGTGGAGGTAAGACATAATGTTCTTTCTATACATGTGCTTTGAATCTAGATTTAGGAATATGTGTTTTAAATACTCTTATATGCATTGTTAGCATTACTGGTAAAAATCATATTGCAGTTATAAATTCATTGTAGCTAGTTGCTAGTTTCTTACATTTCCCACTTTGTCCTTTTTGGGAGATGCAGAGGAATTTTCCCCAGGTTTCTGCAGCAGTTTCTTAACAAGCATGCATGTTGCTGAAGCTGAACCTCAAGAACACTGGACTCACTGTTCTTTAATTGAGACACAGGGAAATGTGCAGTGATGCAGGATTATCAGCTTCTCTCTCAAACATTCCATCTTTCAGTAGAGCAGCAAGAAGTGGATAGAATTAAATATCAGAGTTTTCCAATCCCCAGGTTCAAAAATATTTCAAAGATTTGAAAATCTTTTTAAAGTGCAATTAAGATCACAGGCATTTGGAGGAAGGCAATGAAGTTAACTGGAAATCCTCAGTATGTGTCTGTTCTAGTTATACCTCCTTTTGACAAGGTTAACCACTTCACATTTAAAAATTCATGCTGAACTTTCAATAGTATATCTTATGTGGATTTTAAGTCCCAAATTATCAATATAAAAAACTCAAAAGTCTTTAAAAAATGTAAGTATATTTCAAATTTTTAAAAAACTATTTATTCATATGAAAATATTCCATTAAGAAACCAGGATCTTTATATGAAAATTAAATTAGTTGAAAAATGCCTATTCCAAATGAGAATTAGATCTCACCATATAAAATAAAAGTCAAGGAAGATTATGATTTATCACTCACCATTTCTTATTAGAGAACAGGAAATCAGTGTAGGGCTTGTTGGAAGAAATTTTCTGGAATTATTATGCTCAAGTTTTTGTGTAGCAAAGACAACAACAACAACAATAACAAAAAGCAACAACATTTTTGTTCATTCTGTGACAGTGAAAATTTTTCATTGTGATTGTCAATTTCAAAACACAATTAAAAGTAAATAAACTCAGGCATAAGTAAAGACAGTAAGATGAAGCAGAAACTACAGTGCAGAGCAGCAATCACTCATGTAGGGCTGCAAGCATTTCAAAGGGATATTGAAAGCTTTCTCTTTATAACTTAAATTGCTGAAAAGGCATACATCTGCATAAAGTATTTCTAAAGCATGTTCAGAAATCTCACTCTTCACTACTACTGAAATACAGGGAAGCAATAAAGTGGTAATTTGATTAGTACATATAGTTACACACTTAGGCCTTTCATCAGTGTCTAAAAATAGGGATAAATCACATAGAAAGGATGCTGACACATGACCCCCCACTTTATTTTGTTTTCTCTGGGTGAAGCTGAGACTTATCGTCTATTTCCTTTCTATGTGCCCAATATAGGACCCAGACAGATGATGAGTGTCCCAAAGTATTCCTGGCCTTATGTGTCTATCTTGGCTGCAACATATCTCTTGTCTTTCAAGGACTGCCCACTACCTAAAAAGTGTCACTCCCTATTCTGACACCACATTTCCTGTGCTTTCTCAGCTAATTGCCAACACAAACATGAGTATACATGTTAAAAACATGTTCAGCCAAAGATAACTTCTTCATTGGCCACTGTCTACGTGGTTTTTCAGGAAGGAAAGAATGAGTGTCTACAAATATGAACTCTTTCACCCTTTTCTTCAGTTTTTTAATATCGTGGACACTGAGGTGGATGCACGTATAGCTCCAGGTTTCAGGAATCTACTATGGAAATCAGAACCAGCCTGCAGTGTTTGGCAGCAGATGAAGCTGTATCACAGTCTCTCTTCTTCCCTCCCTCTCAAAAACTCTAATGCTTCTTAGACCATCAGGTCACTTGTCATTAAATGCAACTTTCTGTTTTTAATCTATGGGTGTTGTACCTTAAATTGTTTAAGTTAAGTGTCAAATATATGTGGGCTGTGAAGATATATAGGCATAAACAGTGTCTGAAATCAAACCTCAATTCTTCCCAGAAGAGCGTTGGTCCGAAATGGAGCTTAGGTGTAAACTAATGGGGTGTGTGATGGAGAAGTGGAGCACTCTGTTAAAAAAAACAAACAAGACCACCTCTAACATGCCAGTACCATGATTCAGAGGAAAAAAAGACGTTGTTTGTACTTCAGCTTGTGGAAATACTATATGGAAATTAGTATGTTTCCAAATATGTTCACTTGTAAAAGAACGGCAAGAAATACAGTTCACACACACACAGCAGTGTGTTAGTACCTGAGGTAGTTAATGAAATCTTAATCACTATTACATGACTTGGAAAAACAGAATGGCTGTGACAACACGTTCTTTAAAAAGTGTGAATTCTTGATAAATATGTGAAGATAACATCAGAGCTAGGGATTTTTTTGTTCCCTGTAAATTAAGGTAATACTTGAATTAAAATTTTAATACATTTTCTGAGAGAACACAATAAATGTTGGTGGAACTTTTTATTAAAAACATATAGAAATAGGTAAGTGCCCATAATAAATAGCAGATGCGCTAATAAATGTAACTATTAATTTTAAATGAAATAGTATTTTTTTGCTACCATGGGAGAATTATAGAACCACAGAATCATTTAGATTGGAAAAGACCTTTAAGGTTATTGAGTTCAACCATTAACCCAGCACTGCCAAGTGCACCACTAAACCATGTCCCCCATGCCTCACTTCTACACATATTTTAAATATCTCCATGGATGATGACCGCCACTTCCCTGGGCAGCCTGTTCCAATGTCTGACCACCTTTTCAGTGAAGAAATTTTCCTAATATTCAATCTAAACCCCCCGGTGCAGCTTGAGGTCCCCTTGTCCCATCATGCATGCACTCTTACACACATAGCCTTGTCCCTACCTTTTAGAGGTCATTTAATGCATTTAATAATCATCAAGTTGCTACAGAATAAAGCATCTGTTCTGTTTGGACATGGTTCTAAAATGACAAACAAAAAAGCTGAGTTAAAACCCCCTTTGCTTCTATAATGCAATTTTCCTGAAAGAGATTCTCCATGGTGAGGCAAAAGATGGAAAGATCTAATTCTAAAGCATATACATTTATATGTGTATAGAGTATTTGATAGATGTAAAACCTTGCTTAGGAAGAGAAGTTCTGACTCACTTGTGCTGTACAAATTTGCATCCACAGAACAAAAATGTGGGCAATGTTATTTAGAACAAAAGTGTCAGCAATGCTATTTTACTTTTCTGCTGGTCACTCAACTTTGTAATTAGACTGCACACATTCAAACTAGTAAGGAATTGCTTACATAAAGAACATGGCAACGTGCTATATGGAAGACAAAGAAATGCGGTCTTGGCAGAATTCACAGACTGCCAGGCTGAAACCCTTGCTTGCCTCAATGACAGCACTTTCACCACTTTGATTTGAGACAAGGTTTCTGTCACAGATGTTAGGACTAGAATTGTTATTAAGATTATCTCTTCTGATGCAAAGTAGAAGTGATAGACTGTCATCCTGCAACTCGTGAGCTGGAGCAGACCGTTTAAAAGAAATCTTGTTTCAAATTATTCAAATGATTGGTTTATTGCCCTTTGAAATAAATACTAGAGAAAAAAAATTCCCATTTTGTCCAAAACAATTTGGACACACATTAATATATAGAATCAATTCAAATAAGATGAATTGGTGTATTCGTTATGGTTTTCAGCTTGTTTGTGTATCCTTTAACACTTACAAAACAAACACATACACGTGAAATAGTTACAATCTTCTGTAACCATGCAAATCTGTTTTCTAATTAATTACGTGACTCCTTAGAGTGTGGTGACAGTGTTAAGCTCCATCAAAGAATGTCAGATTGCTTGAATCATGCCTGACTCATGCAGTCTTAGGCAGACCGGGTGAGGTAATACCACATGACATGAAACCTGATGCAGTATCAGAAAGGTCATTGTTTTTATCTACAAATTACTTGATGAATCCAAGCAAAGTTGTATGTTGAAGTTCTCACTGGTGAGAACATAAAATATTGCAACTTCATTGTTGTTTACAATTAATCCAATAGAAACCAATTAAAAACGTAAGGTGCCTGGATTTACACTAGCACAAATGAGCTAACTAATCCTTGACAAAAAAAAATTCATACTGTTAGCTGCACACAGTTAAAAAACTTTAAATCCATATAAGCAAGGAAACCTCCATGTAGTTCTCCACTATATTTCTGCAATACTTCTAACAGTTTAAATGGCATCAACAAAAGCCAAGGTAAAAATTTTTAAATATTTGTTGCTTTGGTTTAAAAAAAAAAAGACTTCATCCAAATAAAATCAGGAAAATGTAGTGCTTTACAGTAATGGCTTGATGAAGGAAATGAAAATATAGCTTTGATAGATATACCAAAGGTTTTTGCAAAAATTTGCTTGAAGCCACATATGAGATCCAGGTCTGTATTCTAATTACAAAACACAAATTAGAAAAATCAAGTTTGTAACTTGTAGAAATAACCCTCTCCCCAAATCTTTTTTTTCTTACAGCACATTGTGCATCTCATTTCTTTTAAAATAGTAACACTGAAAATGTTCAGCATAATACTGGAAAGTAAAACAGTGCTTTATATCTCTTTCTAATTTCTACAGAACCACATGTCTGTTACACATCCCACCCTTATCATTTTTATCTTCATTAGCAATTCCCTTGTCAGTATTCTATAAAAAAAGTACAAAATGAACACTTTTTTAGAAACATAAACTCAGCTGTCTCAGCTGTGTCTGTCAAACTGATATGTACCATCTTTATTTAGAAAACCAAGTCATGTTGTTGTTCCATCAGTGAGTATAAATATTGATACTTTATGTAAATAAGTGCATAATATATTACATTAGAAAAATCCTTTTTATTTGCACTCCTAGACTATATAGTTGAATTATAGTTTAAAGATGTTTAGTACAATATTCTAATGACCATATGTCTGATACCATCAAAATTATTTTGACCACAGTCTAATCTTGGCTTTAGAAAAACTCCTTTCTAGTATCAAGGGATAGAGAAACCTCATTCTTAATCATAAATAGTTCTATTTCAGACATTAATGCTTTGTATTTTCTTGTTCAATTTTCTTTGGTTGTTTCATGAAGATTAAAACAGAGGATCACCTAGAGAAGGACCTCCATCTAGGAAGTTGTTAGCCTCCAGATCACTGGGATGCCAGATTAGAAAGCTCCTTTGTGATCTTAGGTACAGCTTTTCAAGCTAATGCTAACATATTATTTAAAGGAAGCTAGTCTAGTAAATTACTAGAGAAATTTAGGAATTTGGGAAATATATATCAAAATGTGACAAATGTGTAAGTCTATATCTTCAAAAGAGTATTCTGTTTGAACTCAGGAGAGAAATTAGCAGGATGCAACAGGTTTTCTTGAGCAGCAATAATTCGTAGATTCTTTTGAGGTTATTTAAAGTACAGAATTGTTACACAGTTCATTAATAGCAAACATTTTAGATACTGACTCATGTAGACCACATTAAGTCATCCCTCCCAATCTGAAAAGCAACTTGTTCCCCTGAAGAGTTGTTTTGGGGATTTCATATCTTAAATAAGCAGGTAAACCTGTGCTAGGTTAGAAAAGATTGGTGTTATTAAAGACTGGTTGACTCTCACATTTTATGAAATAATTCAAAGTCATCTGCTCCATTCCCATATTTTAAAAAATCAGAAACCTGAAAAACATTTTGCAAAATGAGATTATTCATTTCAGATTAGTTGGTGTTTCTGTTATTATAACTATAGAGTCATAGAATGACAGAATACATTGAGTTGGAAGGGACCCATCAGGATCATCAAGTCCAACTCCTGGCCCTGCACAGTTGACTGCTAACTACTTGCTTATAATAATTTTGAAGTCTGTCCTTTAGCTGAAAAGAATAAGATCAATGTAAAATGCAATGTTTCCATCTCCTGGATGAAAAATTAATTATCTATTTCCTGGTTTGTAATGTCCTGTGTCTCATATGACCGTGGAAGAACCATCCTAGTGCATTTCATATAGATTCATGTTTATTTTTTCTTACAGCCAAGGTCGTATTTCTCTCTGTAACTTTCTACTTGTAATCCTGACTATCTTACAGATATTTATTTTCAACTAAATGTCTTAACAACACCTATAATGTAGTATAATATTGAGAAAAAATTATCTTCGGTGTTCTAAAAACGAGCTGATGTATCACAACACCAGAGGTCTCTGATTTAAACCTGCAAAGTAAAACTGAAAGCAATTTTATTTGTCATTTTTCTCAGGGAATTTCAAGGGTTACCTTTAGCAAAATCCCATGCCAATGAAAGTGAACTGGACAATACAGAATGTATGAAGCATCTTCCCATTAAAGCTTCTGATACAGCTTCCACTGACTTCAGAGGACTGATAGGGCTCACAGCAGGAAAACTTTTATTAGTACATGTTTACTCTCTGACTGCTCAGGTCTCCAATGACAAATTTAGTAATGAAAATGAGAGGAAGCACTAAATGTGTTAAAACAAACTAGAGGGGTTTTTGTGTGTGTGTGTGGATGCAAGGCATTTGAATAGCCTTTGGAGTTCAGAAGAGGCTAAGTTCTCCATGTAGACATATCCTAGGCATGTCAGAAACACAGAGAGGAATTAATACAGCTTAATGTATAACAGGAATTTTTTATGGAGCATAATTAGATCGCCAAATTTAGCAATTTTGTCATGAGGAATATAAAACATTTCATAAGTTTAAAGATCCAGACTCAGCAAAGAACTATCATCACAGTATCCTGAAATAAAATGCTTAGTCCTTTTATAAAATAATTACCAATATTTGCAATTTCTATTAGTGAATTAATATTTGTGATTCTTATAGGAAATCTTCAAAGCCTAACAAATGTTGGTTGTCCATCATTGATACTGCACTTTGTCTACATACAGAAACTCATAATTCAGGTTTAAAGTGAAAGTCATTTTGTATTTGAAACCCTCAAATCACACCCTCTCCTGAAGTGATGGAAGTGTTAAGGGGCTATTGCTAGAGCGTTTTTGATGCAGTGCTTTTTGAAAGCAGCAGGTCATTAATATTAATACCAGGTTTAATATTAATGATAGAAATTACATTATGGCATTAAAATTTAAATAAACAGAGTATTGTGCAAATACCAGTCGTGCACATGAATATAAAATGGAGTATCTCATATGGGAAATAGTTTATTCTCCATCCCTGTGCAATTTTGACTGCATGTCACTTGGTTAACAATCTGCTAAGGGGAGATCTAGCCAACGACCAGTCAGCTTGCTCAAGCCCCTTCACAAATTCTTTGTTTAAATATTATTTTCTCGGCTGAAACCTTGGAAGTACTTTGGTTTTACCTTTCACCTCTTCAGAGGTATAGTATAAAGTCTTTACAAAGGCTCTGAAAGTAACTCTTTCAAATTAGAAAACATTTAAAAACAAAGACTGAAAATAATACCTGTGTGTGTTTTTGCAAATGTCTTTTCTTGATGCACTTCAAAACTAGGTGGCATTTTTCCAAGGTATGTGTTCCCAAAGAACACCACACAGACTTTGTCTTAGCAGCTGCTGCAATTTGATACATGAATACTGTCCAAGAATGCATGGTTCCTCCCCATATATGCACAGAGCCAGAAACAGCTACTCTTCCAGCAGTTCACATTACTACAACCAACAAGATACATAGGCTCTAAGGTTTATGACCCCTGCTTAAGAAGGAGCATATGGCCATCCTACATCTGTGCATACATCTTCACCGCAGGAGCACAGCTTCTGTGTGGAATTGGAATTCCTTCTCCCTACACTGCTCCCACAACTAAATGTTCACGTATTATGAAAATATGCCTCTGCCTGACCTTTTTCTACTTCTGTGAGCCTTCTGGGTCTGTCCAGCTGCTACATCCAGAGGCAGAGGGTTGGTGAAGGAATCCCAGCATTTTAAACTTCCCTCCTTTCAAACTGTTCTGCAACACCTTCACCTCCTTTATATAACGAAGGTCAGGCCAGACACCTTAGTGTTGGCTTCACCTGCTGGAGTATTACAGGATGCAACAATTTTTAAAGCAGAGATGGGGTTAATAACCTATTACTATCACAGAATTTCCTGAATTGCCTCAGTTTTAAAATCAAAACCTTATGTTTTGCAACTGCAACACTGGACTCTAAACATGTTTGGGTTTGGTTTTTTTTTTTCTCACAAACTACAGTGCTGATAGTTGTGCAGGTAATTAATATTGAGATAAACAACTGCAGTATTCTTGATAGTTGACACAAACAGTAGTGCTGCAGAATAAACCCTAGGTATGATCAGAAATGGCAGAATCTTCATTTTATTCAACTAATTTGAGTGTACATTTAGAGATAACTATCAGTTTTGAGTACCAGACTGTTCTCTGCAGAAACAGTTTAGTCTGAACATTAAACCTTTCTCTACATTTGTCAAATGAGAGCAGCTTCATGCATAGATTGATCAAAATGCCCTTTTCTACAAAGTATGTATAGGAGCATACAAATTGTGTTTCACATACAGATGAGCACAATTTCTTTTCCAATCCCCACTCTTTTTCCTCGAATACAAATTATCACTTTCTCCTCCTCTCACTGAATGCTTGCTTAATCTGCAATTTGGAAGCAAAGGCTTGCACAAATGAATTTGGGGAAGTCATTGAAATATCGCACATGAAATTCCTCTTTCTTTCATTTCTTCCTTTTCTTTTCCTAGCTTTCATTTTTTTTCCATTTTAGCTCTTGATCCATGTGGCTAAATTCAGTGTATCCTCATAGTGTGGAATATATATATGTGTATTAATATATCAGTATGTATGTATATAGATGAACTGAAAACCTAGTGAATAGAAGTTGTGGGCAGTGGAAACAAATTTGCTTAAGTTTTTTCCACAAGTATTCTTTTAATGACAGTTATGTGTATACAAAAAAATCAAATAAGTGACTTGAGTCATAAGCCTTATTACACGTTTCTATTCTTTAAAGTATATTGTTCTTGATTCGCTATTATTTCTCATAAAGAGGAAAAATAAAATAATCATGTAGTTAAAGTCTAAAGACATCACAGATAAGAAAAAGCTAAAAGTACCATTTAATGAAAAGCATTGTGTGATACAATTATATTTATTCAGTATCATGTCCTGAGTTCCTGAGGTTGCAATGAGTGGCTGCTGTTTCATGAATAAGGTATATTCTGTCACGGTTTTGTATATATTGGCATAAGATAAAGCTTAGGATGTCTTTGTGTTGAAAAGAAAGATAATTTTTCATGCCAATAAGTGAGGACAAAGTGGCATGGAGTAGCAAGTGAGAATTCAAGGAATTCTGATATCACAAAGTTTTCATGTTGGATGCAGACAAATATGTGTTTTTAACTCTTCATTCATAAATAAGCTACTTAGATAGATCCTGCTTTATACTTTCACGAAATATAGGCCTGTCACTTCCAACTTGACCTTTCCAGTGGAAGCAGTAGTAGAGCTGTCTGAGCTTCAGGATCTGAAAGCCAGAGCAGTGCATTTCATGCTCTAGGAAAGCAGGTTATTAGTCAGCCTGTTCACTTTGATACCCTGTGTTACATGTATGTAAAATTAGCCCTGGTTTGCATCATTTTATACCACTGCAGTTGTGATCTGAAGCTGGGGTCTTTGGCCACCAATAAAATATAAATAGTAATAATGGAAGTTATTGAGCTGAGCTAAATTTCAGCATTATATAAACACTATTACAGCTGTATTCAGGATTGCTTCTCTACTCCTTCTAGAACCAAGTGGATTGTGGAGGTTCCACAGGATCTCATTGCTCTTGTCAAAATGTCCCTGAAAAGCCATTTACCCAAAGGAGAATCCTTTCACTAACCATCTCTCATCTCAGCATGGCAGTACCTACCATCAGTAGCAGTACCTACTTGCAGGCGTGTATTGTACAGCTCTGCCTTAAACAGCAGTTTCTGTGCTGAGCTAATCTTCCTTAATGGATGAAATCACAGTCACTCCTGATTTTCGTGAACTCCTTGTATTTTCACTGGGTCCAAAACGTTCGTGTACAACATGGTTCAGTTTCTGAATCTGTCAGACCAGAAGCAAAGCCTCTGCAATGGAAGCATTCAAGATGTTGTTGGTACTGTATGAGCATTTACAAATCCAGAGAAAGGTTTGTCCATCCTTCTCTGAGTGTGAAACTTCTGACATTTCACCTACTTTTTAATATTTTTTTAGCAGCAATAGCAAGCAGAAGCAGTAGAAGTGTGAAACTGTCAAGATTCTGACACAATGGTAACAGAAACAGACATTCCTACACAGCAAGTTGTATTTCAGGATAACAAAATACTTTAAGAAGTAAACATAGAGGTCACTCCCTAGGGTAGTGGGCTTTGGCTATCTCTGGAAAAGAACACAGAAGTCCTTTATTACACACAGTATCGCTTCAAACTGCTATTTCAAGAAGAAAATGAAAAATGTCAGTTTTCACAGATAAAGGAAAGCTTACAGATTCGACCTCACAACTAGACAGTATTGAAATCCCATTAGACTGAATCCTACTGAAATGAGAGAACAAGTGGAAGTATTACTGAATCAAGTTATAGTCATTGGTCCTGCTCTGGCTGAGCACTAATTGAAATTTCCATTTTTAATTTTTTTTTTTAAATCTCCTAGTCAGGTAGTCATTCCTTTGCATAAGAAACTGTAATCTTTTTAATCAACACATGCAGTTCAGGTTTCACTTTGCAAGCCCTAGCCATCCTTTCAAAAAGAAAAAGGCCCCCTCCACCCCCAAAAAAGAAGACACTGTGAAATTGTTCAAAGCACTAAATAACCAAAAATGGACAGTTTAATCCTAAATATTCTCTCCAAGATGGCAATGTCAAGCGTCTAATAGTACCAAGGCATAAATATTAGTTTTACAATAATTTTTTGTGGCCACAAATGGAAAGAGTGTAACCCCATCCTGTAATAAAAGCATCTTTCCTGTCTTTCAGATCTTCAGCTCAAACACCAATACCTTCTTCTCCATGTCATGGAGTCCATTGCTCTGGCACAAGGAAAATGGTCAACCCTCCTTGCTGCACTCAGGCATATCCCCTTTTCAGCAGTTCTTACCATTCCAAATATCTGCAAAGCGTAAGAAAAGCATGGGCCAATTTTCTCACAGAGATTTGGGAAGAAGAGAGAAATTCTGTGGAGGAACAGGTCCCCAGCTGAGACCTGTACCAGCCCGTGATTATCCCCTTGCTCCTGTCAGCTGTGCTGATACCTTCTAGGCACAGACTGTAGCTCATATCGACTTGTCACCAGGATTTCTGCATCTTCCTACTAATGCCTCTAAACTTCTGTTTTCACATTAGTTACAGTCATAATGAGTAATGGGAAGTAGCTATTGTACAATTTATAGAATTCATGGAGCATGTATTTGCTTTTGGCATGCAGTCCAGCAGAGAACTGCAAGATTAAGTAGTTACATCTTGCAAGCTGAGAGGCACATTTGCTGTATCGTTAATAAACATCATGGCTTTGAGTGTATTTAAATTAATATAATTTGTTAAATCTTTCTGTACGGGAAATCAATTTTACTAGGGTAGAGACAAAAAGTTAATCAAGCGTAGTCAGAAGAAAATTGGCCTTTTCCATTTTGTTTACAGAAAACTAACCCCATAGATTTTTAGCAAAAATTAAAATCAGCAGCTGATACTGTGAAGTAAAATTTTACTGAGTTGCATAAAAGACTTCTGAAAAGTCAGGAAGCCAACAGGTTGTTTACAGTTCTTACTGAAGTTTCTCGAATTACACAGGGAGTTACAAGTACAGCTTCTGTTGGCACTAATGGAATGTCAGTGAAAACACAGCCCTCCAAGTGCTCTGTGCTCTGAGGAGTTTGTGCTGTGAAAGTATCCTTCCCAAATAATTTTGGTTTATGTCATATGCCCAAGGCAAATCATTACTTTTCTCTCATCGCTACCAAAGTTTTGATGTAAAAACATAGATATAAAACAGTCATCTACATGGCAGAACTCCCCCTGAAAAAGCAACCATTTGTTCTGATCTGTCTCTCAACAGTTTTAGCTGAGCGGCTGTTGTGGAGGAGAAGTATCAAGAATTTTAAGTATCTTCATTTTGCCTTTTAAAGAATTTATGACCCAGAAATAGGTACTGGGAGGCACCAAATCAGAAAGAAAACAGAAGCAAGGAATAGACTTTCTGACTATCTGCTGTAGGTGGTCATGAGTAATTCGCCAGAAGACATTCCCTTATAATTTTTATTTAAATAGCAAAAATTATAATTATTTTTATTTGTATGTTTCCATTTTTTGAAGTTTCCCAACGCACTTTATTCACAGTCTGTGTCCACCTAAACTCATCCCTGAAATAAAATAGGGCAATAACAGAGAAGTTGATGAGAACAACCTCAGAGTGGCTGGAGAGGACATCCGTTGCAGATCTGCCTTGTCTCCCTCCAGCACCTGGAGCAGTAGTAGCAGTAAGAATTGGGCCTTTTCATTTTTTATTTCTTGCTCTTTCCTAGGATGATATCTCCCTGTTTATGACAACCATTTTCAGAAGCTGCATTAGCATAATCTAAATCTGACTGAATAATAGACTAGTTGCCAAAGTCTTCCTCTGCGATGATACCATGTTATTTCATGATTAGTTAGAAATAAATAAATACATACATAGCAGCTAGTAGGCCTAGGAGGAATAGGCATTTCAAAACTCTTTTAATATATATATAAACTGGATGATTTCTGGTCTGATACTCTAGATTCACAGCAGTGATAAACCAAACTCCTCAAACTACCGGGACTTGCAGTTAACACAAGTTATGTGTTTTGTATATGCAAAGCAGAGGAAGGGGGAACTCAGAAAATAATGAGTTTTGTATTCAGCCACTGTCTTTTGTCAACTTGATTTCTGCCATCACTTTGCCTTTAATCAGGATTCATATTATTGTTTCGCCTCAGATTACCTTTCTAACTTTTTCAGTTCATTAAAATAGAAACTCTAAAATTGAACTTCAGAAGAAATACCTCTATATATTTTTCAGTATTTTTTCCTTCCTTTAATCAATCACTGAGACTAGACTGCAAAGTCAAAATTAATCCTCATTGTTCCTTTCCCCTCACATTCATGCTTTCATTTCCATCCTCACAAATTTACACATCTCTTATGAATCCAGTTTTTGCTTCCCTTTACTTTTCATTTTCCAAGTTGGTCCTTCTTTCTTTCTCAGCATTTTATTTTCTTATTAACCTACATATATTTAAGCCTTAATTGATTTCTGCAATATTTCTATAGAATAAAATTGTTCTCAATTTTGTTTTGTAGTTCTATGCTTTTTTCTGCATCAAGTTCTGATGCTATGTCTTGGCTTTTGAACTTCTGCACCATACCCTTTCCACAATGGTCATGGCTCCCACCTCCATCTCCAACTCTGATCACTACACTCTGCCACATTGTCTCCTTTTTTTCTTACAAACAAAAGTTTGTACCTTTTGTTCCTTTATATTTTTCTCTTTCTTGTTCAGCAGGCTAAATTACTCATCCCTTTAGAATTTTTCATGCTTAATATTTTGGACCTGCTATTCCACCAGCAAGATTGTAAATATAACAACTTCCTCTGAATTAATCTATAGTAGTGAACCTGATGTATAAGAATCCAGTTGGCTTTTTCACAGGTTGTCCAGGAAGAAATAGTAGCCATATGATTAGGGAAACTTCACCAATGGTTAAAGCCTCACTAACAATCAATGCTCAGTAGTGACGTTGAGGAAAGATGTTCAGCTACAATTACAGAATTGGAGCTATATTGACTTTTTATTTGAGGCTCCAGCTCCTGGTAGATAACTAAAATGATTCCATGTACATGACAAGACCATAACCCCAGAAGTTAGATATACAATAATTGTAATTATTGCCTACAGCGACATAACATTTCACTTAATCCTGCGTGATTTCTGTAAAAATTTCTGATATTGAGCTCATTTTTGTAATTATGATTCTAGTGACATTTCCATGGATGGAAAAAAAAAGCTCTTTTGACTGAATGTTTCATTTCTCTTTCAGAGGTGCACTGTAGATGAATAGTTTGATGTTTGTATCTAGCCTTCCAGATCTTCTAATGTTCCTGTCTTTGAAAGTTCTTAGTCTGTCCACATGCCCCACCTTGAATCACATCCACCCAGAACACGGCAGCCCCTTGCAACATCTCTTTGCAGCAGCAATGCCACCAGTCTCTGTTGTCTGCCCCATGGTATGGCTGCAGGGTGTGTGGCTGACTGAGGACAGATGCCTACTGGAATAACAGGCTGCAGTCTTAGTTGTACCTCTGGTTGTGAGAAACCAAGGGAGCAGACTATCCCCAGAACTGCAGGTGGATTTTATCTCACAAAGTCCAGTTGGCTCACCCCAAAAGAGAACAGAGGAGCAAACAGTATACATACAAGGCAGGTGGGGAGGAAACCAGGAACTGGAAATTAGGCCACATTGAATGTATCTCACAAAAAATACCAGGGAAAAGTTAACCAAATTGTCTTTTGTGTTTTTTTTTCCTAAACTGAAGACAATCCTTTTTTTTGTGAAATCAGTGAATTATAGTTGTGAACACTTGAATTCCAATCTAAAAGAATGCTAGGCAAAAATAGGCTCTTTCCCCCCTCTTTTCCCCCTTTTATAGGAAATACTAATAAGATGACCTGACATGAACAAACTGTCATGAGATAGGTCTCCCCATGGTGTGGGATACAGCCTCTGCATTCCATGGAACTGGTGGGGAGACAAGAACTATCTGCCAAAGCTGGAGAGGTGTATCCTGTCAGTGAGGAAAAGTGTTTAGCAGTTCTAAATTGTGAGACATATAAAACCTAGATTTATGTACTGTGGCATCCGTATCAGAAGTTCCTGACACAAAACCTGTGTTATCCTAGACAATTACATATACATTTATAGTGTATATTAAAATGCTACTTGCTTTATAACCATGTTCCAAGTCTGTTCTTGTCCACTTTTAAATTGAATGACCAATGCCCTGGCCATACTGACTTTACTAGCACTAGTTTCCAATAGAACAAATTATACATTATGGACTAACTAAAAGGTCTAATCTCCTTGAGTAAAGATCTCCCTATTCTTTCTTTATTCGATTAGGATTTTGAGTAGTGGAAAACAAAATCAGCAGGCAGGCTTCATTAATGTATTGTGGTTCAGGAACAGTATTTTTTAAAAATAAATTTTGCATTTTATTTATTATTTAAGAACTTGAAAGAAAGAAACAGTTTACATGTCTCTTTCTTTCTCAGAATAATGCTCCTAGGTGCTTGTCAATATTTAACTACATTTTCAAAGCAACACAGAGCAATTCAATCATCTGGTCCCCATTGTTTGAGAATCATTTAGTTCTCCTTAAAATGATTACATTGTAGTTTAAATACTAATCCTTCCTCCCATCTACACTCAATGCCATTTCTTCTAGAAAGATTTTTAGAGTACATGGAAGACAACATCAAAACCAAAGAACCAATATATCTATTTCTAATCATTAGTTCACAAGACCTGTTTTTGGAACATTTAAACCAATACTTGTCTTTCTGCTTTATGTGTCTTTCTGGTTACCTTCTTCTCCAGAATCACTGATGGGTTGGTTTTCTTTTCAGATCTTAAACAAAATTTATCTTAAAATTATCCAGAAACAAATTCCTGCAGGATTATCAGCACACTTTTTCATACATACGGGCAAATATCTCACAAACAGCCATGGCAGGAGTGTGTCCAAGTAATCAAGAAGAACAGCACCAAGACACACCACCAGGTGAAGAGGAACAGTAAATTGTTAACTTCCTGGCACCAGGTTAATTGCTAAAGTGTTATCAGCCTCATCTATATAATAGAAAAGATGGACAGGGGTTGCTCTGTGCCAAAGGCCAATGTCAAGTATTACATCAGGCTTCTGTAGGAGTGAGAAATCACCTCCCTGAGATTACACTGCCACTTCGTTGTCAGGACTTGTGAAGGAAAACCAGCCACCCTATTTTTATAAGCCTGTAAAACACTGAAGTCCCTAGTGGGGTTGCCTGCAGCCTGCACAGACTTAACACAGCACATTAAATTCCAGAGGGGAGAGCTTCAGCATTTCTGGCTGATTTCCCAACAGGTCTGGAACCTTATAGAAAGAACAAGTTGTTCAGACAAGAAGAAAAGCACTGTGTTCATAATAGCAACTGAATACATAATAACCAACAGTAAGGGAAGAATGAATATATAGAGCTATGTGCAAGATATGCAGCAAGTCCTACCTTGGCTTGCAGGCCACTTAGAGCTAAATTCAGTGCCTGCTCTGGCAGTAACACAATTAGTGGTCCAAATGCTGCAGCCATGAATACAGAGTCCATAGTTATCATCTACACATCACATGCCAAGATCATTCACCACACTGAGAAGAGAATCACAGTATCTAAGTGGCCCTGCTGAGCCATTCCAGTATCCAGGCACACTGCAAAGTAGGCCACTCTCAGCATGACTATGGTATTTTCTTTTATATACACTATCCATACGGTAAAAATAAGACCCAGATTTTGCAAAGAGCTCTATATAGCTAGACTTGCTTTTTAAGCTAAACCAGGTCACTGTTTTGTTGATGCAGTTTCATGCTTAGAAATTGCACTGAATTGAAGGCACTACCTGTAATGTCAGATAGTTTATTACATGATTTTCTGGAAGCAGTCATCTGCATATTCTCGTAGCACATCATTATAGATGAAAAATTATACCTGCAGATACAGAAAAAGACTAAATTAAGACAGGCATTAAAGGTCCCAGTTGCTGGTATCATTTGTCACTGTACAAAAATCAATGATTATCCTTAAAAAAGACAGCTATGTGCAATGCAAAGTAAAGATACAAAACATGAGAATTCTCTGTATGAGTCTCTTGACACCTTAAAACTTTTTCAGGAGTGAAGAACTCTATTCACGTTATCTTTGAAGCCTACTACTCCCCAGCTGGGATCATCTGGGAAAGGCATGAGAGGTCATATCTGTTCAATTTCAGTGTAATCTCTGACTTGGAGAATGGTCATCCCTGAAAATCAGGTCAGTAATACCTGAAAAAAAAAATCTTCAAATATACATTGTAGGCATGAGATAATGAAACCATGTGCATACTGTATCAACATTATGTCAAACTACATAAAACATTTATCAAAAATCATGAAAGTTCATGACTTTTTTCCCTGAGGTTCTTGGCCATCTTGACAGCAATCCACTGGACACTCTCTTGTTTTCTTAATATCCTCGAAATGGCCCAAAAGTGGATGAAATTCAGATATGAACTCTCCAGTGACAACAAGGGAAATAACAACTACAAAAAGTTTCTTTGATCTACTGGCAATGCTCCTTTTAATGTTTCTCTGAGTTTCATCTAAACCGGTTTGTGACGTTTGTCTTACCTGAAATGAGAACAAAATATTGGCTGATATTCAAACTGGTGTCCACTCTGAGGTTTGCTACTCAGCCAGTCAGTTCCCAGCCTGTGAAGATTTGCATAGTTATTTTTCTCAGGATTGAGATATTTATACTTTTCATATTGAACACCATGAGGCTTCAGCTTGTCCATTTTTGTATTTTCCTCTGGTCCTTCTGGATCAAAATTCTGCCATTTGGCATATCAATCAATTTTCTCCTTGATGTAGCATCATCCATAAATTTGCTGAGAGTGTATTATGTCACATCATCCAGGCTGCTGATGAAGATATTGAATAATACCAGCTCCAGTATTGACCCTAGGGTAGCCCTGTACCTCTGCCAAAGGAACATCAAGCTATTGAATACTGCACGATGAGCCTGGCAGGTTGGCAGTACAGCTGGTTTTCAAACAGTGTAACAGCCCATTTGTACAGCCCACGGTTCCTCTCTTTCCAGCTAAGAATGCCTGGAAGCCAGTGTCAAAAGCATTGCTAAGACTCGGGGTGCATTAACCCACTCTCAGACACATAGTTGGTCTTTTCTTCAGATAAAAGGCAAGCAGTTGGATCCAGTAAGATTTGCTGTGGTAAACCAGCAGTGACTAATTTAATTTCTTTCTTTCTTGGAAATGAATTCCAAGAGGACAATTTTCCTGATCAGGGACTTAGGTGAGGCCTACACTTGCCTGTTTCCTTCTGGCTGTTCTTTTGATGGAAGCAACATTTGCTTTTTTCCAGTCATTGGGGACCCTGAGTAACACTACTTTTCATTAGATGATAGACACTTTTAGTGCTATCTCTTTGGGCACCCATTGGTGATCGTCCTTAGTGGAACCGTATGTGCATATCCACAGTTTCTGCTTAGCCCCTAACCCTTGGTCCTGTCCCATCTGTACCCTCCCCTTGGCCCTTTGGCTCTCATTTTCTTCCTAAACCATTACATGACACACTTAAAAAGACATTTTCTAAGCATAAAAGCCTTATGAGTACTATTGATGTAATTTCAAAATATTTTCCTCGGCCAGCTGAAAATATATTATAATTTCCACTATGTAAAGACATTTTACTACTGGCCATGGAAACTAATGCAACAGTGCTGCTTTTGTTACATGGGAAATCTGAGCAGAAGTTAGGAAAAATCCAGTGAGAGGCATCACTATTCACAGACACTGCAGCAAGGTCACGATATAATCTTATCAAATGACAATAACAACAGATATCCAAAACCTTGGGAGGAAGGGGGGTACCATTCCACTTCTGTCAGGTGAGGCTGCTTTCACAGCACTCCCTCCTTGCTGCTGTTATCACTGATAGAGTTGCTGGAGTTTGAGTGCTGCTTTTATTTCAATTGCTGTAGTTATACTTAGTGATCTGTCAGTGCAGCATCTGCACTCAGCCTACAACAAACAATAGATTAAATAATTAATTCTGAATTGATGTTACGATAGAAATATGAAAAATATAAATTATATGAGGGACTTCAGCTGAAATATGCAACTTCTTTTAGGTACTTTGTCCAAGGCATGCATTCCAGGATAAAAGAATGAATGTACAGAAGAATTAATGAATCTACAGAAGAATCTCATACATATTGTAGGTTGAATGAAACAAGCCTTGACATATGTTCCATAAAGCATTCCTATTTTTCATCTGCTCTGAAAATAACCTAAGCTGGACACAATTCCCTCAGAGCAGAGTGAAAAAAACCAAAACACCACCTTTTCCACACAGACATAAGTAAGTAAAACATGAATAAATGTTAGGAAGGACACCAACAGGCAGATACATTCTGACATTTATTGGCACAGATTTGAATTCCTTGCCATAATTTTAGTAGTGGTGTCTATCACTAGCTGTGCCATTACAAAAGGGATCATCTTCCAAGGAAATTCTAGTCTGTTCTCTGCTTTAATACATAAATCCCAAAATACAATTATCTCAAGGGAGGGCTGACAGAAGCTACATGCAACCTCACATCATCCCCTGCTGCACTTTACGTATGCCATGATACGAGTCAAATAAAGTGATTTATGGGTGCAGCACTATCTTACAGGACTATGTGATGCCTTTGCAAAAGGTGCCTTTGAAAAGTCTTCCAGTTTTTTCAGGATGAGAATAACAGGCCAGAACTTCTCCTCATGAAAAGACCTTAGAATTTTATCTTAAGATGTTTCTCAAATTTGTAGTCACACAAAAGAAATAAAAATGGATTTCTTTCTGCTAACAGCTAGGAATATGCTTTATTCTAGAAGCAGCAGTCCTCCCAAGAGTCACATCTTTATATGCAACAGCACGGAGGAAAATGCACATAGAAGTGAGCCTCATAGGGCTAAGATGAATGAATTGTTAACCCCATAAGAGTAACTGCAGAGAAAAATGCTTAAAAACTAATAGATATTAAATATATGTGTGTATATTAACATGTTTTAGTATAAATCTGTGGGGTAGTGTGGAGTCAGACCTGCCAATGACAAAATGCACTCTCTCCTAATGTATGATCCAGAACAGCTCCTTTCTGGGACTACCTCACGCTGTAAGTACCCAAATTAAAGTTCTCTCTATATCACCTGAAACTTTCCTTGTTGTTCACTTCAACTGTTTGTAATCTCCGAAATGTTTGTTTTTAGAGAACAAAAATTAATTTTTAATAATTGAAAGTTTAAAGACAAATGTCCTATTTTAAAAAAAGCATGGTGATTTTGTTCATTTAGCTGCAGTCCTCAAGAGAGGACATGAATGGATCCCATGTAAGTGCAGGAACTATGGGTTTCTTATTAAAAAATCAGGCTGACTAAATCCTACCCACAGTTATTAATGTTGAATCTGCACCTGCAAGACCCAGTTTGTCTTATATCAAGATCAATACCTAACTAGTATATAGAACCCACAAGTTATCAAAATAAAACTGTATTACCTGGTCTTTAATGTCATTGTATCCAGATAACATCCAAAACTGCAGTGATCTAAGAAATAACCAGTTCAATCACAGCATTCGTAGTCTCTGATTTTTTACAGTATTTCAGATCTTTTTTAAATAATGATTTTTGGATGAAATTAGAATCCAGATCAAGCTCACCTTTGAAAAGGAAGGCTTAAACTTATATTTCTCACTGTAATAAAAGGAGACAGTTCTTTCAAAACATATCTTTTGTAGGTATTGAGGTTCAGCTTCAAAAGAGGCTTCTGTATCATAACTCATTAAGGATAACTAATGATAAATAGCACAAAATTATTCTAAAAGTGATCTGCAACTGAATTTATTAGTGCTTCAAAATAGGTAAATCTTTGAGCAAGAATTAATTGATGTGAATTTTGGTCATTAAGACTGACTAAAAGTCATGAGCGATTAGCAAACAGTATAGCTGTTTCAAAAAGCTCTTCTAAAATTAAAATCCCCATAGAAAATAAGTTGCACAAAACACACAAAAATACTTTGTGACACCTTTGAAAAAATATATGAGAGGTTTGCCTCTACTCACTATTGCAATTTTACCTGTGGATTTAAGGAAATGGCATGAGTCATTACTTTTGAAAAATCCATCAGAAGAGCCTTCCTGGGTTAGGAAAATCATTAAAAATTTAATGAAGTAGATTCTAGCATGGACACTTGCTCAGGTGACCACAGAGGGTTTGGATGTTCAATTACAATACTGAAAGCCCAAAAGAGATCTTTGGAACATGCTAGAAACCTAGCAGCAAGCCAGAAGATGTTTTTTAATTAAATAAATCTATTACTATTCTGCAACTAGGAAGCACCATGGGAGTTTTGTGCTGAGTGTAAAATAGTAAAAAAGAGGAAGTAACAATGATTAACCAAAATAAAGAATCAGCACCTGTAGTACTGGTAATATCCTCAGGCAGAATTTGCGTAAAATGCTAAGGAAATTGGGGAACAGAGGAGAGAATGAGAGAGAAACTGACCTCTGAAGCTATACCAACACCAACACGCACGCCCTGCTGAAGGCTCTCAGACAGGCTGTTACAGAACAATTATGCCTGTCCCGTTGAAGGCTGTGTCTAGAGCTGAACAATTGCAGTTGCACTGCATCACCCTTGCCTTGGGACTCCTCTGCCACCTTTCTGTCTGTGACCTCTTCAATGTTTCCTTCTATTCAAGTGCTTCAGTGTGGCAGCTTGAAACACTGACACTGGTGGGGGGTTGTGAAGTGTTGCATCCTTAGGGTGCAGTAAGTGTGCAGACGTTAAATAGCACAAAACCAGTGCAGGGTCAGAGAAGCCAAACCTGGTGCAGGTTTATCTTCTCATCTATACCATATATGCATACATAAACCCACCCATTTTTTGTTGGAGTAACCAATCTCCACAGCCTCAGCCAAGTGGTTTTGTGTCAGAATGAAATAGCTGACTCACTTTTAGAGAAAACTTCAGAGTTAATTAGCTGTTACACTAACACTGGGGGATCAAGACCCAAAACCAGGTTGGAGAGCTAGCTCATCTGACAGTGTTAAAATACTCTCTTAACAGGTCATGATACAGAAGAAAAATGGAGACGAATGCAACTGCAGGAAAAACCTAGTTAGTTCAAGAATCAATGTGCATCTCTAGAAAGCATGTGAATTGCTTCCAAGATAGAAATATTTTGCTTTAATATCTCTAATGACATATTTTGAGAAGCTTTTCTTCATCTAGCTAGGTACTCACAATTCATTTTTTTTGTGCCTTAGAGAGTATTTTATTCAAATAAAACCAGAAATTCAGGCAATGGCTGCTGACTGATCACCTCAGCAGGCTTAAAATGTTCTATTTTAAAAAGACTAAGTGAAACACATAGGATTCTGTGATATAGAATTTTGTGATACTCTAAGCTTTCAAAATCAGTAAAAAAGAGCTCAGAAAGAGCTGAACCACTTCTTCAAAAAGAAGATGGTCATGCACAAATGTTTTTCCTGAATTGTCCGGACAAACTGACCTGGATAAATTAACAAATTTCAAAATTATGCATTCTAACCTCAGACTCATTAAATTAGGAGAAGGTGAAAGATGAAAGGATGTAATTATCCATATTTTAAACTACGACATTTTAAACAGAGAAAGGAAGGACTGCAGACTGAGCATCTCTTTCCTATATGTAAGAAGTTAGAACTCCTAGGGAATAACTCTAGGCCTTGCAGATGAAGATTGACTCTTCTTTCATAGTTTAACTCCAGCTGCCATTTAAAGCTGGAGGAAGAAGGAGGAAAAGGCGTAATACTCAGAATGATGGCATTTGTCATCCCAAGTCACCATTACGTGTGCTGGAGCCCTGCTTTCCTACAGATGGCTGCCTGACCATGGGAAGTGGTGAATGAATTCCTTGTTTTGCTTTGCTTGGCTTGCATGTGTGGCTTTTACTTTACCTATTAAACTGTCTTTATCTCAATCCACAAGTTGTCTCACTGTTAATCTTTCCAATTCTCTACCCCCCGACCTGACAAAGCAAAAGTATGATCAGCTGTGTGGAGCTTAGTTGCAGACTGGAGTTAAACCATGACAAGGATGAATATATTCTAGTCACAAAAAGAAATTCAGGATATTTTGCATGTTTATCGAGTACACCTACAAGGTATTTGAAAGGTTGATGTCTTATTTTGTGCTTAAAATTGAAGGATTTTTAATCACCATTTTTAAATACTGAATTTTTAGTCACTTAATAAAAATAACCAGTTTCAACATTTACCATATTCAGGTTTCAAGACACATATGAAGTAATCACAATGAACTGTCTCATTTTGTTTCTGTTGTAAAGCGCTAGAAGATGTCTTGTTGAGTTAAATGCATGAATAAATATTTTTATAACCCAGAGCACTTATTCAATTCAAGAACTTCAATGTTGCCTTAGGCAGGGTCTTTATCAGTTTAAAAAAGCATTAGTTTTTCTTAGTTGTATTATAGTGCAATTGTATTTAACATGAATTAAAAAAAAAAGAGATGGAAATATAAAACTTATTTGAAACGTGTAACCCTATGTCTCAGTTTGTTATTTCTTCACCTTAGGTAATGCTGATCCTTTGGACTGATCACCCCAAGGGACACATTCAGGGCACTGGCTTTCTTTCTGCCATATAATCATGAGAAAACAGAGGCATGGGAAAGCTCTCATAGCAATAGAGACTGAAAGAACGGTGTTTAATTCAGGAAAAAAAAAAAGACAAAATGGGCCGTGATGGAGAAGGCAGCTAAGGAACTTGAATTCATCTTCTTCCATAATAGAGAAATAAAGAAACTTCAGTGAAATGGAAGGTAGGAAAATCAATACTTAGAAGTGAAAACATTTCCTACACAATTAGCAGTGAAGCTCTGCTACAAAGTACCGTGGAAACTTAGAGCTTATCAAGGTCAGCGACAAGCAAGAATATGCACAAAGGAATAGAGATGCTTGTCCTTGAGCACAGTTGCTGGCTGGTGAACAGTAAACTTTTTCTCTGGATGAAGGGAAGGAGCCATTTTCATTCAAGTTGTGCAGGAAGATTTGCATCCCTTGGCCAGCATGCTCTGCATGTTACAGTAACCTTGCAAGTGTAAAAAAGATGCAGGACTGGGCTAAACTCACCTCAGAGCTTTAAGGTTAGTACATTCTATCCAAAAAATTGATTGAATTGGCTTAAATTTTGTCTTAAATAGTAAGGGTAATGAACCAATTGCGTTTATTTTTGCTTGCAGTTCCCTAAATCTATACTTAGTTCAGAGAACACTTCAAGGATGAGGCCACAGCTCATTCCCCAGACTGCTGTGCATGTACTTCTATAGGTTTAAGCACACACAGTCTTCTCAAGATAGCTCACAATGAGATTATTGACATGTATGTGTTTTCTGACCCAGACACTTTGATTGTAAAACTTGTGGTCATGAGTCAGAGTTCTCACACCCTGAACTTTTTCTGGCTTTTTCACAGTGTTGTGCTGTTTTTTCCACTGTTTCAATTAATTCAGTAGAAAGTAGGTGAGTTTAACACAGTTTCACATCAGTTAAGTCTTGAGGAAAACACTCAAAATGACATGCAGAATGCTACATGCTGTTCATCTGCAACATAGAATTGCTATCACTATATTAATACTCGATTTCCAGAGAGTATGTGTAATTTAGAAAATCATACATCTTTGCATGCAAAGGCCATCATGTCAAAAATCTTTAAAATTTAAAAACCATATGTTTTCATTCCCTATTATGAATCTGGATCTCACATTGTTCTAAGTTTCAGCATAGTGAGAAATTTTGCTTCAGCTCATCTGTGGGAGAGAGAAAACATTGTTTAACAGTTTTAGAAGAAACTCTTTTTTTTCCCATCTTGCTCTTGTACACTTATCTTGTACTTGTCTAAGTGTAATTTGCTTGCATTTTCTAAGATCAATATAAAAACATTCTGTGTCTTTTCACTTTAACACAATGAAAAGCTGTCATAATTTCTAAAATTTATGGTAACTCGACACTTTATGTTCATGTAGCATGACTTTAGGTATGCTTATGATAAGGTAGTGTCTATTTAATTCATTAGCTGTCTTCATATTTGTGTGAGTGACAAAAGCATCGTAATGCAGCATTATGATAACATTATTGTTCTAATATGAAATATTCAGTATGTATACTATCTTTATTAAAATACAAGTAGATATTACGCCTGACTTCAAAAACAAACAGCTGACACATTTCATGTTCATAACTTGGTGTCATGTCACAGGCACTTGTCTAAGGGTAAAAGCATGTCAGAAGTTTGTTTTGCCTATTGTGATCAATAGCAACATGATAGGAGACAAACTCCATAGCTTTTATATCCTCTGAGTGGTCCTGCTGACTTCAGTGTTAAGTATTATAGTAAAGAACAATGAGTTCGTTGGACTCTGGGAGCTGATTGTGAAGTTTAGCAACAGTTCCCCAGCTAATATAAATCACAAGTAGCTCTGAAATCAACGGAGAACTTCCAATTCAAATCCTGATTTCTGAATTCAGGAAAGAACGACATCCAATATATTATTAGTTGTAGCTGTAGTAATAGTAGAAGAAGTAGCAACTACTGTTGCTGTTGCTATTCCTATTACTGCTAATCTTATATTGTCTTACTTTAAGATTGTAAATGCTACTAAGAAAAGTACTAATTAAGGTACCAACTTAAAGTTCTGTTCATAAAATTTTGTACTTGCTTCATTGAAAATAAAGGACTATTATGCTGCAAATTTAGGCTTATGGCAATAATCTCACTTTTTATACAAACAGTTTATTTGTTCACCACCCCAACGAAAACCTGCTGGCTTAATTTGTTAATTAAACCCCTCGGGGGGGGGGGAAGGGATCAAGAATTAAAATGGCAGTAAGAGATAAAGAGTAAATGGATCCAGTTGTGCTCATACTGAGGTCACAAAGTGTTTTGTGCAGCAGAAACACAAAGAAAATAAAAGAGTCATATATTTTAGAGCACATTCCTGCAATCTGATATTTTTAGACTATGTCAGAATGCAATTCCAAACACCACATTATTACTACATGGAGTTTTGGTGTTGGGATAATGACATCATCATCAGAAGTGCATCTGTGATAACTTATTTTATACCTTACTGTGTATAACTTTTTACTGTGGGCTGTAAGTGAACATTGCCTTAATATAGCTTCACAAGCCTGAGATGAAGGTCTTATGGTATAAAGCATAAGGTAACAGAAGGGGCATGGATAGGGCCAGTTCCCATTTCTCATCACTCAGCTCCATAACTTTGAGGCGCTCTTTCATGTGAATGTCAACCCATACTCTTTGTTTCCTTATCCATTGAGGTAAGTCCTTTTTTGACCCATCTTGTTCATCCTGAAGGATGTGTATCTACCCTTATCCTGACTCACGTGTTTACTGTCTCTGATATCTGTTCACTCACCTATTTTCAGGATGCTATCACCAGGCTCCAGCATGCCACAGTGAAAGGCCCCATCAACCAGATGGAAAGCCTCTTGGCAAACAAGTTGTTACTCACTCGGTCAAGTGGATCCCATTTATTGCCAGCCCCCATGCCTAAATCAGGACAGACTGTCAAGCTACCTGGGGCAGAACGTTTAGGGCACCTGAGGATCTGGAGTAAAAGATGGCAAAAGCTCAATAGTGCCTTAGGTATAACACAATCACTTCTTCAGTCTCTGTTTTCTGGTTAGCTGAAAAACAGGAGAAGACAGTAATCTGAAATTTTTTTGAATTCTAAAAATGCAATATAGAAACATGAACTGCTTGAAAATGAAGTCCAAGTTGTTTAGCTGATAAAAGGCATGAGTGCATTCTCTGTTGATTTGAAACAGGTCACTGAAGTGCAACGGGTGAGGGTAAGAGCTGCACTCCTCATGCTGTGTCATGCTGACCTAATTAGGGAAAAGTGCTATGGTTTTTGAGACACTGTTATCTTGTAGATTGGTTTAGAGATACCTTACTGCATTCCCTAATTCTCTCTGAGTTTTTGGCTTTTATGCTAAATTAATCCAGCCCTGGGTCACTGGTAAGTGACACATTTTGGAACAATTTCTTAAGGTGAACCCATGTAAGAATTGTCCATGCTACACCTCTTAGGTGTTTTTCAAATCAGCACTATCACCTTTAGCTCTTTTCAGAAGTGTTCAGTGGAACAGAGTAAAAAAATAGTATTTTATACTTGACAGAAATGAATTTTATTGCATTTATCATGTACAGTATTGTTAATGCTAGTTCTACACCTCAAAAGAAGTCAAATAAATTCTGATCTTCCACTTAATTGTACCCAGAGACAGACACGGGTACACACAGATGCCTGCTAACACAGAAACTCTAATCTCTCCTTTTCCTCACTCAACCATAGTCCTTAATTTCTTTTCCTGGGATAGGTTTCTACAGAAGTGTTCTTCTTCATGGCTTGTCTTCTCTCTATTCTGATGTTGCCCGTAATTTGCATGTGGCACAGTTTGCTGCCTTCCACTCAACAAGAAAAATATTCAGCTTTCAGATTTTGCAGAATCCTGTTAGCTGATTAAAGATTAGGAGAACATATGTTATAACCCTGAGATCCTGCACAGCTCTCACACTTGACAGATTGGATCCTCAAGTACCATGTGCTTATTAAGTTCCGTTAATTTCCAACTGTGAGGTGAGAAAGATGGTGGTTAGTGATGGTCAATGTCTTCTCTATAGTAAATAGGTAGTCTGCTCTAGTATAATTTCAGTAATATTTGTCTTTCACAGAATCACAGAATCAATTAGGTTGGAAAAAACCTCTAACATCATTGAGCCCAACCTTTGACCAAACACCACCATGTCAACTAAACCACAACACTAAGTGCCACCTCCAGTTGTATCCAGTTGTATCTCCAGTTGGACAGTGACTCCACTCTGTCTGGTACAAAAAACCTGGATTGACTGCAGGTCTCAGATAGGGATAATTCTGCACAAATCCAAAGCTATATTTTAACAGAACTCTTATTAAGAAATACAAAACTATTCATAATGTCAATGAATAGAAATTCCATGGGAAAAGACTTATCATACATATGGAATATATCAAGTATAATAAATGTAAGAGAAAAGAATTTGAATCCAATTAAGCGATCTGAGCAATATAAAAATAAATCACTGGTTCTGCTTCCAGTCATAGATATCGTCTATATTTAGATATATTATCTTAATTATCTTTTCATCTGAATTTTAAAATAACTGTATAGAGAGCAAAAGAATTTACAAGATTTGCTTATGAATTTTCAGTTTTGATATTATCAGAGCTTCTTTTGATGTGGTCTGCAAATACCCTCACTATCACATTAAACTTAAGCTTGAACCTCAGCTGACACATCTTAGTTAATTTGTATCATATCAATTTACACTGTGAATAATCTAATATGCTCTTTTATTAGCCGCTAATTATATTTTTAGTTCAAAGGAAGCAGCCTTTAATACAAGATAAAAATGTAAACACTAGCAGACTTACTATGCCAGTTGCAAGTACTGATTATGAGAGTTTGGCTGATAACCTTTTATAGTTCCTATTATCTTAGTGTTCAAATGCTTCCCAGCAAAATCACACATGCCAAGATGCTTTGTTTTCCTGGGCTGCATCAAAAGCAGATTGGGCAGCACGGCAAGGGAGGTTCTGTCTCTCTACTCTGCTCTCATGAGACCCCACCTGGAGTGCTGTGTCCAGCTCTGGGGTCCCCACCACCGGGAGGACATTGATCTGTTGGAGTGAGTCCGAGGAAGTTCTCCAAGATAATAAGAGGGATGGAACACTTCTCCTTTGAGAAATGGCTGAGTGAGTTTGGTTTCTTCAGCCTGGAATAGAGAAGGCTCCAGGGAGACCTCATTTTAGGCATTCAGTAATTAAAGGGTACTTATAAGAAATATGGTGACAAGCTTAATAACAGAACATGTCACAATAGGACAAGAGATAATGGTTTTGAACAAAAGGAGGGTAAGATTTAGACTAGATATAAGGAAGAAAATTTTTACAAGGGTGGTACAACATTGCAACAGGTTGTCCAGGGAGGTGGCAAGTCCATCCCTGGAAACACTCAAGGTCAGGCTGAATGGGGCTCTGAGCATCCAGATCTAGTTGGAGATGTCCCAGCTCATTGCAATGGGTGTTGGACTAGATGGCCTTTAGACGTCCCTTCTAACCCAAACTGTTTTATCATTCTGGGATTCTACAATAAATTTGTGGCTTTACTGGATGCTGCTGACTCACCTGGCTGGGGGAAGAGCTATTAAAAGAAGGAATATGTTCTGAAACAAAGCTACACCTACTTTTTGGTAATTGACAGATTGCTCAACAAAACCCTTTGTGGATTTTGTTGTGTTTAATTAGGACACAACATTTTGCAAACAGAGATGCACTGCAGATGGTTTCTGTCAGGTTCCAGTGTCTGCATTGGGAGTTAGGTATGAATTGGTCAACAAGAAGTTAGCTCCAGTTTTACTAGTGATGACTGATGCAAACGCATCTGGAAGGGAGAAATCATGTCTCACCCCTGAAAGATGAGCAGCCTCTCTCCACAACCATTTACTTCTGGGGTTTGACTGGACTTAGACTTTCAAGATCCATTAGGGAATGGGCTCAGCCCAGGAATGTTGGTAAAGAAAAATGAAAGAAAGGTGGTGAGGGAATTTTTACAAGGGCATAAAGCAATAGGAGAGAATGGCTTTAAACTGAAAGAGGGTAAGTTTAGATTAGATATTAGGAAGAAATTCTTTACTGTAAGGATGGTGAGACATTGGAACAGGTTGCCCAGAGAAGTTGTGGATACTCATCCCTGGAAGTGTTCAAGGTCAAGTTAGATGGGCCTTTGATCAACCTAGTAAAATGTGTCCCTGTCCAGGACCAGGGTGTTGGAACCAGATGATCTTTTAGGTCACTTCCAACCCAAACTGTTTTATGATTTTATGAACCTATGAGTATTATTAAGATGCAGAATAGGCCTAAAATGTCTTTAAAGTAATATTTCTGTTCTTGAGATATTAATTTCATATTTCATATGAAATGTCATACTATAGGAATTCTGAACAATTGCCTGATATGTAAAGAAATAAAATCCTGGGCCCAGCCAAGTTACTGGGGTTGCATAGAGGCTATCATAGAATCATAGAAATTTTTTTGATTAGAAGGAATACAATAACTTGTATTTAAATTCAAATGGCACAACTGTGGGGCACAACTGAAACATTTATAAAACTAACCTGCAATACTATCAGTTCTGGTGTGGTAGCAAAAATATCTCACTCTTCTCTATGTGGATCAGAAAGCAAAGACATTTGCTCAGCAGCTGGCTTTCCTGCTACTTGCTGCCAAAGAGAGATGACACAACTAACAGCTTTTGGGTTCTGTTCCAGCTTTTATGAGACACTGTTCTCTAATGTTCTTTAAAACTGGTAAAACAACATACTTTGCCTAATCTCATTCTCTGAAATAGATGAACTATTTTGTCTGAATGTTTTGAATAAAATTCTGTCTGATGCATAAACTTACTGTGGAAAATTTCAGTCCAAACATTTCAGTTTTGGCCAAGTCATAAGCAATTTAAAAGAATGCCAGACATCTTTAACTTTATAGAGGAAGTTGTCAGCTCCAATGCTACAGTCACACCCACCGCCCACATATGCAGACGTGTATATATACACAGACATATCATCAGCAACACCGCAGAAAGAACTCATTTGGATCCGGTGCTGCATTTTTTCCCCAAACCATTTAAAACTGGTAATTGTTAAGATTGAAAACTCTGAGCTTCACTGCCATGCAGAGCCATGATGGTGATGGAAGAAGGCATGAAAAATAAAAAAGGCAGATTTTCAGTCAGAAAAGATATCTCTTGTAATAAAGCACGAAAGTGCACTTTATCAAATATTTTCTATTAATCATGTAAGTTTATAAAACTCCCTAACAACCTTTACTTATTTGATTGTGAAATAATATACTTACAGCTATAATCTATCTTCATTCTGAGCTCAAAGAAGAATGACTTTTTTTTGCAAAGCAATATTTTTCAGAAGTTGTCTGCATATTTCATCACTACAGTATTATACCTAGATAAAAGAAAACAAGTATTTGAATAAACTTTTACCAGTATTTTATAATCATAAAAACTAGAAAATGCATCATAAAAAAATAAGAAGCTTGAACATTTATCTTTGAAGAAGTCTGTGACTGTTTTCCTAAAGGGATCAAGAAATTAAAATGTTTACTAATAATTTCTATTTAATATTAATCTTTAATGACATGCTTCACTGTGTCTTTTTCTAAACATGAATGTGTGTAGGATTTACTGTACTGTACTCAGACATTTCTTTTGACATAAATATGCATTAATTAAAAAAAAAACCTTCTTCATTTTCCAGCTCCTAGATTTCATCCTTTGAATCCAACATAAAAGTCAGCTTTTTACTAGATGAGGAAAAAAGCCCTGGCTTGAGTACATGCATATGTACACAGACACTTGGTTGCAAGGGACATCCTAGATCCCTGTCTTCAGGCTCTCATTGCAGTAGACTTCATGTCACGTTATCCCTTTTATCGTTACCCAATATCTGTCATAAATGCCAATGTGTATTCCTTTTGGTATTCCAAGAAAGGACAATAACAGGGAGAACAAAGGTGGTGTGAATTAAGAGTTTCCCACAAAATGCAGCTCTAAAGACTCTTCAAGTCAGTTTTTTCCTTCCTGCAAAATGTTGTGGAGTCTTATTTGTTATCTCTAGAACTGACACAGGAATCTCAGACAATGAAAAATAGGCTTTTGATGTTTTCTCTTTATAGGTGGTACTTCTGGGCATGCTACTGTGCGATTGTGGCCCCAGTAGCTTTCCTTTTCATCTGTGATATTGTAGTTAGCACTTCTAGACAGACACCTGTATAATGAAGTCCGTTACTGACCTAGAACAAGTTCATACCATCTGTTGCCTTGCAGTATAAAAACTGGTCATGATTTCATTTGAACTAGTCACCTGTTTCTTTCTTAGATATACTTGGTAGTTTAAAATTGAGGGTCTGGGAATTTTTAGCTGTAGATTCATTATTCAGAGAAAAGGAAAAGAATATGCTCCAATTCTTTATATGCTTATGTTAAACCAAATTTTCTAATTGTATTGTAGAGTATGTAATTGACATTTTTCTCACCTGCCTTTATAATTTGCACATTCCTTGAGTTTCCAATGTACTCTGTATAATATACAAAACATTAATATGCTGTCAGAACTTCAGTAAAATGAATAATTCTTGACACCCAAATGTCTTACTGACAGGGATTTTATGAATTTCAGCTTACTAATATCCCTGGCTCTTACTCATTTTCCAGGAAGTGTTTTTATTTCACATGATGGTCTATTTGAAGCTTTTACTCTACAATATTAGAGATTTGAAGCTCTGACTACAAATACAGGATTTAAAAATGTCTCATCAGACAATGACCATTACAAATTTTTTAGACTTCTTAGAAAGAAGCAAAATCTAAAAAAACCACGAAAACAAAGAAACCCAACCCAACCCAAACCAACCAAACAAAAAACCCCAAACCAGAAATACAGTCAAACATCTGAATCGTGAAGAATCAAGCTTTCTATTTTAAGATTGCTTCCTTCTTTCTATAGTTTTTAGTTTCGAAAAGACTTGTTTGTGACTTCTTCTTTTGAATGGGAAAGAAAACCAAAAAAGCTAAAATCAGCTGAAATATCTGTGCTCTCTCTTATCATCAGAGTCAATAACAACCCATAAGAACATTCAATACGAACAAAAGTATTGCAAAGACAGAAAACAGTTTATTTTTCTAAAGCTGAGTCAGTTGCAACCTGAGTTCTGGAGAAAAGCAAACCCAACACAGTAGCTGGGTACTGCAGTGAAGTATCAGTAGAGTTTCCTGCACTCATTTTACTGCAGTAAGGTTTCCACAGATGAGGGAGTTGGGGATAGACTACTTATAGTTGCAGTTTCTGTCTCCTGTGCTCCATTAAGGGGCTCTGCTGTACTGTGTTGTAGTATTCTGCATCTGCCTTACTTGAAGGCATCATCTTTCTACATAACAGATTTTGTCAGCTGAGACCTGTACTAGCCATGAACTATTTTACACTTTATTTTTGTTAGTCTCTCTTGTCATTGGTGCAGAGAAGTGTGCAAAAGATAACAACTTGCTTTGATAAATGTGGCTTTTATTAAACTTCTGGTGAAAGGAAAGGAGAGGTAAGGGAGATCTGAGTGAAATAACACAAGCCTCGTGTTCCAAGTGCTATTCAAGACTACAAGGAAGCAGGTAGCACTGATGTTTCTGTTGATCTTTCTCACCTGACCTTTTCACAAGGTGTTTTACTTTCCCACCACTAGCAAAGTCCCAAAACTCTCAGAACTGATCTCAGTGCTGAAGCTGGGGTTTGAAATCTGGGTCTGAAAGTAAGGCGTGGTGTCTGTTATCATAATAAACCTTGCTAAATCTTGTTGCTTGTCCTTCCTGCGATGGTATCTAAAAGTAACAGTGGACAGAGTGGTCTTTCCTTCCCCTGGATTTATTGCTAGTTAGGCCTATTTTCTAACATAAGTCTGATCTACTGTTTTCTGATGTCATAGTATTTTTTTCATATGTATAGCATAGTCCTTGAACCACACAAAGAGCCAATTTTGTTTGCAGTATTTTATTTTTCTGTCTTTCAAATTTTTCTGATTAGTCCATGCTATTACTATGTAATATGCTTGGCTGGATGCCTCAGTTTCCGAAGACAAAACTGGAAATACAGGTTTCAGTCCAGAAGCCACAGCTACCAGTTGTGTGAGTGTAGCACCTGCATAAACATGTGATGAATCTCAGGTTATTTGGGAAAGAAAGGGCTATAGGGTGGACAATCAATAACTGCTACTATTCCTAAACTACTCATTGACGTGGCAGCACAGGTTTCAAAGAAGCCACCTTGGATGATCTCTGTCTTTCTGTCATCCTGGAAGAACTCACAGCAGGTCCCAGTAGTGCTATGGGCCTCTAAACCAGCTACTAGAAATTTCCAGAGTCTTGATTGTGGACAAAGATGATTATTATGGGGACTAACTCCCCCTTTCCTAAGTGGTGCAATAATTCTGCCTTACCCAATCTGCAGGTAATTTTGCAGTGGCCCGCAGAAAGGGCAAAAATGTGAAAGGGAGGATCTGCTCATCCTCCCATCTGTGTCCTGACACATTTCTGAGTATTCTCTCTTATAGAAAAATTCTACTTCTCTCATTGAAGAAATAGTAGAGTAGAATAGAGATAATAATAAAAGACAAAGCTTTCAAAGAAAAAATCTGGCTATATTTTTTATGTATTCTTATTCCTTTCTCTCTCTCTTTAATATTGATGCACGGCTCACGGGCATTCACGAAACAACTTCTACCTAACAGGAAGAGTATTGTATTTTGCAATAAATGAACCAGCAAATAGAAAATTATGCCTAGAAATTGAAACACAATAGTCTGTGAGCTCAATAAAGATGGACACTGAAATAATGCAAGTCTGTCCTTTCAGTGAAAGAAGCGAACATTATTCCTTACAATTACATGGTTTCTGGGTACCCTCACCCCAGTCTTCTGGGGTTTCGTGTGGTTAATTTTAGCCACTCTCTGTTGCATAACCGTTCCTTTTAGCTTGTGACTCTGGAGTCAACCTCAGGTCAAGCTGCATCCTGCTGGAGGCTGACATGTAAATATGAGACAGTGTTTCCTAATCCAGATTCTTTGGAAGATCAGAAGCTATGCTACACACTTTCTCTTCTATCCTTCGCTGCACAGTACATTACTTCATATGCAAATTATTTTTTGAAAATATCTTTGATGTTCCTTGAATACACATTATTATTTCTCACTTTACTGCTGCAATAAAAAATGTCCCAGTTCTCTGAATCACCAGGGATGCTGTATACCTTGAATATAGTGCTGACATGTAGCACATTAAAATATCCATTACACACACATTAAAATAATTTTATCCATTAAAACAAAAAAAACTAAAATAATTTTTTAAGAATATGGTGTATGGCAATGACAACTAAAATTCTAATCTGTTTCATTATAAGCAAACAACAGAATTTATCTATCTAGCAAAATGCTGACAAGTTCTGTTTATTCCCAGAAAACTTTAGTTAAGCATGTTATTTAAACTGAAAAAGCAAAAGAACTTCTGCTACAGGCAAGTCTTCAAAAATATAGGGAAACAACCAATTCCCTAATAGGGAAATGAAAGAACAAACCAATAATTTTTGAGATAAGGAACAAGATAAAATAAGAAAACATCTTCTGCACATAGTTAATCATCAAGAAGTCCATTTTTTTTGACATGAAGCCTTCCTGTTATTTACAAACTTAGCACATAGAAATTCCACTTTCAGTATGCAAGCAGAAATATCATCTTCATTTTTCTCCCTGAATGTTATATAAATCATGAAATTATGGTTTCCAATTTGGTAAACAGAACAGACAGCAGTTGCTGTTGGGTGTGATTGCAAAATCATACATAGACCTGAGTCCTCTGAGGTTTTCCTGAGAGGAGAAAACCTGAGCCCTTCTTCCTGCTGTTCAGTGGTTTTTGCTTCTGTTTCTGAATAATGTTCTTAACACTTCAGGATCTGCAGTGAGTGAGGAATGGGAGGACATGGACTTTTACGTGTGGCCTTACTTAAATGCATATTGTTCTATTCAATAATAATGTATATAATGCTTCATCTTGCTGAGAACTGACTTGCTGTTACAACTGACAGTTACTGAAGTGTAAAATTCTGAAAATGAGTAAGTGTACTTTAGAAGTGAATGCCTGGATTATTTCTCTTCTTTCACAAAATTTATGACAAGTGAGACTAATTCTGCTCTTGCATATTATTCAGACAGAAGAAGAGTTATACAGGAAGAATCCCTCTAGCTTTAAAAGAGAATCTTTCTCATTCAAGGAATTGAGTCAAAATGATTTGGTTTTATTTTGTAGTTTTTATTCTCTATCTTCTTGACCCCCCTGGATTCCTTAGAGATAACTGTATTTGTGCAAAGATGACCATTTTTAGAGATGTGCAGAACTTGTAGGGCAGTTCCCCAAACGATTAAATAAGTCTGGCTTTAAAAAAATTTCCACCTGATAGACTGTGCTGATGCAGTATATAAGTTAGGATCTGAATTTTTAATTTAAGGAAATATTTTAATTTTTGCATCCTTCTGTACTACTTTGAAGTACATCAGAATTGTTCTTCCTTAATCCCAGTAGTGAGAGAGGAAGGAGAGATCCTTCAACTTCTTCACACTGTTTAGGTGGCTACCAGCTGCACCTTCAGATTGTTAGGTCCATGAAGGAAAGTCTTAAATACTGGATATCATAGTGCCCATCCGTGTTGCTGAGACTTAGAGCAGGACAGACTTTCTGAAAGCTGGATAGTCTGTAATGCTGAAGTTTTCTTCCAGTGTTACAAAATACTGATAATCAAAGTTATGACGAGAAGAGGCAGCATTTCAAAACCAGGGATAGGTGCAGCATGTCACAAAGCATCTGAGACAGATTTGGGGGATGAATGCCAGAAGCATTGCTGTGAGTACTTAGAGCTCAAGACTGATTCTGTTCCTAGCATCTTCTAAGAGCATCTTTTCAGGAAACTTGAGTATAGCACTGTGCCTTCTTCTTCCTCCTCAACGCTCACTTTTTCCTTCCTCCCATGTGTTTGTACATCACAGCAGTGCATGCTTCTTGGTACTATGCAGAGCCCTTTCTCTGTTAAGAGAATGCAGAACTGTGAAAAAGCATTTTCAAATGCTGTGGATGGGTACTACTAAGGAAAAAGGAAGACTAGTCCATCCTTGTTATGAAGCTCAATGTTTATACCAACATACCAACATAATGAAGCTAATCATGGTGTTTTCCTGGGAAGATTACTGGGTTTAGCTAAGAATGGGTATAGGATGTATAAGGAAATCTGTCAGACCTCTAGTAACCAATGAAAACCTAGATAATTTACCAGTGTTTGTCTTATAAGGTATTATTTCAATTAAGAAATCAGGAATAACACTTGTTTTAATAAGAATATCAGATACTTGCTATCTTGCATTTATGAATAAGGCATGTACAATTTTTGTAGTTGCAATTACTATTAGAGCTTAGAGACTTTAAAAAGATTCTAAACTTAATTAGCTTTGAAAAATCTGCAGTACTTGACTCTAATGATCACTTATATAAAATAGCACACCTAAGTCTGACAAGATATTATTTGTCTTTACAGCTGAAAAATGCTTTTTGCCAATCAGAGTATATAGTGGAGTTTGATTTTTCATAAGGGCTTTTGATTTTAAATTTTTTTCTGGGGGCAAGAATTGAAAATACATTTTAACAAAAATGTGTGAATATACACACACACAAAAATTATTTTGTTTTAGAGATTATGTGTTGCTTGACATTTTAAAGTATTAAACTGCAAAATTATTGCTTGCAGCATCTATAAATATTTCTTGCCCACTATGTTTCCATGGCAACTGTGCTAATTTATTCAGAGACCTTTGCATTATTTTAATTTAAGAGACACAATAGTATCTGTACTAAAACTGTTCCTAGATTTGACATTTTGATCCTGTCTGAAAATAAAATGTGACATGAAGTATTTTTAGACATAAACTACATTATTATACAAAGGGCGGGGAAGACGTTTAAGATGTCTTCTGGTAGATTTATATTGCATAGGTTTTTTATATGTAGATATAGATACATACACAATTAGTCCCAGAATAATGGCTCAGACATTGAGAAGGTACATCTATTCTAAGCCAGTCATAGCCTTTGAACAGAAATAACTCACACCTAGAGTCATTTCAGAAATAATACTTTTTGAACATTTTCAGTTATCCTATTGACTTGCTTTACAAGAAAAAAAACCCCAAACTTTTTAAAAAATTTTCAGAGCAATCTAGTTTCTGTATCACTCTTTGCCTTTGTTTTCAAGTCTCCTAATATGCACAATATGTGAGACTCTCTCTAAAGACTCACTTATATAACATTTGCTTATGAATTTTAAAACACTGCAAGGCAACATAACAAGAAATTGTTTTACATGTGCTTGTCTGTATGATCTGACCAACACCTGATATGGATACAGGGAGCAAAGGTATAGCACAAATATGTTTACTTGTCTCCTCCTTCCATGGGAACCTTTGCAGCCTCAAAGGCTGTCAGAAGCAGTGTCTCACATTCAAGATGGAACATAGAACCAGACTCCCTTTCAGATACCTGAATCTTACAGCAAATACCTTCTGATCACAGACTTTGAAAACTGTTTTCCCTTTTGTCAGATAAGTGGCACATTGGGAGGGCAGTATTGCAAGTTTTATGCAGCTGTTGCTCATTTCACATATACTCTGTGGCTACAGAGTCCAGCCTCCAAAGCTGTCATTAAAAACTTTGTGTGAGCATCAAATTCCTTTTACAATCTGGGCATTTTACCTCTGCACACAAATAAGAGTAAATTGATAGGTGTAAAGGAAATAAGTTCTATTAATACCACTTTTTTATCCTGAGTGCAGAATCAAATTAAAGGATTTAAATTTTCCCTGCCTTTTTTATAACCATTGGTATAATGCTGTTTATTTCAGCTATACCAAACAACAGATTTGATATTGAAAATCACTGACTGTTGAGAAACCTTTTTACCCATAGTTTTTGACTGCAGACAAGGTTGTTTTTGAAAGACAGAATAATTTTAATTGAAAATTCAGTCTGTATGTCTAATCCTGGGTTGCTGGTGACAAGTAAAAATTGTACAGGCATATTCAGAATCCTTTCTCTAAGAAACTATAATAAACTAGCTGACAACTTATATATTCCTACTGCAAGAAGATGATGGTGAAATGTTCATCTACTGAGTTTATAAGCTCTTCACATGCACATAGGTAGCTGAAATTTAAAATCTTCATCAATTTACATAGAGCAATTAGGAAATAACCTTATTATTCAGACTCCCAAACAGAAATTTCTTTGTTGTTAATTATTGCAACTATGCAAAAGTAGTTTCATTCAGCTAGCAAGTGAGAAAATTGCTCAATGTGTAATTTTTCATGACTGCAGCAGTTTTAAAGATTGAACCTCCAAACATACTCCCAGTGGGCTGCATGTCTATGTGATATTAAACAATTATGAGAAATAAGCCCAGCTGCAGAATTAGACTGTAGTGTTCAACTCAGATGTTATTTGATTATTTGCATTGATGATCACAGTAGCATCTACCAATCCAGCAACAGCGTTTTGTCACATATCTTGTATGTGCATATGTTTAAGGGCTCTTTATCTTTGTTATCTAGATGATAAACTTGTCAGACCAAAGACTGAATATATAGGAAAACAGACATTGCTATGACCCTCAATTTAAGCCAGATAATTGAAACACAAAGTTAAACAGCAAGTTTGACTCCAGTTCCTCTAAATCTTATTTTTCTTAAACAAATTAATTTCCTTGCTGTCTAACACTTTATCTAGAAAATGTTTTTTTATTGTTTAGGCTGAGCACTGTTTATGGATTCAGCAATCGCAGCCAATTGAATTAGCCTAGAAACATATTTGTGCTGATGATTTCTAAATCAAGACTTTAGTAGCTTTATATGGACAACTATATACAGCAAATAACATAAAACTTTTCATCTCTGCAAGAAAAAGTTCCAGAGGTATAATTAAGTACTCAGTTTGTGTCCTGTAATTTTCTAACAGTTTTCAAAGAGCCATGGTTTAAAGTGTGGATCCATCTTGGGAACTGATGCATGTCAAAAAAACACTTGAAAGGCCTCTTCATTTTTCCACTTAGACATTCAATGTACCTTAGAAGGAGGTAGCTGGCTTTCATTCTCAAGGATCAGCTTCATGCTTTCGGACTAAAGAGCTGGGAGATAATTCAGACGGACTATCTGCCATGAACCATGCCATCATGAAAAATCCTACAAATACTAACAATATCCAGTTCAGAAATTCATATATTTGCTTCAAGCTCAGCTTGCAGACCAAAGTTATGCATTAAACTTCTGGACATGACGTATTTACTTCCAAGTTAGCATCATATCTCTTTAGGGGTACAAACTATTTCCAGCTTTTTGTGCCTTCAGCAATTAGAGATAAAAAAACCCATGTATCTGTCCAGCTGTTAGGAAGTCTTATGCTATCACTTTACACGAGGGATCTCAGAGACCTTCCAGTAAACACCACCGTTAATGAACACAGAACCTAGAGGTCCTTACAGCTTCCAAGATCCAAGAGGTCCTTAGATTTCCATTTAAACAGAATAAACAGGTGAGTTGAAAAAAAAAAAAATCCAGTTCTATGTATCTGGTAAACAGAAGTGGAACCATAGAGGGTGTCTTGTACAGCCTCTTGCTCAAGACAGGGACAGCTTTGATGTCAGGTCAAGTGGCTCACAGCTTGATCTAGTTGGGTCTTGCTGATCTCCAAGGATGGAGACAGCTTAACTTCCCTGAACATCGTGCTCCTGTGCTGGACTGTCCTCACGGAGTAAAAGCTTTTCTTTACATTTTTCCTGGACCTTTTTTCTTTCAGTTTAGGACCCTGGTTTCATTCTTCTGCTATGCAACACTACAGGAAGCCTGGCTCTGTCATCTTGATCATATCACCATAGTTATGGGAGGATGCTGTTGGGTGTCCTCAAAGCCATCTCCACAGGTTGAACAAGCTTCTGTCCCTCAACTTATCCTACAAGTCACATGTTCCCACGAACCTTTGTTGAGTTTGTTCCAGTTTAGCTACCTCTCTCTCTTGCATTGTGGAACCCAGCACTGGATGCAGTATGTTGCTGTGATCTAATCATCACTTCCCTGGACCTATTGCCTCTTGAGCTCAGCCTGTTCAAGCAGTCAAGGAGGTAGCTGGCTTTCCTTCTTTCTAGGGCACATTCAGCATATGGAGGGTTAAGTTTTCATAAACTTTAAAACCAGCAGAAATATTAGCAGTGTCTTTGGCTGAATTAGTTTACTCAACTATTTTTCATTTAGATTTGCACTGCTGGGTTCCTTTGGCTCTGAGCTGTTTCCCAGAAATCAGCTAGAAACAAGGTGGCCAGCAGGACCTTAGCTCATAGGGGTAGCAAAAGGTTTGGCTTCAATTGCTGCAGTTACAGCCCATTGTGGGTAACAGCAGTACCGTCAGAGACTAAAATTTTCCTTGTTGAAATCTGTCAAAAAATATTGTAATTTCCTATTTCAAATGTCAATGTATGCTTAGCTCTTCAGAAAATAATAATACCTCTTAAAAATTGAAGAGATTTATATACATATATATATATATATATATATATGCATTGTCCTCTCATGATAATTCTCTCATTTTTCTGTTTTCTTCCTGCCTGTTTTTTCTGCCTTTCCCTTTCCTTTTCCCTTTTCCTTTCCCTTTCCCTTTCCTCTACTTTTTAAATTTACTTTTCCTCTACTTTTTAAATTTACCTTTCCCTTTCTCTTTCGATCCAAATCAGACATTTTTCCACAGAAAGTGAACTGAGGGCTATTACACACAACACCACAACATTCTTATGTAGTAGAGATTTTTTAACTATTTTGAGTTGTATTAGAGTCAGTGCTGAAAATCTCTACAATCCTGGACTATTCAATATTTCTTTTCACTCATTTATATTTTGTGTGCAGAAATTTCATTACATGGACCCATTTTTCAACAATTAATTTTACCTCTGGCCAGCTTATCTGTCAACTGAGTTCAACCACACTGAGTAATTAATTTTAGCTAAATTCTGTATTGTGACAAAGAAATGTCCTGAAGGTGTTGTTATCAAATATTTCTCAGATAAATCCCTGTTTCTTAGGTCTGTTCTTACTAAAAATCCAAAAGGATGTCTTTTCTCTTGGACTAGTTAAAGTGGGAGGTGCAGTAATTTTGCCACTGACAACTTTAGTAGAAATTCTTCATAAAGCTACTCATATGAATGTCTTGAAGATTCCTTAGAAAATTAAGACACAAGGAGGTGTACTGAGACACACAGCTATTTTGCAAGTAATTTACAGTACCAAAAATTATTTCTCTGTCTTTTAATTGATTTTCAGGGGTTCACCAGAATTTACATAAACTGTTGGGGAGTGTGTTTTGCTTCTTTCCTTTAAAACACCTCATTTACACCACTATACTGTCACTTGTTCAGGGAGGCACCATTAAACCAGTGTAACTGGAAATTAATCAGGCTCCGTCAGTGCAACAGAATAAGGCAAATAATTTAATTCAAGGTATTTTTGATGCTTCATTGCTGAGCAAAATGTCCATGAACAAATAACATGTAAAATAACAATCATGATGTGTGCTGATCAATATTAAGTCATGAAATATACTAAAAAAACACAGAAAGAGGCACAGATTATGCTCTCTGTCCTGTCAGTGTTACCATCACTCCCTGCAGCGGAGAAGAGATGCTCCTGTGGGATGATGATGTTGGCTGGCAGCTGTCTTTCAGATGACCAACAGAGATGTCAGTCAGATGCTGCTTTGAACAGGAGATGGTCTGCCCCGTTTAAGAAAAGATGCTTCATAATTGCAAAGGCCTTTGAGTCACTCCTGACACAGTAGGCTACACAAGTCAGTATTACAGCTGATAACAGCTGTGAAAAGGCAACATTGAAGAACATTTCATGTTTTACCAGCTCACATTTTGAAGATGTTTGCAATCACTAACATTTCTCCTTTCTTTTTTCCAGTTTTTGAGACCAATTTAATTGCATCTTGAGGGGGACAAATGTTTTTAATCATCTACCAGAGGCTAGAAAACAAAATGCACAACAAATTACCAGTCTCTTTCAACACAACCTTTTAAGTTTACTTATAAAGTTTGCATTAAAAGAGTAAGAGAGCTTTGCTATAAACAAAGCGTACATACCTGCACTAACCGCCCCTATAGTCTGAACTCCATTGTACCTTCATAGATCAGCTTTAGACTTGCAGACTCTCACTACAAAGGCTTGAGGGAGGGTATTTATTCCCGTGACCGTAGAAATTCTTCCTTGTGTGTTCTTTAGCATGTACTGGCTTTTTGCATATTAAAAAAAATATATATATATTAGAGAACAGAGAAAGAATTAAAAATTTTTCCAGAATCATTGACTTTTGTGATCAAAAATAACCACGAAAATATGATAAAGAGAGAAATGACAAAAAAAAAAGGCAAATGAAGCATATGTAGTGTGCATTTTTTGGGCTCATGCCATGCTACTACACAGTGCACAGTGACCACGACTCAGTATTTAGAGGCTCCTGCAAGTGGGCTGCTGGGGGTCAGGGAAAGTCCAGGGAAGGTACAGGGAATCAGATCTGCATTCTCTTGCTGTGGACCCTCCCCTGGTCCCGGAGCACTGCAGGATGCTACAAGAGTGGCGAGGAACTTGTGCAATGCTGCAAGATAGACAAGTACAGAACTACAGCACTCGTAAACCTGACTGATAGGCAGCTAATTGTGATTAGCTTTATATGATGCAAATAAAGTTATTGTTTGATAGGTATTAATACAGGTGTGCATACTTTGCTCTTTATATAGAAAGATATTATATATGTGTGCAATTTTTGCATGTAAAAAATTTTTTTAGAAGCAGAAAACACAACTGAAAACATCAGTGGCAAATATGTGTGGAATGTTTTATTTTTCTCTCTGAAAGCCTTTCACTAAAATATTTTCTCATCCTCCCTATCAAGACAAATTGTGATGTCTTGTGACAGAAGTCACCAACAGAAGTCACAACAAAACTGTGAAGAGGGTTTTCATTGCATCATAACCAGTCTTTACCTGCCTATGATTCACAGTAAGCAAAAAGCACTAGAGAAAATTGAGATAAGGGTGTTTGGGAGCATCACCTTTGAGTGTCTTTTTTCCTTTATTCTTCCCAAAGATTGTAAAATCTCCATCTCCCTGTTCAAATACTGTCCTAATAAAGCCATTAAATTTCTAACAGTTTTGTATAGCCACAGTTACAATACAGTACATGACCCACAAAGTAATTTTTAAAACATCTTTCTGCTTGTGTCCTGCTAGACTTATTGCTGCCCTAGATATATGCTGCAGGCAAGAAAATTGTATGTCACAACAGAAAACAAGCAATTTCTTACAAATGTTACTGTGAACAGATATTTGCCAAGCTTTAAGTAACCCTTGGTGTCTAAGTGTCAAACTGCAAGTGGATCTGACTTGAACTCTTGATTAATCCACTGAAAAGAGGAGAAAAAAAAAGATTTCCTAATGCAATTATTCCAAACTAGGAATCAATAAAGTTATACAGGCTCTTATGAACAAGCATCTATATTAATTTTTTCCTACCTACCTATAGAAATGGCTCTGTGTGCAAAGGGAGAGTGAAAAGTCACACACTAAGATTAACAGTTATTTTCAAATAAATCTGGGTAAATGAAGGGAAGGAGGGGAAGGAGAGGAAAGGGAAGTAAGTATGAAGGAAGGAAAGAAACGGTGAAGAGAAAAAGAAAATAGTTTGTGCCTTAGTCAGTGGAATGCAGAAAGCAAAACAGAACAGAAAGAAAACATAATGCACACTCTGTAGTGCAGAACTCTGACTTTTGCTGAGGATAAACAGATATGTGAATGAATCAAGGAGAAGAACAGGATGCAAGGAAAGAACAGGGTTTGCAATGGGTTTGTACAAGCCCAAAATAATGGAAATCTTGGTGTAGTGAGAGACCGCAATGTCAAGGGAAGCATTACAATTGCATAAAGGTAAAACTTTACAAGCAATGTTACAAATTTGAAATTGCTCTGCAAGTCTCAGTGCCTAAATGAAACCCCAAAATGAGCTCACATGCTTCTATCCCATATATACACTGTATGCCATGGAGAGCCATCTATCAGTGTATCTTTTTTGAGATTTAACAAAAGAAAGGGAAAAAACCACAGTAAAATAAGTCATACTACAGCTTTTGGCAGGAAACCAAAGGAAATCCATCTACAAAGGGCATGAACAAAATTTTTCTAAATTCCAATGTGGGCTAAGGAGGAGATTTCAGAAGCAAAAAAACCCAAAGGAGTTTCAGCTCAAACCACTGAGAGGGTGCACTACATTTCTTAGTGTATTGTCCAAACTCTGTTGTCACAGAACATAAGTCCAAGCTAGTTTTGCTAGTATGCAGACATGATATGATCCTATAAATACTAAGACAGAGTAAATAATGAATAATCCAAATAGGTTAAGCAGATAAAGTTCTTCCTATAAAATCTCTTGAGCTATCAACCACTAGTACTTAGCATTTTCCAGTGGAGTAAGGACATTGAAATCTTGAGGTTTTCCTGCATATTTTCAAGGTTATTGGTACTGACTCCATTTAAGTATCGTGTCAAATTTTCTTTTTAGTTCCAGACAAGAACATTAGTTGAATTGTCATATAAATACATGTACTGATACTTCTTTACTATACAGTCTTTATTAAAGGCATTTTAAATTGTGCATTTCAGTGCATCAGCACTTGTGTGAGATTAACTCAGGCAATATTGGTAACACATTCAAAGGGGGTCAAAATCATTGCTAAAGTACCTGGCTGATTTAGAGGATTGTGGATCAGGTACCAAATCAATCATTGCTTAAAAAGAAAAGAGAACATGCAATAGACTTTTCAATGTGAAAGACAAAGTAAATCCTCTAGCCTTTTCTGTGTGTGCTTCTGATTCCTGGGCATGTCTAACTTATCTGGGCATATATGTCACTCACATGCCTTAGTTTCTCCAGAAGATAAATGATCCCATGACAAAGGCTGACACTACAGCTATATTTTGACAAAGTTTTCTGTCTAGGTTCACAGGAAAATAGAATCATACATTTCAATGTATGCCTAAAATTAGGTTAAACATGGTGTATATTATGAAGGAATGGTTTTCTTTTTCTAATTATAAAGTAAGCTGAATGCTACATTATGATATCCTTTCTTTACAGTTCTGCACTAGTGTGTGAGAGACTTCTCTTCATTAACGTCAAGTATTTAAATAACTGTATCTCAACATTTTTTTTTCAATTTTTGACTCCTTCCCCTCGTCAGGTCTTTTTAAAATATCCATGAATAATCCATGCCTTTCCCTGTTCAGATCTTTTTAAAATATCTATGAATAAACCATGTTACCCAACATAGTGCTTTATTCTGTACTCTGTAAGAAACTCTTATAAGTTTTAAAACCAACACACTTATGTTTAGTTCAATCTAGACAAGCAAGATGGTAGTATTAAAGCCCAGAAATGGTTTGATGTAGACCAAGATCAGAACATCCATCAGTCTGAAATGGTCAGACATGTAACTTGAAATAAATAATTGAACGAATTGGATGAAAATGATATGACCAGAAAAAGGTGGGTTTTCACAGCCATGGAGAAAATGAATTTGGGTCTTTCTCTATCTTTGGGGTTAGGGTAGAGAAAAGAGGATGTATCATTGGATTTAATTTTGCAATTCCTGAATGGGAAACCAACGTTATTCACTTGCCAAGCTACTTGGTAGTTTTATTTTTTTCTAACTGCTAACTAGCAAAATAGAATTAACAATTTGATAAATGCTCTAGTTGAATGAAATAAAGGGTTTTATTGAGCACATAGAATGTTATCTTACCCATTTTAGCACAAGCTTCTAGCTTTGTCTAAGGGACAATATCTTGGATCAGAACACACTGCTGTTAATAAAAAAGCCGCAAACACTATTATTAATTTACCAATGAGTAAACTGGTATATGGCTTCACATATCAGGTTCAAACACACAAGCATGTATTGTTTGTAAATAAAAACCTCTTGCAAGCAATTTCTGAAAAGCAACTTCAGGACGAATTGATTGTAGTGAAATCCCTGATAGATTTCTTATGGCTTGTATTTATAGTTAATCACCAGATCATTCCTTTGTACATCCAAGCTCTGTATGTCACGTGGCCTTGCCCTGACTGCAAATCTGGGTGAGACGGGGCAATCCCCTTCCCAGCCCACTGTGCTTCCCGTGGTCCTTGTGAGGCAGAGCTAAGCAGGGCAGGACTCAGACACTTCTCTCAGACTTCTTCTCACCCCACCAGCAGGGTCACAAGGACCTCACAGCTGCTGCTGAACTCTCTGGCATATAACCACAAAGCCAAACAAATCAGATACTGTTGGACTCGCTTAAAGTAATTTAAATAATCCTATAGATGAGTCTGCAGCTAGTAAACCCCAAAAGTTCTCCAAAGCACCTGGGGGCAGAGTTAATCTAGTACCCATCACGGCAGAGGACCTTCTCATTTTCCCTTAGTCCCTCGGCTCCAAATGGAAGAGCAGGGCTGGAGATCTGCCATGACTGGGAGACTTATGGAGGCAGACACAGCTCAAGAAGGAGTGATGACCTGTCCCAGATGTATTAGTCCCAGCTAGTACCCAGAAAAGATATGGCCAAGTTTAACTGTCTCCACTAGTTCTTGTACTCCTTCTGGGACAACACAACAATGTCTTAGAAGCAAAACAGAAAAGAAGGTAAAATGAATCGCAACTTTTAAAAGCATTTCAAAATAAAATAAGTTATATAAAGTTAATTGTGGCAGAGTAATAGGCCATACCCATAGCAGGACTGAGTAACTAAGTATGAACAACTTCTCAGTGGTGAATAACAGACTGTGTAAAGTAGGTTCAAGTTATAAATAAACAATTTCAAAAATGCAGAAAGCACAGTCTTTCAGACAAATTTAATTACTTCAATTCATCAGACATAGGATGAGTGAGGGGAAGAATAAGTTTGTTGATCCATGAGAGACTGGAGAATCTTATACAGTGTGTAACTTTCTTAATTTTAAAATTAAATTCTCCTTTCTGGATCAGTGATAGCAGTATGAAGCTTTTGGAGACAGTTTTTCCTGTTTGTTTCTTTCTTGGATTTTATACACAAATAAAAGAGGAACATGAATTCCAGGATTTTTGTGAGATGTTTTTAGGTTTTAGGCAATATCTGCATATAAGTTATTTGTGTTCATAGCCAGCCCCTCTCCAGTATCATTTCAGAGACTGAAAGCTGTATCTGTCATACTAATTCAAAGAGTGCATGTTTCTTCTGCTTGAATTGTAAGATACTTTTAAAGGACTGGTACTAGGAAAGGGACATGATTGACAGGAAACATAGAAAGAGAAATATCTAATCAAAAATTAGTGAATTACATGAGACAACAAGAGAAGAAAGTCAAAATTAGCAAAAGAAGGAATCAGAGCTAAAATAAGTTTCTATTGTGGAGTTTCTAACATTATGTTTAAGAAATTAAACCAATTTGTAGTAAGAAAAAAGGAAGCAAGAAAGGAATAGCTTTTGAGAAGTTTGTAGGATAGTATGGGTGCAATTCAGAAATAAAAAAAATCTACAGTGAAGATGTCAGAAGTATCAACAGATGACACAGAAACCATCTCTGCAGAGTCACAGTGGACCTAACAGGTAGGCATACACTCAGAAAACTATGGGGACACAGGGTTTTTCTGCAATTAGGTACACTAAATTACCTGCCTGAAAATACACAATTGCTGTTTCTCTCAGCCTCTCCATAGATCTGCACTCTGCAAGGATACCCAGCCTCCAGACAGCTGATACTTTTCAGCTCCATGACTCCTTTATGGTCTACTTACCTGCAAAGTTTTTGAAATGCATAGCTAGAGGTATTAAATTACACTTGGAAAAAACTTATCTATTTCCCTGTCCCATGTAGCTCTAAAGTGCTGATGATACAGAGCTCTCAGTGAAACTTTCACGTACAAAAAGTACACATTTGTCTTGGAAAGAACTTGTCCTCTGTTTCAATCTCTCTAAGATGGTGGATGAACTAGAGAAACATAAGAGTTGTTCACAGACCTGCAGAGGTATATCTGTTTTGTTTAGTTCTTCTCCTGCTATTATAAATGGTGCTGTCAGAAGCCTTCCTGAGTAAATATAAGTAGAACATAGGCAAAAAAGAATGTCTGGGCACTGTATGACAAACCCTAAATGAAAAACAAAACTCTAAAACAAAACAAAACTTCTTGTTTCTAATAACACACCATTTATTTACTCAGGACAGATTTTTCAAGGGAATAAAAGACTATTCAATTTGAAAAAAAAAAATTTTGAAAAATTGTATGTCATACAATGATATGTCACCCACTGCTAGTGTACTGGTATGTCTGTCAAAACTATATCTGCAAGCTCATGCAACCAAAATGCAGCCACAAAATCAGAGAATAAAAACCTGGGCAAACATTGCAAATAAACAAGAAATTTAGGAATACTTTAGAAACCATCAAACGCCAATTACTTAACTTTGGTTTTGTTTCAGATCTCTGTAACCTGAATGCATTTAAAAAGCAAGATAAATGTGTTAATCAATTCTTGATTATAAAGCAGAAAGACTTTTCTTTATAAATCACCAGATGGGAAAACATGCAATGTCACATATTCTGTACCTCCACATGAAGAAATCTGCTTTATTTTGTTTGAAGGACTGAACTACTAAATTTGCTTACTCTCTACAGCTGTTCTTCTCCAAAAGAAGAGGCTGTTAAGTAATGACAGAAATGAGCTGAAGAGCACAGAATCAGAATAACTAGTCAATCTTACATATGGCTGATTATGTGAGAGGGAAAAAGAAAAGATAAGAATGGATGTCTTTGTAGTTTTTTGTTATAAGAAACAAAGTAAAGCATGATTTGTATTAGGACTTTTGTACTTGATTTGACTGCAATTTAAAAGTGATTCTGAGATCATGGTAGTCTAAATATAGAGATGTTTACTATAGATGAAAAAGATTTATTTTTAATCTGAAGCAAAATATGACAGCACGGAAGAACATTTAATTTACAGCCTACATAGATTCAAGCTTCAGTGCATGTGGTAAAGATTAAATACTTGAATAAAAACTGTTAAATTAATACTTTTGATAATACCCTTAAAATTAATACTAATTAAAAACATTTGCACTAACTCCTTGATATTTGAAATATCATTAAGACAAAAAGTCTTGATACCTTTCCTCAGGGGTGAATTCTGAGCATAAGATGGTTCTTAAGTTTACTGATGGAAAATACAACTTTAATTTACTCAACTGGATAAGAGATATATATCAGTGCTGTGGTCTAACCCCACGCAGCAACAAAGCCTCACACAGCCACTTGCTCATTCCCTCACCAGCAGGATCCAAGGGAGAATCAGAAAAGTAAAAGCTGGAAAACTCGTGAGTTGAGACAGAGACAGTTTAATAGGGAAAGCAAATGCTGTGCATGCAAGCAAAGCAAAACAAGAATTAATTCACTGTTCCCTATGGACAAGCAGGTATTCAGCCATCTCCAGGAGAGCAGAGCCCCGTCACATGTGATGGTGACTTGGGAAGAAAAACAACATCACTCTGAACATTCCTTCCTTTTTTCTCACAGCTTTATATACTGAGCATATGATGTCATATGGTCTGGAATATCCCTTTGGTCAATTCGGGTCTCCTGTCCAGGCTGTGTCTCCTCCCAACCTCCCACCCACACCCACTGCCCTCACCAGCATGGCCATATGAAAACCAGAAAAGGCCTCAGCTCTGTGCAAGCACTGTAATAACAAAAACTTTGCAGTATTATCAACCCTGTTCAGCACAAATCCAAAACCCAGCCCAATATCAGCCACTGTGAAGAAAGTTAACTCAACCCCAGCCAAAACTAGCACAATCAGTTCTTCTGGAAATATTTTATTTAGGGAGATCTATGTGAATTTTATTCATAAAATTTTATTAAAATGTTATTAAAATCTATGTGAGAGATTTTGTTTAGAGAGATTTATGTGAATCTCCCTGAAAGTCCTGATAGTGCCAGAACATCCCAGACTGCTACTGAGGAAATAGTGGGTAGTCCCAAAACTGAACACCTCCCAGTAGGCTTCTAGCAGTTAAGATGGGAATAATACAAAAAGTTTGGATTCCATTTAAAACCAATGAAGCCTAGATGTCATTGGATCTCTTGGATTGCTACTAAAATCAATGCAAATTTAAGAGTCTAGAAACACAGTTTGTCTTACCATGAAGAAAATTAAATATCTGATAGAATGAATCACACTTTAAATTTCATTGACTCTCCTGCATGTATCCCCAGTGATTGCATATATTACCATTGATTACAAGTGGAGAAAATATTTGGAAAAACATTTGGAAAAATGTCTGGGAAAATATTATCACATATTCATATATTTAGATAAGCCTGGCATCATTATCACTATGGTTTGACAGATGGTAAAGGACTTCAGTACAGTCCTTTTGTTTTAGTTTCTCAAATGATCATTTTGAGATGTACAAAGAGGAGGTATTGCTTGACTACTTAAAAACAGTAAGATTAATCACAGAATTCCTGAACATCCCCAACAACTTACCACAGATAGAGATGGAACATAGTAAAATTAGGAAGATTTTTAAGGATGAAGAAAAGATGCATTGACAGAGCTCCTGACCCAGAAGGGATGTGAGATCATGAGCTATCTCCTCTAATAGACAGCAGGAGGGGGTGGATGCTTAAGAGGTTCCCAAACAGCCTTGTAAAGGTTGTATAAGGATTGTGGACTATCAGATTCCTGAGCAATCACATAAGCTTTCAAGGAGAAGCTTAGTAAGTCTCCTGAATTTTGCAAGGATTGAGAAGAGCTTTAACATAGCTGGGCAGATTTTATAGCCTTGTGTATCTGTGAAAATCTGGAAAAAACCAAATGTAGCAACTTTCCATTTTTTCACCCCGAAAATTGGCAAGATGCAAATATGGATTTCAAAGAAATATAATTTTTTGACCTTTAAAAACAACTGGTTTTGCTAATGGTAGTCCTCTTGCCCTGAATTCACTGCTATGTATGACTACCCTTAACTTCAAGATGATTGAAGGCTTTTATTTTCTCCCTGTCCTCTGTTTGGGGATTTAACTACAAGAGACAGTGCCAGCTACTTACTGAGCGGTAGCAATGCTATCAAATGAGATAAGCATCACTTTTTTTTTCTGTCATGGTTATATCTCTTGCAAACTTCAGGCAGCCAAACCGTTACACTGTTTAAAGTTAAATTTTGTGTGTGCTTATAGTTGGAAAGTGAAAGTTTCCAAAGTGAGAAATGCCTCTCATTATTTCTGAAGACAGACAAGTCTTTGAAGAAATAGTTTTTGAAGTCACTGTTTAATAACCTGAAAAATCATGAAAATGCTGTGAATTCAGCACAGGAATATCGCACATTAAAGTTACTTCCATTTTTTTAAAACATCTCTCTTAGGTTCAAAAGTTTACTTCAATGACAATGTGTAATTAAAGACCAAAAAGTCTGGATGATTGAAATACTCTGGAGTGCAAAATTGCAGAGAAATACTGGAAGGCAGCCTTTACAGTGATATTTTAAAGACTGAATATCTGCTCCTCTACATGAAGTCAAGAATAACATCTTATAAGAACACACAATGAAACAAAGAAAGAGATTTCTTCATACTGTTTTTGATGCTCCAGAAATATCTGGTTCAGGTCACCTCAAGTTTCAGCAAAGCATTTCTCTAAGAATATTCATATTATCACAGTTTTAGAAGACCTAGATCTGTTTTGGCACTATATAGACCCTACGAAAAATGCAATCTCTCCCCAGAACTGTTTCAAATCCAGTACTGAAAACAGAGAAACAGTGACTTGAAATGACTCACTAGGGTCACTCCATTAGTCATCAGCAGTGCCAAGAATAGAAAACAGGTTTTCTCGTTCCATGCCTCAGACCTAATTTGTTAGACTATATTGCTTTCCAGTCAGAACGGTTGTTGTGACAGTATGTAATAATATAATGTGGTTTTCTCTTTTTAGTCCCTTTGTCCGTCCCCAGACTAAGGCTTGCACACTTCACTTCAGGTCTTCAATAGTTAAAATGTAATTATTTCACTTTTACTTTAAAAATACTATCACGGAACTAGTCTTATATTAAAAATGTTGCATGAAGCTGCAAGTGCCCCTTTTCAGTGACTCCGAAGCTAAACAGGAAGAAAATTGTATCCTTTTCACTTCAAGTCATATTTTCCTTTGATTTACTAATCCATTTTGTTTTATCAGATACCTGAGTCCCTATCGGAAACCATTTTTACAAAGTAATTGTTTTCAGTGAGAGAAATGCATTTTACAAATTCTCAGCCTTTCACAGAAATGGGGAAAAATTAAATTGGATAGAGTAGTCATGATTTTGTCTAGAAAAAATAAAGGCTATTGCTGCTCAGAGGATCAGAGATCACAAACAAAAATGAAATCCTACTTTGAAGAAAGCTATAGTCTAGTTTCAGAGAACCAATAAAAAATCAAGAAGCTAAATTAACTTCTGAAAAAATTAGCCATCCCTAACCACTTACTGTATAAAATACAATGGGAGCCATAATTCCTTAAGCTGCTATAGTATAGTAATGAACTATTGTAGTCTTCTGTACTAAAAAAAAGGTTATGCTAATGCAAAAGACAATTGCTCTGCTGTTTGAATGCAAATAATGTAATATTGCTCCTTACTTTGAAAGCAACATTCCTAACCAAATAAAATGGACTTTATCTGATGAGAATTCCAACAATCAAGGTGATTCTTTAAATGACACCAGCTAGTAATAATAGTTTTCTCTTCTGGTGTTTGTATCGATCAAATTAAATTCTTTGGTGCACCTTATTATGTGCACAAGACCTGTGTTTTATCTGTATGAGGAGTTTGTCCTTCTTACAGAATTACTACATAGAAGTTCCACAAGAAGGATAAACAATAATAATGGAGCTTGTGTTTTTTGCTACACATATATAATGAACTTTATCCAAAATTGTGATAGGAGTCAGCAATTAGGCACCAAGCCACCCTTTCACAAACTTCAGTAAGCATGGCATTGACCCTGTCTAAAGAACAATCCAAAGAGACTGAACAACTGAAAATCCCAAAGTGTTTCTGACAGTCTTTGTGTCTGACAAGTTTGAAATGTGTAAGTTCTGATAGCAAAGAAGTCAGAGAGGCAGTGTACTGACCTCCAGCTGAGTTGATACCTACAAAGCTTTGGATGGCCAAAACCATTTAATTGAGTTGTAGATAATACAGGGTTAAGTTCTCCATAGAATTCATACAGACAGCTAAAGAGACTGCATTTTGTAATATGAATATATGGATTACAAGCAAAGTAAATATAGTCTTTGAAATAGTTCTGGTCAAAATATCAGTTTCACTTGTCATGGGGCAAACCACTTAGGAGGTAAATCCAGTGATGGGGCATATCAAACACCTTTGCAGCAAGTTTGCATTTCTCCTTCTCTGACTTTCCAGCACTCACATGCACCCTTTAAAACCTGCTCAGTCTAATTCTACCCACATGTTTCTACTACAATATGATTAACTTTCATCTGAGAGTATATATCAGAAGCAATCCTAAATCAGTGGTAGACTACATCCATGAGCAAATATTTGCTCCATTAACTCCAGTAAGGATTGAAGGTATTTTGGCACAGGAGTCTCACTATTTTTGAGAGACAAGGCTTTTTCAGTATTTTAAAGGTCAAACTTGGTTTGACAGTGTAGAACACAAATTCTGAAGTTTGCAGAGAATGCTCCCAATTTTCTGACCTTTGAAGCTGTGAGCTGTTCAAGTACCACAGCTTATCTCAGTTTTATTTGCAGCCTGTAGGGAGAGGTAAGGGTTTCACCTACTCTTTAAAGCAGAGCATATTGTGCTTGACCCCTTCCCACCTACAGAATAACATGCACTTATCAATTTTGAACCAAAAATTCATGAGTAAGTGGACGAGGTACCTGTCCATTGTAATACCACTGCATACATTGTGATAACTCTGGTATTTGAAAATGGAATTATAAAACAGTTCATCAAAATATAAACCCCTGTTCTTTCTCTGTGTTTATTGGGAAAAAAATTGTAATGTCTGCAGACTGAAAAACTGATTATATATTTCTATTAGACCCTCATTTTGTATTGCATTTATTGCCTTGGCCACAGGGATGTGTAGCTGCTAAACCAGTTGGCACATTCAGTTTGCTGGGCTGACTGATTCCCCTTTTCAGAAAACGCAGAGTGAATTATGCTCACAATTTAGCATAATTTTATTTTTGCTTTGGTGATGCAGTTAAACATTTGTTTGACACCTATTCATGCCAAAATGCTATGGAATAGCTTGTAAAAGACTATAAAATACATAATACAATTTAGGAGTCTGATTGTACCTTTCATTTCCTATTCATGTGCACATTATTTTGAGTTCATCTATTGGTCTTTCAATACTGAAATGGAGCTAATAACTAAGATGTGGACACACTTTTTAGCAGAGCCTGTTGGGATAGGACATTGAGCAAAGATTTTAAATTTAAAAAGGATAGATTTAAATCAGATGTAAGAAGAAAATTTTTTACAGTGAGCACGGTGAAACACTGGGCCAGGTTGCCCAGAGATGTAGTAGATTCTCCATACCTTGAAAGATTCATGGTCAGGTTGAATGGGCTCTGAGCAACCCGATCTGGCTGGAGATGTCCCTGCTCTTTGCAGGAGGGTTGGACTAGATGACCTTTAAATGTTCCAACTCATACAATTCTATGACTCTATGACTCCAGGATTTAGAAAGTAGAAATGTTTTCTTCTTTCTTAATTCCCTGTTCTAATGAATCAGATCCATACAACTGTCTATATAAAGATTTGCATTTCTTTGAAAGCGATCAGGTCAAAACATCATGAAGAGCTTTTAGAACATATTAAAGTTAATTTTTACAATACAAAACTGTGGAATAGGTTGTCATTGTTACAGGTTTCATTCACCTAAACTCCTTTCTAACATTGTGGTTTATGAAAATGAACTTACTGCAGATCATGCACTAATATACATGTTAATATTTGCTTATAACATCCTGATAAAGTAGAGGTGAAAGTTACAATTTCAAGTATTCTCTTCTTCAGCGGTATTCAAGGACAAGTTGTACAAATGGGAACAAATATTTATGTTAAAACTGCAATATGTGAGGATAAAATTAATTCCATTCATCTGTGAACTCACAATAAAGAGGGATCATGTATAGAAGTGCCTCATACCGAAAGTGAATAAATGAGGAGCTATAACAGGAATACCATGAACTCATATGGCTGTGCTGCAAAATATTTATGATAAATTATACATTTAGCACTTTATTGTACTTTTAAGTCCAATTTAAAGTTTGTATCAAATTTTCTCTCCATATTCTAAGACATGAGCTCTGTACAGAGAAGATATAGTCTCAGCAGTGTTGGAATAAATTTGGTTGTATATACACATATGACCATTAGCTCTTTTGAATAATGAAATATGGAATGGTACTGTTGATATGGAAAGAGCATACAGAAAGAAGAATACCTGAAAACACATACTGGGGACAGGATGCCTCCATTCATGAACCACAGGACAGCTTCTCACACAGCAATCCACACAGTTACTTCTCACCCTCTGTGAGAAGTCAGGGCAAGAAGTAACTGTACCTCAAAATGATGTTGGAAAGACAATGAGTCACATCAGCAATAAAGACAGATTAATGATGTCACTTTATAATTCACTGGCTTTTCTTTTTTCTTTTCTTTTCTTTTCTTTTTTCTTTTCTCTTTTCTTTTCTTTTCTTTTCTTCTTTTTTTTCTTTTTTTTCTTTTCTCAGGCAACCCAAAAAAACATATAAGGATTTCTGTATCCTCCTGTATCTTCCCCTTCAGACTCATTATCTCCTTCCTTTTTCTCTCTCCATCTGTCACACACTCTGGTATACAGGTAGACATCCTTCAGAGTTTTGCAGCTTTACATGACTAGTTGTGACAACCTGTGAAAAGCTTAACCAGTTGCTCAGTAAAGAGACCCTCCCCATCCTATGCTGTAGTAAACTTTTACCTTATTGATGCAAGGCTCAATCCACCCAGAGACTCCGGAGAAAGCAGCCAAAGGTTTCTAGTGAAAAAGAGTGGAGACATCTTAGAAAGAATGTGGTCCTCTCCTCCCTGTCCTAGTGAGGGTGGAAGAGCCCAGCCGTGCACGGTGAAAGGGGGCTGTGGATGGCAGGAAACATGGTCACTCAAATGTCACACATGGGGAACCTTCAACTGCTCCCCTCTCCAGTAGTCCTCAGCCCAAACCTCTCTCCTACAGCTGACTATGAAGTTGTAAGAGGGAATCTTATAATAAAAACCAGGAGATAGTGTGTAATCTGCACCAGTCCATGACCAGAATATAAATTTACTGGTGGTAGAAGGTGTTATATAATTCACTGTGCCATAAGCGTGTATCTAAACACATTGATTCACCTCTCTTAAAACCAAGTCGGAGCCCTGTGACACATCACCTATAGGGAGGCACTCTAATGTATGAACCATAATTGCAGTGGTTCTCCAAAGACCCTTTTTGAAGAAGTGGTCCGCAAGTTTGATTGTGCTTCAGCTGCTGTAGGAGCGCGCCCGTACTCAGGAACATCTGCTCTGATGTAAGTAAAGCTGCACTCCATACAGCTCAGCCTGAGAAACCTCTGCAGCTCTAGGGCACAGCTTGACTGATTTTAAAACAGAAATGTGCTGGCATGCAAATCCTGTTTATGTCTTCTGCAGAAGCAGTTGATTTATTGTAAGCATTCTTCTGGCTGTGGTTTGCATAAGTAAAATATGAAGAACATTCACTACCCTGAACATCCATTAGCTTTCAAGTAAAGTGTTGTCTCCTAATGCAAAAGAGGGGAAACAAGCTTTAGGAACTAAATAAAAAATATAAGGGCACTGTAAATGTTACAGGATAGAACACTTTGTACCTTTATACTTTAAATGATATGCATCAAAGAGGAATCCACCAAAAAAGAGAAAGAGGTTGCCTTGGAGAATGAAAGTTCTGTAAGGGTGGTTCAGATGGGAGCTGGAGCGACTTCTCACACTGTGATGCACTGGTTGTTGCAGGCTGCTCTACTCCTGGTGACCTCTGAGCCATGAAACTCTGCAGGTGTCAGCTACAGCAGAGTTGTCATGAGAGTCAGGAATTTTTAATGCTTTTTGTTTCACCGTTCTCAGGTATTTTTCTGAGGTATTGTGCTTCAAATGAGTTGCTATTATACTGACGACCCTAATTCAATAGTGTCAAATTAAAACTGGTATGCAGCTCATTGCTATTTTGATTATCATATAATGGATAGAGACAAGTAAAGTTTTTGCAAAACAAGTTAATTTCTATCTGCCCTACGCACAGCTGTATATATTTCATATTGCTTATCCTTTCCATACAAGCCTTTATTTTTATTTTGCTAAGTTCTCTGTCATCAATTATTCTCCAAGCATGGGTACCTAACAGCATGACATTGACCTAGTAGTTCATGCTCAAAATATTTAGATTTTTTTTATTATTATTCTTTTTCTTATTATTTTTTTTCTTTCCCCCTAAAACTCAGCTGCCTTTTCAGCAACTGCAGGCCAATTACCTCTACTGACATTGCAAGGTGCTTATTAGGCCTCAGGTCTGACAGTCTCTGAAGAACTCAATTAATTGTTCTACTTAATCTCATTTACTTCACAGCTTCTCTAAGCAGAAGCATCCAAATGTAAAACTTCTCAGGGCATAATAAGAAGTAGGTGTTGATTTTTCAGAAAAAAAAGTGTACAAATAAGTATCAGGAGAGCATCAGGTTCCCAAATGCCTCTAATGATAACAGCTAGACGGCTCAGCCTCCTTTTACAAGTACTAAAACCACAAGAAGCTTCATTTCCTACTTGCAGGGCTGCAATTATTCTGGTGCATAAGAAGGTACAAGATCCTGCTGAAGCTTTTCCAGCCGTGGAGACACATATCTCTCACTGCTGTGTGTTTGCCAGTGCCTCATTAGGTACCTGCTCACGGTTGCCATTCTCTTCATGCAGGCACTCACAGCTTTTCCCTTCTCTCCTCAGCTGCTTATTTTTACAAAGCTTTTAAGAACTTAATTATTTCTGAAAGTTTTGTCCACCTGTTAGAATTGGATTGCAATTAGTCTGTGAATTCAAATGTTATCAAAGGGGAAAAAAAGAGGCTGGCAATGTAATCACACAATTCTTGTTTTTGTTGGCAATCAGGTTAAAAACCTTAAAGAAAAATTATGGAACTGGAAAAGCACATGTTAGTAAAAGTGGAATAAATGCCTGATAGTTAATGGGCATTCAAGGATAAATTTGTTCTCAGAAGCCAACTACTAAAAAGCCCAGTTCTAACTGCATTTCTAGCCTTTGAAATTCCCATTTCTTTGGTCTACTGAAAGACAGCTGAGGATCCTTCAAGCTACCTCTTGAGTTATGCAAATGATATGTTTAATGCTCCATTAGTTTCTAAAACAGATACAAAAATATACAAGTAATAATGACTGATACCTGTCTCCATGTAGGCATCATCTTGCTATTTAACAATAATTTGGCTTTAACAGGTCACATTCTTAGACTGTTGATTGCCTTGACTATTTGATCAGGAAAAACTGCACAATTCCTCCAGATATTTTAAAACAAAACTTCCAGTTGACTCATAAAGAGCTAAAGATAGTAACTTCAACTGTTTGTTTTAAGAGAAGGAGAAAATTGTACTTCTAAAAATACTGTATATACAAATATATAAATGATATATTAAAAAAATATACACAAAGGTAATATAAGTAAAGATGTAATATTCAGCTATATATAGTTTGTGTGCATGCATACATATATCAATCTTTTTGCAATTCTTATTACTCAAGGGGAATGGTAGAAAGTGCAATAAATATTGCAGTGGTAGTCCTGGATCAAACTGATGCATATACAGCCTTATGCATCATAGGTGGGCTTAAAGCTGCATTATTTATGGACCCAAGAGATATTACATGATATAAGGAAGAGGTATATAGGATTCAGATGCTCTAAGTGTTGAGGAGCCAAAACTGCTTAAATTCTCATTTGTAAGTGTGAAGGATTAACTGCTGTTCAGATAAATTATATGAGTATAGTTGATTGTGGGGGGCTCTTCACAAAAAGCTTGCACTGACTGCTAAATTAACATTGTCTATAAACTTTTTTTTCTAAATGTTTTGCTCTGATATAAAATAGACTGTAGATTGCATTCAGCTATAGATGTGTTTGAAAGTGCTAGTAGTGGCTTATGCCCAGAACAGTCAGTAACAAACACTTTGTAAAATTCAACATAATTTCTAATATCTTTGAATAAGATATGATATAAACCTCTTAAGATGTTATCTAAGCAAACTTTTTTCCATCTCCCCTGAAAAGAATGCAACATAGCCTGTTTTTCCCTTTTCCTGAAATAATACATTGTACTTTCCGAAGTTGTTTCCAAGTCTAGAGGAAGGTGAGCTTAGAATGAGGTTCAGCTCTGATTATTCTGCAAAAAAGATAGCTCTGTATCACTTTTTACAAAATGAGAATTATGGGTTTGAAAAATTCAATTTGCAGCTATCTTCAGCAAACAATGGGAACCATCTGGACTGATTGGTATGGAAATCAAAACTAATTGATCCTGCCATTTTAGAGCCTTTTGCAGAACATGAAAATAGACAAGATAATATTATGCTTTCTAGAGCTAATCAAAACTGTACTTCAAATTACTCACTGGTAGGTTATTAAAAATGTTGGGATGCTATTTTCACAGTTCAAAGATGTAGATTCACAAAGCCCAAAGAAATTATGTTTCTTAATTAATGGAATCTGCTGGCAAAGTGTGAACAAATAACTCTAAAAGTAGGTAACAATAAAATTAATAAAAATTTATTTTCTCTATATATACTTTATCTCCAGGTTTTGTGTGTCTCTCTATCTCCTTCTTAGTCTAGATCTCATCCACATTTTTCCAGCCAGGAGCTCTTCACAGAAAAGAAGAGAGCATTGCTGCCCCTGCACAGAAATTTCCCAATGGTGAGAGATGGTATCCAAAGGCAGTAGCAGGCCTGTGAAGGTCACAATGTAGTTTTAGGGCTGCAGATTGCTGTCTCCTTGGGGAAATGACCACCCTATATATCCTAGTCTGGGAAAGGACAGCACAGCTTGTCTTTGCTCTGGCTGAGCTTCATCGCATCAACACAACACTCAAAATTAATCAAACAGTCCAAGTTCTAGAAAATATATATATTTAAGTTGGAATAATACAAACAGAAAGATGTTTATGGTTGAGTAACAGCTCCCGTAGCCTGTTAAGAGGCAGCATTAATGAGTAAAGCTACAGATTTCTTAATCCCTTGGAAAACAGAATTATAGAATGATTTGGGTTGGAAGGGACCTTGGAGATGATCTAGTTCTAGCCCCCAGTGGTCATTCTTTTCAAACTCTGGACCCTTGCCTAGCAATGGCTCATAGACACTTGTTTTTTGTGTCTCCTCAGCTGCTTATTTTTACAAAGCTTTTAAGAACTTAATTATTTCTGAAAGTTTTGTCCACCTGTTAGAATTGGATTGCAATTAGTCTGTGAATTCAAATGTTATCAAAGGGGGAAAAAAGAGGCTGGCAAATTCAAACACCTCAATTTTTACTACCGAATGATATTAAGGGGACCAGTGTTTGTCCAATTAAAAAATAGGGGTTTATGATGTTCTACTGGATGATCATGTATGTGAGGAAATGTTCTTTTTGCCAGGATAGTCTGTATTTTTGAGAAGGTAAATCATATCAGAAATGGTAGGTTATCTGCTCTAGAGAAGCTGGGAAATCACTACTTTGAGATTGTTTGCTATGCATAGCATAATTTCTCTCTTTGATAATTAAGCAGGCAGTGGGTTAATCCAAAAACCTCCATATACTCCAGATGAGAAACTAAAAAATCCAACATTTCATCATGCCTCTTCACCTGCTGAAGAATGGCATTGGGGTGAATGACCCACGCCAGAATGAGTCAAATTAATATGTATTTATGACTGTCAGCACATTGCTGTAAGGAGTATCTGAAATCCAGGCAGGATATTGTCATCTTTTCCTAAAACCATTTTTTCTCATTTTAACCAGTTAGTAATTTCAAAGATATCTGGATGCACAAACCTGGCCCCCCCGCTCTAAACTACAGAAGTTGTTTTCTAATGTTATTCATGCACGTATGTGACTTGCATCTTACTTTGGCACTGCTTATAACAACTCCTAGTTATTTTAATGAGCTTGCTGTGACAGTACAAAAGTTCATTTATCAGTAAACTGCAGAACGTGGGAAAAACACTGCACATTAAAGGGAGAATACATAACCATAAAAAGCTAATGGTTCTCACAGGCTGAGCAAGTAATCTTGATTTTTAAAAGCAGAAATGTATGGAGATCTAAAACTCAAGAAGTCCAGATGAAGAATTCAGATTGCTGACCTTTCTGCAAGTGCAGAAATATTTCAAAAAAATTTATTATTTCAAATACCTAACATGCTCTTTAAGGATTTAGGTGGAACTAACCACTTAAAAATAGATTTAGTAATTTGTAGTCAATCAAGAAGGCAAAGATATACATTTTTTAACAGAGGAAGGACTGAAAAGCCTTCAGTTAAAGATTTGTGTTTTCTATACATCCACAAACAGACATCTATAACGAGAAATATACTTCAACATTTGATCAAACATTGCCCAAGATTTTCAGCTCACATATGGAATCTCACTGAAGGTAATCATATTTCATGTTTGAATGACAGGTTGAGGGACCTTATCCTAAAACTGTATAGTTGGGGTTTTTAAAAGAAAAAAGGGAGAAAGGCATAATTTCTGAAACCTAAGATACATGCCGGAAAAAAAAATGAAGACTGAGATACAATGTAATGTTTACTGCTCTAAAATGGAAATAAAGACTTGATATATTTGTACGAAACTTTGAAAGACATTATTCAGCCAAAATCAGCCCCATTGTAAAATTCATAATAGATTCTCAACTAAAATGATGCAGATTTGGTTCTCCAGCTCTGATTACCCAGTACATTTACGGGATGATATGTCAGATTTTCTTAAATGGCTGCAGTGACAGTGGAGTGCCTCATAGGTACAGCTATGGCTAAATTGCTAAGAATTATTAATTGAAGACAACCTTAGGATAATGTGTTCTAAAGAATAAGGAATATAGAAAATACCTCAATGAGAAGCCATTCTTGAATTATTAAGTCAAACTTGGCAGAAAATATCCACCAAATAATATATTCTTTTTTCCCAGCTGGTGAAGACAAAAGCTGTGCATGTAAAAGCCTAGTCTGATCCAAGCTAAAATATTTCTTAAAATCCTACTATGGAAGAAAAGTCTGTGCGTGATTTTACTTTAGTGTCTCTTCTGGATATCTGTAGCATTCAAACAAGAAATTTCTTCTTCTGATAGTTCTCAGGTTTAGACACCACTAAAGTAATTTCAACTCTTTCTCTCTGAGCTCAACAGAAGATCAGAGTAATGGTTTAAGTTCCTCTCTGGCTTGAGGAAAACATAATTGTTTGAAATAAATTTGCACCTGGGTTTTGCCCAGTTCGCTGATTGAATGTCTTTGTACGTATCTAATTCCATCCAGAATGGATGTGTGAATCTCTCTGTGTTCTCCAAGAAAAATCACCTCATGTTGTCCCATTAAACTCCCCAATTTTAAGTCGTGCCACCATTTCAATAACCAATTAGCTGATGGAAAAGGAAAGCCAAAATGGGGATAAGACTGTTACTGTTAGAAAAACAAACACAGGAAACTCAGGAGATTCAAGAATCCTACGGTTCCAGCACTGGTCTTCCTCTACATTTCAGTGATGTTCATTTAATGCGTCTTCCTGCAAAAGGATGGGTATAAGAATAACTGACATAATACAATGAATAAACCCCTGTGCTTTGGATAGCAGTTAACTGTTACTTGATCTTTATCTAAATAACAAAATGTCTAAAATGTAGATCATGATCAAATAACTAATTTACAAAATAATAATAATAATAATGAGAGAAGGAGGTTTGGTAATGTGACTTCAGCTTTTTTTTCTTCCTGATTAGGATGATGTTAAAATCATACAATGAGTGACGAGTACTATAACAAATATGACTAAACTATCTCCAAGCTAAACTACTCAAAAATCTTTTACCCCTTCCCTCCAGCAAAAATATTGACTAAAACTCATAAATTTCTCTTGTGCAGTCTTCTGAAAAAAAAAGAAGGTAAATGGTGCTGCTCTATACTAATTAGTGACCTAGAACTCTGCTGACTGGGGAAACTGTCCTCATTTGTGAAAATCACAGGCTCATTTATATATTATTAGTTTCTAGTATAATTTGTGTCCATCGCTGTCAGTGAACCTGAATTTTCAACAAGCTTTGAAACAAAAAATGACCAACTCAAAACTTATTAAGTTATCCCTTCCAAAAAGCTGCCAACTTAGATAATGCATAACCAATTTCTGTCACCTAGCACAACTCACTTTTTTCATTCTTTCACAGATTTATGATGCTTAAGGTTCTTCTGTGTTTGGGGAAACAAGCAAAGCTTAGATTTGATAAGAGGTTTTGAACAATATTTTGCTAACTTTTGACAAGATAGCTCAGGGCTAGATCCAATAAAAATACATTATGCTTCTTCATTGTGAAGCTCTGAAAAATTGATTTTTATATTGGATTGGACCATTGGCTTGTTAAAGAAACTTAACTTGATAACAACACCCTTTATCCCCTTAGGAGCTATCATTTCATGTTAGAAGGACTGAAACAGTGCAGAATATATAAGGAGTATTATCTAGCCTTGTGGGGTCAAGGAGTTATCTTGCAGCACAGCCTGAGTCACAGGGCTATGCACTGGAATAAGAAAGCAGGGCAGAGGGTTCCTCGGGGGACAGAAGAGAAGGAAAGAAATCTTTTCCACTCTAGGATATAAAGTTATAGCCGAGCTCTTCAGCAGTCACTTAGCAAGGCTAATATTCTTGTTTCCCTATTTATAAAGCCACATTTCTTTCATTATTTTCAATTGCCAGGGATACATAAAATAAATATAGACAAGGATGAACCCTACTAATGTAGCTCACTACGTTCCTCTCTTTGGTTTGGTAGTCAATATTTGTTATAGCTCTCTGCTCAGACCACTTGAGTACTCCTAATCCACTTGAAAAGGCTTGTTTGCTTTATGTTATGCTGAGATCACAATTTCATAGAATGCTGTTCCTGGCCCAACCTGCACATAAATAATACAGTTTTAAATCCATAAATATGTTCTCATCAAGGCTTCTCCACTCATCATGCAGATTGATTTGTTTTAATGTCTCAATGTCTACTTTCTTGAAATCTGATTCCCTTGAAATGCACATTGTAAGGGAAGTGTAATGGTAAGAAACAGGGAAGACTCGTGTATTTGGTGCAGTAAATTCTAAAGTAAGAAGAGGATGATTGATTCATTTTTACCTTATAAATAGTTTTGAAATCAATTTCCTAATACAATGTTCAATGTATTTATTATCCACAAGGTATTTCTACTGTTAAAAATCACTTAGGAGTGGGGTAGCCCCTTGCTTTGAGGTATTCATGGCTCAGTGAAAAGATATGAAGAGATATCTCTGCTTTTTTTCTCTCTAAGTAGCCTGACCAACCCAAAGAAAGATTGAAAAATGGGCTTCTCATAGTTAAATCCTTTCTCAGCCTTATAATTTATGGTATGTTTGAGCTGTCCTGGGAAGGCAGCGCATAGACAACGAAGACTTGCCCTAGGCATAAACTGCATTTACATTCTTGATTTTTAGAACATGCATTTTAAGATTATACATGAGGCAGCAACCCTCTGAACTGCATATGGAAAGGTTTAAAATTATTTCCAGTAGTATAGCTAACAAATATACTACAACACACGAAATTCTGCTTCTCCATTTTGAATATGGTTTACCATGAATTTTAAAACAAACAAGTGTGGAAAATTTCTTTGTCCTCAGTACCAGAGCAATACAGTAAGGTAAATGGCAAAACATGGGAATATCACACTTTGGTAAATAGTTTCCTGTCTGTATTTGCTATTATACAGAGAGAGAAGGAAATTACCCCAGCCTGCCTGACTGCCAGGGATGCTGCAGCTTTCCTGGCTGGATGGTCTGTTATATACAGTTCTTGGTGCCAAGACTATCGGGCAGGATAGGGCCAAACAGGGAGGAAAGGGCACAGACGTGCCATTCTCAAGCACCTGGTTACCACCCACGAGAGTATGGACATGGGCATGCTTTGCCTTGCAGGGATGAAGAGAGCAACAAGAGCTGGATGCCTAATGAAAGTGAATACAGCTGCTGCTGTTCCTGTGTAGCTGTTCTGCTGGGACCTAAAACCCAAGGCATTAAAGGGGAAGGGGGAAAGAAAAGAAAGCAACTCTTGGATACACAGATGCAAAACCTTGCAGATTTAAATTACTAAAATCAGTGGAACAATATCTGTTGTTCCAATCTTATTCAAATCTTATCTGCTTTCCATTCCCTCTGTATTTTGAGTATGCAGGGAATGCTTTACAATGTATGTAAACCCGTATAGATCATGCAAGGCAGGAGTACAATGTTGTCTTTGAAGAAATTAAACTGTCATTACAGTTAATTTGAAACTCATATGCTAAAATGAATTTATATTTTATGGCAAATTAAGAGAAAGAGATTCTGTTCCTTTTGAGACTAGTGGTGGATCTTTCTCAAATTCAGTTGCCGCAGAAACATTATTTCACGTTCAGTGTAATTCCATCAGATATACTATACTTGGGTATAATAGCTGGGAGAGTGTGAGGAAACATCTCATGAATCTTTAGTAAATTACGATTATCCTTTCTCTCAGAGCTACATGGATCTTGCCTGCCCTCAGCTGGATTTATGTAGGGTTCATTGAAAAGTGGTGGTGAGAAATATGTTTGAAAACCAACAATATATCATCTCGTATAAGACATAATCTTTTCAGTCTTGCCAATGACATTACGTTATAGCTAACAGAGAACAGAATCCTTCAGGGAATTTCTGAAGCTAAAAACAAAGCAGTAGGAGAAAGAACAAAATGAAGAAGGGTAAATGAAAATGTTTGACTAAACAACCCAGTAAAAGAATAGGCTTTCTGGCCCTAACTGTGCATAGGACAAAAAAACCCTTTATTTCAACTGAGTCAAATACCATCTATTTTGCTGTCTTCTGGATATATGAGGTTTCCTTCAGCTCCTGAAAAGGAAAATCTCTATAGAAATAATGGAGCACTTTGTGAAGCAGCAGCGGTCAGAGCCATTCTGCTGAAAAATACATTCACTGGGCAACATCCAGAAAAGCAATCAAAGACTATATATTCTTCTGTGTTAAATATGTTTCTAAAAAGATCTGAGAATAAACAGATGAAAAGCCCAGCTAAAGCAATAATTGCCTGTTTTGTAATGAAAAATACCAGTTGCCAAGAAGGTCAAATTGATACTTAAAAATTAACGAGTCAGCCTTGTACTCCTTGTATTTTCTCTCCTTCCCACATCTCGTCTCCTTGTTATCCTATGAAAAAGTCATGCACTGATGAAGAGTTGGATTAGGAGAGGAAAACAACAAATAAATCCAAAGCCAAACAGGTTTCATCAAATCCTTCTAGATTACTCACTCTCCCCCTCCATTACTGGGTATGTTTCTGACATCATTCTCCAACTGATGTAAAAGATGACATGTTGTTATTCCTCTTACAAAGTCTCCCCCTGATGTGTTCTAGTAGAAGAAAATACTTCATGAAACAGAGAACTGAACTCGGATCTTTTGAGATCCTATGCCTCTGACAGCTTTTTCAGTGATCTTGGATTTATTTATCTTGTTAAGGGTGTCACCAAAGGTCAGGCCACTGTATGAACAATTAGTTAAATTATGAAAACCATAATTTTGTCATTTAATTAATAAGAACACTGTCTCTTCCCTCTTCCTTCCTCTCCTGCCCATCTGAGATGAAAAGACAAGGATGCCCTCATGATCCCCTCTTTCCCATGCAGTATTTGGAAACATAATATCTTTCTGCAACCTATTTAAGGCATCAATACCTGCTCACTTGCAAAACCCTCATATTATTTCATCACTACAGCTCCTCACAATTCCCCAAAGCATGTATGGTGGATTGATTGAATATCAAGTGAAAACAAGGACACCACCTAAGAACTCCTTAGGTCCATCAGAGAGGCATCATGTTGGCTTGAGTAAAAAGAAAGAAAATCACGTGCTATTAAAGTCTTGGTCACATCAAATCTCAGACATCTTGATTTATCTCTTAATATATTCTTAGAAATAAGGAACAAAAACAGCAATGGAATATAATTAACTACTATATAAGGGATGCCAGCATGCTTCTTATTTCATCAGAAGATGTGTTGGGGTCATGAGGAATGCTTTTATCTTGTTAAGCTCTATTAAGCAATCTCTTATCTTTCCAGAGGTTGTGCTGTCATCAGGATTCTAACAGAACCATGGATGAAAAGAACTATGCTTTTAATTTCTCTGCCTTCCTGCAAAGGCCAGATGAAGATCTTTTTCTTTCTCCTTGTGTAAATTCCAAGATATCTACACTATCAATATTATTAGCTACTTTTCTGACATTCTGTTGAGATGTTCAGGAAAAGGTTACAAATTAGATTTCAATTATGAGAACAGCAAGTGAAACACACTAAGGAAACCCTTTTACAGAACCACAGAATCACAGAACCCCTGAATCACAGAATGGGGCAGGTTGGAAGGGACCACAGTGGGTCATGTGTTCCAACCTTCCCGCTCAAGCACAGTCATCCTAGAGCACGTGGCACAGAATTGTGTCCAGACAGTTTGTAAACAAGGAAATAGCAAATCTTTCCTCGGAAGTGCTTTTTCTGGCCCCACACACTCAAAAGAGGGAGCATCCATACTACCTAAATACACTACTACAACAGTGGAATAAGAAACCTAAGCCAAGAAACCATCAGGCCCCAGTCTGATTGATTCCTCTGATGTCAGCCATAACATTTCAAAAATAAAGAGATGGTCTTTGAAGACCATGAGGACTTCATTAGTACAAAATCAAAAATACTTGTTCCCATGAAAAAAGCTGAATCACTGCTGCCACACAAAGAGGTGCAAGTGCAATTTTACCATAGTGGTGTTTAGCTGTTTACAATGAGCACGCAGCACTATTTAAAAGTTCACCCTGTTGTCTACATATGAACATTTTCCATATTTCTCATGTCAAGAGGCATGCACAAGAATACAATGTAGGAACAAGGACAACATCATACCCAACTTTCTTCTCAGAGGTGTTTGGCTTGTATTTTCCTTTGAGAAGCCGAGTGAGACAAATGCAAAACCAATGCAAATGGGCCATTTGGTACAAGATCAGAATAGTCCCCATAGGACAGCTGCACATCTCCTCTACTGACTGGAGGTGAACTAACCCTTTGGTTACCCAAGAAGACTCATTTGCAGAGATCAATTAACCTTTACATCAACAAATGCAGAAATTATCACTGATTGAAAGATTTTGTGAGTAACCAGTATAAAATACAGAGACACTGATAAACCCAGGCCTCATGAGCTCATCCCCTTGTGACATAAGGGAATTAAGGGGTTAAGGGCTCACCTGCAGAATCATATCCACCTGCAGAAGCTGTGCTGTTTGCTAGATAATATGTTGTTCACTTAGCTTAATTGTGTTTGCTAAGGCAGAACGAGGGAGGATGCCAAACTATTGATAAAATGAAGGAACCGTAACTTGGCTTC
>VZRJ01006055.1:436609-537878 GCA_013397565.1 Ptilonorhynchus violaceus
TTCCCACGTGCCCCATGTGCCTGGCATGATGGAATAAAACATACCTACTTTATAACTTTCAGGTTATAGAGTTTTTATCCACACTTCATTTGGACTCGATGATCCTGGAGATCTTTTCCAACTGTAATGATTCCGTGATAGTGATTCTATGATTCCGCTAAACAACTTAAGTGCTAGGTTGTAGTAGTAAAAATAAAAGTTAAGCGTTCGGGTTCCTCATGCCGGGCCGAACTCTACCACGACACAGGACACCCGCAGCCGAGGGCTCGGTGCCGCTCCAGGCAAGGGGCGGATGGCTCGCCCTAAGCGTGCCCACTCACGGAGAGACGCGCACCACGACACAGCTCTTGCAGAGGACCTCAGGCAGGAGGCAGAGGGTTAAGGAGTGGGGTCTCCACACTCTCTCCTTTACTGGGGTATCGGGACGGGGATCTGGGTGGGAGAAGCCTCGAGGGAGAAAGCCCCCGGAGCGCAGTGTGCATCAGCTTGTAAGGGAGAGGAAAAAGGGGAGGAGTAAGGGAAGACATCCAATGAGAAACGGGATAGGGGAAGGATCTGAGGGTAAAGTGTCCAATGAACACAACCAGGGAGAGGATACAAAGAACTTGAACCAATAACACATCGAGTAACATAGAACTCTCCAGAACAAGAGGCAGTGCTCAGAGCCTAACTGACAGGGTGCTCCCTGCTCTAATTCACCGAGTCAGGGAGAGAGAGAGAGGGGGTGGGAGTCAGACGTCTGTCTCCTCCTCCGACTCCTCCTCCGAGAAGGAGGGCTCTGCATCGGAGGTGACGTCTTCAATGCTGGCTACAGCAATATGTGGGGAATCACCCACCACACTAGGTGGGACCCTAAAATGTCCAGTTCCTAAGTATGTCTGATAAACAAGTGGTTTACGGTCTCTCGAACTTTATTTCTTCCTTTGTTCTTTAATTGCTCAGTTTGGAAAACATTTTGAAGTTTAAAAGATCTTTCTAAGTGTAATGGATTATTTATTATGATTATTATTACCTCATCTCCTTCACTTAATAATTTAATTACTGCCAATCTGTGTCACGAGGAACCTGTCACAGAAATTTTTTTGAGAAATGGGGATTTGCAACAGGAAAAAGGATTGCAGGTACTTTTTAAAATAAATACTCCTAAATAGCCGCTATTAAGAATCTTGTAAATGGAGGGAAAGGGGAGCAGTGGCAGTGGGGGAAAACGCTATTTTTGTCTAGCTTAGTTTTACAAAAATTAAAGTTACAAAAAGTCTTTTTTCATACTCTGCAAAATGAATAGCAGGAAAAATTGCTATTTTTGGATACTTAAGTCTGCTTTGGAGAAAGCAGACTTAATTTGTTTGGAAAACAAAACTTTGGAGAGCATAGAGTTTTTGATAATAACTGGTGGTGGTGGTGATTTGAGGTAAGAGGAGTAATTAAATAAGTACTTATCCTTTTCTGAAACATAATAAAATTCTGAAATTACAGAACATATTTATTCTGAAATATCCAATTGCACAGAAGATATTTATTCTGAAATATGTAATTGTTAATCTGTGGACTTTTCAGAAAACAGATGCTATTGAAACTATTCCCATTACTAAGATATTAAAAAAAATTCAAAACATACATTTATCAGGAAGAAATCATATGGCTAAAAGCCATGAGAACAATATACTCTGGTATTTTCAAAATAAAATTTCTAGATTTTTCCATTCAGAATGATATTTTCATTTGGAGTAGTGAAGCATTATATTTTGAGCTAAAATGCGGAATTTTGTTTCTCAGAAAGAATTATTCACAATGTTATAATAAAGGCAGCAGATAAGAAGTCAATAAATCCTCATGACTGGTTTTCAGCAAAATTATTTACTACAAATCTTTGGAATTTACAAACAATCCCCAACTTGCACACATTCAAGATGCAGAGACAGTTACTTCTTAAATATAGGTGGTCCTAGAAGTTGGAAGACATACTCAAAGGTTAATAACTGGCAGTAGACAAGGCTATTCAGTTACTGGCTGAAGTCATCAGGTACTTGACAAACAGGATGTTTGGAAGCAAAATATTTTACACTGTTTTATTTTTCTTTATGCTTTGATTCACCAAGGATAAGATTCTGAATCTTTTTTATTTTCAAACATGCCTAGTGTTTTTATGCTTAACACGTTGCATTCAAGGCATTTATGTGAAACAAACTATTATTGAAATATCTGAGCACAGTGATAATGTGGTCTTACTGATTTCTTTAAATAAAAATGGAGCAGCAAGTACTTTGCTTTTATGTTGCATCATCAGCTGAAGATAGAAAGCTTCACTTCTTAATTTGTGTGGTACTTCATTTCCTACCAAATGCAATGCGATCATCACAGAAGCATTAAAGGTTTTACAGCAAGTTTTAGCAAAGCAGCTTGGATTACACTAAATCAGTAAAAGTCAGTCCAACACCAACAAACATATATACCGTACAATACCATACAATACGTATGACCTATAACTGCATTCTTTGGGACAGCTTGTCTGCCGAGTTTTGCAGAAAGTAACATCACAGGAAATAATTAAAATGCTTAAATACATACAAAAATCCATTGCAAAGAATTGAACTCTTGGTGCTTGGCCTTGTGCAATTGATTATTCTATTGGGAACTCTGTAGAGAACACTCTGAGGAGTTAGTGATCTTGGACAAGCCACTACTGGGCCTTGCACTGAGGGTGTAAGGAGCCCATAGATTAGCATGAGCAGGTGCTGCAAGGGAACCTGCTGACGTGCCCCATGCCAGCCTGTAACACTACTGGTATTATAGTAGAAGGAGCATCCAGTCTACCAGAAGAAGTTACATGGGCTGGATTTTTTACACAAGATAAAAGGCACCACAGCATGGGAGGGGGGAGGAACCCCTCTGTGGTTGGCACCCATGCAGAATGCCGTAAGAAAATCTACCCAGGACCTGTTTGATGCTGTATGAAAGCAAGGTTCCTAGCATCTGAAGAGATGGAAGATTTACTCTCTACCTCTATACCTCTTTTTATTCTGTTTTATTAAGATAGCTATTTGATCAAGCCGTTTGTGGCTAAGCCTTTCTTATAGAGATCCTGAAAGAATCCTCTCACCACTGCCAATACCTGTGCAGAACAGTTCTCTTTCGATTTGTGACATATCACAATTATGCAATAATGTAATGGCTCATGCTATGTCACCCTAAACTAGAAACTTGTAATAAGACATAGATATTAGTCAGTAATATACATCTTTGCAAGTTAAGAGGCATTGGGCAACCATTTGAAGTTACTGTGGCAAAGAATGATTACAGGAAGTCCACATAGCTGTCTAAAACGGAGTACAAGCACATCTTATCTCTATTACAGCCCTTGCAAGGGGAGGCACAAAGTGTTGTAAGAGCCAGTACTTCCTAGGAACAGTCTGTCTTTGCTCATCAGAACCCCACCCCTAAATTTTCCTCAAATCCCTTGCTTTTGTTGATGGCTTTCTCTCCGAATGAGCATCCAACTTAACCCTGTTGTATTGTTTGATCCTATGCCTCCTGGCCTAAAGTCATTGCCGTTCTACAGCCTTCCTTCTGCCCTCTAATCTGGGCACCAGACTTTCCTTCTCTAGTCTACATACTATGTAGTACTCTCCAGCACCTGCAGCCCAGCAGTGGCCAGTTCCAAGTCAAACACCCTTCTTTAAAGGTTTCAGTAACCCTTGGGTTATTGATGCTGAAGAGTTTCTAATCTCATTGCAAACAACACAGGTGCTATTCTTACGGCTTTTTAGCAGACTTTAGTACATTTGGTTTTTAGGTGATTAGACTCAGTAATTGTTCTTTAACATAAAAAAGCCTACAGTACATATCCCAAAAAGAAACATTTCTCAGGTTTAGCTCTGCTATTATATTAGTGCCTGATGAACATAAATGCATGGTTCCTTAACTATAAATTAACACTCTAATATTTTATTTAAACTGGTATATTTAAATCTTCAAATAAATTTAAGAAATGCAAACCTACTCTAGTAAATGAAGGTTACTTCATATTTGAAAAGCCTTGGAAAATTAATCACAGCAAAAGCATAAAAGATGAGCAAGTACTGTGGTTATAGTCAGATGTAAATTTGAAAAGTTAAAGTTATTGACCAGAAATGGTCAAATCAGAGCAGTCACATCTGATATTAGTCAGAATAACAGTGCAATGGGAAAGATACTGGCTTTGAATTACGACATTTGACTTATATACCCATAAACCATAATTGTATTTGACTGATTTGAAAATATTCCTTCATAGCAAGACAGCCATAACTGATGGATGTCATGACCACATCCAGTACTTGATTATTGTGGCTAGATCAAGGCTCATTAAAAGTCTGATATAATTTTCCACTCTTTTGCACTAATCATGCAGAATTACTTTTCTTTTTTGTTCTTGGCGTTCATATAGTTCTGTTCTGTCACATTTTCACCAGATGCATCATAATTTGATGAGTAGTCCCAATGGCATCTGTGGGAATACTACCCAAAAGGAAACAGGATTTCAGCAGTTAATCCACGGAAAAATTGTTCTTTAGACTATGGTTACTATGAAACATTTTAGTAAATTTAATATTGACCAAAAATCGACCAAAGAATAAACTATCCTGTAAATCATACAGCCATTTATACTGATAGAATAGTATTTGGGCTTTACAATGTATACCAGGCCTACAGGACTTCTAAAGTACAAATCTTTCCTCTTATCTGTTCTTTGTTGTCAAACTTGAATTTTAATCTTAGAATCCAGGGCATATGAGTTTTTAAACACATTTTCTAGTTTATTTGCTCCCTGCATATTGATTTGAAACAGTGAGGCATAACACATCCCTGCCACAATAGCACCACACTTTTCAATAAATGACTATAATATTACTAATATCACCTGCTACCAAAATGGTTGGTACTGATGTTACCAGTGCATCATGGTGTTCATGCTTATTTTGTGCCCCACTAGACTGTCTTTTGCATGTCTTTCCAGTCCCTGTCCTTCATATTATGAGGAATAAGGAATTTCAGCCGTTGTCTCCTTGTCTTCCGTTGTCTCTCCTTATCCAGGAGTTTAGTCCTGACCCTAAGAGATACCAAATCAGTGTAGATGGACTAGGAGGTTGGAAAGGAGGAGAGATCCAAACATTCTTATGCATATTCAGAGTCTATCAGCATCACATGACCCTCTTCCTGGATGTGTTAATAGTATCTCAATACTTGGTTATAAAATTATAGCTTATCATTTATTTGAAACACCTTATTTGATGCTTCTGAAGGAACCATTCTCTATTGCATTTTAAAAAAAATTTATTTCAGGAAATGGCATAAGTCTCAATAAGGAAGAATGAGTGCTGAGCAATGGACGAAAATAAGATCTGGATGGGCTTGAAATCAGGTACTAGCAGATTCCAGACGGAATTTTCATGTCTACAGATAATTGATAAGTAATGAAAACCACTCTGGCAAAGCAATCTTAGAGTACATAATATTTCTTAACAAGTGTTAATTGATTACTAGAAATTTTTTCAGCCCGACATATTTTTTATCTGCCTCAGGATGAACACTGCACATTTGTCTTTATTTGGCTGTGTGTTTTTCTTCCTTGGAAGAAAAAGTAGTTTTGTTATACAGCATGTATTCACAGTGAAATTCACAGAGCAAAAAGGAAGGAAGCAGAACTTTCTTCATCACTGAATATCCAAGTCAAACAAGCATTAATTTAAGTTCTCCATATCTGTCTCCTTTCTGTAAAGTCCACACAATGAAAACAGAAAAAGGAAGATACATGAGAGGCCTCTCAGGGTCTCTTCCAGCTCTCATTTCCCATGATTTCTACGGGCTGTTTCTGAGATACGGTAAAGAAAAGAAGAATAAGATCTAGAAACAGTAGTAATGACATAAACTGAAATAGAAAAGAAGGGGCACACAAGAGAGGACTGAGATAGAACAGAGTTTCAATACAAAGCTCCCACTTCAGGCTGAACACCTCAGATTTATTTAGCAAAAGCTGTTGTTACAATGGCTATTGGTAAAACAGTTAATATTTTAATAACTGTAGGCCTAAACCATTAAAAAATAAAGATCCGCACTGAGAGCAAATATGCATCAACACTAAATTTATGTTATTTGCTTAACAGTGTTAAATTCTATAATTATAGATATTTAAAATTGTTCTTTCTTTAAAACTTTTAGAAGCAGGAAACAGTTCAATATTAGCCTTACATAAAGCTAGGAATTCTTTAAAAAAATTAAAATAAAATAACCTGATAATATTCCAACAAAATAGAGCAGTGGAAAAATCACTGTGCACTTGAAGTAAACACAGATTATGTGCTTGGTGAGATATTCAGAATAATGAGTACATACAGACTTGTATGAGAGGCCTGCATACTTCAACTTTAATATACTTCACTGTAGCTAATGCAAATGAAGAAAACTATCATATTTAGGGATAAAGGAAAAAAACCCAACAACACACAATTCTAATTCATTATGTAAACAAGAAGCATGATTTCCCCTCACAGCAGTGCCATCACAAATTCCGGCTAAGAAAAATTTTGACTTCCATTGGCCTGAGATGAGAGTCAGCCCCAGACGAGCCTTGCAGGAGGTAATACAGTCTTCTTTGTTATACAAATACAATCTGAAATATGGATTCTGCTGCTTCCTGGACAACTGCTCAGGAACTGCACTTAGGAGTAACGCTGAGTGAAATTCTGTGGTGAACCACAGGTCCTGTGACCATTTTTCACAGCTGATGCCCTTTAAAAACGGCAGCATAAGGAGGTTGAAGAGTTTTTTGTATGCTAAGTATTTCTTGACATAGTAATGTTGATATCTATATGATTTCTGTTTAAAGCTGCTCTTTACCTGTATTTTTAATAATTTTTCTCCATATGTTGTAGCTTTGCTATTTTCTCTCTAATGCTTGCTACTCCTTCCTACTGGCCTCCTCATGCTCTATATATTTCAGATTCTAAGGACACTAGACTACTCAAATATTTCTGTAATGATATTTTAATGATTTAGCTGTATAAAAGGAGGATATTTTGATGTTCCTGGTTGTTAAAATTCCTGTTTTGACAGATTTCCATCACATACACAAAGTAGATTAAACTAGACAGAAGAGTGAAGAGAAGGCAGGTACAAGCTAAACCAGGCAGATGAAAAAGGACTTATTTCAGGGACCCTCAGTAAACACTAGTGCTTCATCTCTTCATGAGTAGAGTCACACTGAAACTAATGGACTTGAAGCATCACCAGCAAATGCAAAATGCAAACTACTTTACTGTGAAATGCTTTGATGGCGATATCCATACAATACTAACATGAAGTTTTCTGTCACATTTATTCACTTCTACAGCATTTATTTATAGGTGACTGACAAGATTTTAAAAATTGTATTGGTTTAATTCTTTACCAGCATTTCTTTAAAATGTAGGTCTTCAAAATAATTTGACTTGCATCCATTGACTACAAAAAAAGTGCCAAACATGAATCCCAAATTACATTGGAAATGTCATAAAAGGGAAATAAGATATTTCTAAAAGCTGTGTGTTGAAGATAGTACCAACAAATCAATGACAGCTAAATCGAGCAAATAAAATCTTTGTCTTTTCATTTACTTGATGGTTTTCAGTCTGATGTCTGACAATGCTGTAAGATACATAACAGTGTAAGAGGAAAGGCAGAGGTTTTTAAGAGACAAGTTTCTCAAGGCATTTGAAACAAATGAGGAAAAAAAAACCTTAAAAGTTTGAATTTACAGTCTAGACATATAGATTACTCCTTTGAGCCAACTCTAGAATCTTGACTGTACTCATTTGCTGTAATGACTCGAATACAGGAATTTAAAGTTCTTAATCATATTCTAATTTGTGGGATTCCTTTTTCATCAGTCAATTATATAAATTGAATTTGGAATATTAATCTGTTTTCAATCTGGCAGCTTCTCTCACCAAAAATCCCTGCCTAATATCCAGGCAGTTTCTGCTTTCACAAAATCATCTGAATTAGATCCTTAACTTTATCTGGCACTACACTCCTCAGCCAACAATGTTTTGTTGCTATCCAGCACTGCTGGTCTTATAGTTCCTTAAGTAACTCAGATTCAACTACTTGCTAACTAGGAAGGCCTCAGGCTGTCATGTGTCTTGCAAAGGGTTTTGATCCTGTTGGAAGCTCTAGATACCCTAGGTGAGTAGATTCTTAATATAGACCTCTTCTTCACTGCCCTGTTTCACTCAGGTGAAAAATGTTTCATAAGCACATTTTTCTCCAAACAGAGAATACCTAATGCAAATAGGCATGAGTAGGCTGCAGCCAGGCCAGTGGTTAGAGGTTCAACCAGGGTATAAGAGCTGCAAGTTCACATCACTCTTTCAATGCTTGGTTAATTATTTATATTAAGTGGAAGAGTTCCAACAAGAGAGAAAACAGGTGCTCAAGCTAAAACACTCAATTGTTTAATGATGGGTATTCCTAGAGGATATAGATTGCAATTCCTGAACTGAATTCAGCAGAATGGGGATTTCAATTCAGGCCAATGCTGTAATTGCTAAGATAAAGTATTTCTAGGATAAGTGAAGTTTTGGTGGTTTGTCTGTTTGTTTTTTTTATTTTAATTCACATACAGAAATTAAATGTATAATTGTATGAGCAGTTTATTTTCCCAGGACCACAAGCTAAGAAAGATTCTAATACAATCAGAGAACCATTTAGGTTGAAAAAACCTCCAAAATCCTCGAGTCCAACCTTCGACTGAACACCACCTTTTCAACTAGACCACAGCACTAAATGCCACACTCAGTCATTTCTTGAACACCTCTAGGGATGGTGACTCCACCACCTCCCTGGGCAGCCTGTTCCAATGCTCAACCACCCCTTCCATGAAGAAATTCTTCCTCACGTCCAACCCCAAGCTGCCCTGGTGCAGCTTGAGGTCATATCCTCTTGTCCTGTCACTGGTTGCCTGGGAGAAGAGGCTGATCCCCACCTGGCTACAACCTCCTTTCAGGCAGCTGTAGAGAGCTATAAGGCCTGCCCCGAGTCTCCTCCAGATTAAACAACCCCAGCTCTTTCAGCCACTTCTCATGTAATTTACTCTCTAGACTCTTCAGCTTTGCTACCCTTCTCTGGACAAAATCCAGCACCTCAATGTATCTCTTGAACTGAGGAGCCCAGAATTGAACATAGGACTTGAGGTGCAGCCTCACCACTGCTAAGTACAAGGGAACAATCACTTCCCTTGTCCTGCTTGCCACACAATTTCTGATTCAAGCCAGGATGCCATTGGCCCTCTTGGCCACCTGGGCACACGCTGGCTCATGTTCAGCTGACTGCCGACCAGCACTCCCAGGTTCTTTTCCACTGGGTCATTCTGCTTATCTCTATCAGTGGGCCACTGCCTTTGAACACCAGATTTTAATTTTTTTTTTTTAATTTTTCAAAAAAAAAGAAAAGAATTCAGCAATCCCTAGTCTGGGAACCATCAGCAAAAAGTTTCTATCTGATCATTTCAATAGCCCTTCATCATGTGAGTAACTCTGCCTGTGCATTTTATGGGAAGGCATCTAACCAAAGGCTGGAGGCCCTCTAAAGCACTTTGGGGTGTTTGAATGGTACCTAATGACCAATAATCATAGCATAGCATAGCACAGAACAGAATATTTCAGTTGGAAGGGACGAACAGTGATCGTCTAGTCCAAGTGCCTAACCATTTCAGGAGTGACCAAAAGTTCAAGCACATTATTAACAGCATTTTCCAAATGCCTCTTAGACACTGAGAGGCTTGGGGCATCAACCACCTCTCTAGGAAGGTTCTTACAGTGTTTGACCGCCCTCCCAGCAAAGAAATACTTCCTAATACCCAGTCTGCACCTCCCCAGCACAGCTTTCAACAGTTCCCACGTATTGTCTCACTGGATCCCATGGAGAAGAGATCAGTAATTATGTTCAGACCAAGGTGGCCCCTGCAGTCTCTCAATTTAAGAGTATGATAAAGGAGACAGATATTGGCATCTTCTGCCACTGGAGTGTTTGTACAATCCTATGGGGATGTTCTTTCTTTATTTCTTTGCAAATAGCCAGGACATTGATCTTTAGACAAGGTTTCCATTATTTTCAAGGGTCTCATAAACATATAGAAGCGGGAAAATGCATACAACACAGTCCAGAGAATTTCAGAACACTTTATATCCCAGCTAATGTCATAGCTAAACTTAGAAGAAACACCAAGTACCTTGATTCCTCTGCCTGCAAATAACATTTCTTTGATAACAGACTGTGGTTTAGTGTTCACTTCATAATAGTTATATCCTAAATGAATGATCAACATTATTTTAATCAGCACTACTTAGAGATTTCTAGATTTATGCAATATGGTTGTAGAATGTAATTTTGGAATTTAAAAAGAACTTGGTGAATGCCATAATTACTCTTGAAGTCATGGTTGGCAATGCCACCACCAGTGTGTAACACTTTCTGTCAGGGAAAACTAAATCTAGCTAGATATGAATTTGTCAAAAGGAAAACAACATCCATGACACCAATATGTTTTGACAAGAATTTAGACAACTATATGAGCATCTCAGAAGAAATGTCAATCATGTCAGGAAAAAATCAAGACATTAAAACTACCATTTCTAGCTTTATGCATTTTTAAAATAATTGCTAATATTCAATAAATGTACTTTAAAAATAATTAATTAAAGCATTCTTTCCCCTCCCCCAATTAAAATAAATACTTTAGATTCACTAGATTCAGAAAAAAAGCCTTTTCTTTTTACATGGATCAGAAAAACCATCTCAGACAACAACTCTATCAGAGATGCTAGTTACTGATGGTGCAAGTCATATACAATCACTATAGCATCTCTTGAGGGAGTTTGAGTACTTCTATTTTGATAGTTATAGTAATATAATTACATTTATTACTTAAATGCCAGGATCATGTACAACAAGAGAATATCTTGTATTTCTTCATTTTTGATTTCAGTGTATCATCATGGATAAGATCCAGGATAAGATTCTGAAGAACCAGGATACCATTAAATATTTGATCACTGTTGGGTGAAAAGTTATTTTTTGTAATTCATAGTACTGTTTCCTCACATAAAAAATAAGTAAAAGAATATTTACTTTCTAACCTTCTTTGTAAAATACCTCTGTTGAAAAGTCACATGCAACAATAAAATAGTTTAAAGGCAGAGAGAGAAAAACGCCTTCAAGTAGTAATCCAGGCCCCCCTGACTCCAGTGGTGAACAATTCCATCTTTGTTTCTTCTATTCAGTGAAGTAAGAAACACTATCATTTATTTTACACAGCTGCCAAAACACGTCTGTGTATTGATGCTCAATTCTGAGACAAACGTTTAAAAGAAATATGCAGACTCCATGAGGATGCACTCACTGGCATGTTCTTAGCAGAACTTATTTCAAAAGCAGAATCCTGCCAAGGTAAAAGTTGAAAGTAAGCAGAGTCTGGACTGATCTGGAAATGCTCTGATGCTAAAGAGGAAAGTTAGATATAATAAATTTAAAAATTAAATATTACTTGCAAAATTGTATGGCATATACAGTCTACAGTGTCTGTCTGCAAGACAGAAACACAGAGTGAGAATGCAATACTCATTTAAACAAATGGCAGCTCTACATCATCGGGGAAGGATCTCAGGTGCTTATGACCTGAGTAAGAGATACTGAATGATCCTAATCAGTTTGGCATTCTGACAACATACAGACCTCATACATTTTCATCTGCATGTCCTTCCTGTTTCAAAACAGTTCTTCTTTAGAAAGAGTAGGACTTAGTTCCAGGTGGCTGCCGAGACCAAAATCAAGATGGCGGCCACTCCCTGTAGGTCATGTGGCTCCTCAGACAAAGGCAAATGGCGACTGTATAGAACAACAGCTTGGCCACACCTGCACGGCACCAAGCTCTGCCCCTGCAATCAGGACACCTGCAATCATGACCTGACCAGAACTCACCGCTGCCAGGCCCGGAGTCAGCCGCCCTGTCACTCCATCCTGTGCTTATCCCACGGAAAGTCCTTCTGTGGCCTTAACAGCTTTTGAGACAGGCAACTGTGCTCTTTAACTCCTCACACAACCCATGAGAATATGCTTGGTGTTTAAGCATCTCCAGGCTAGGAGCCACAAAAACATCAGATACCAGAAAGCTGGTCCTCTCAGACTGCCTCAGGAATCAATATACAAAGTTGAATGCGATTCAGAACACCTTAATTAGATGTTTTCTTTCCCTGAAATTAAGGACGAGCATGGAAAAGAATATTTAATTCTTTCAAGTGCAGAGACAGATGATAAATCAAGCAATTCCCCATGGACTTAGTTGCAATCATTGTCTCTTGGATCAAGGTGGTCATTATTATCCATGTGCATTGACAAATAAATATTCCTCATATTATAATATGAAAACAAGGAAGGAAAGCCTCTGAGTTGGTGTCATTTTATAACTGTTGAAGACATTAACTCCATCAAGTTCACATCTGAAAAAATTCAGAAAAGTGAAATTTTCCTGAGCAGGCTAGAGTGTTTCTTTCCACAGTACTATGGTAGATTAATAATATACTCTCAGTCCTTTTCTTTTAAAAAAATATGCAAAGAAAAAATGCATTAAGGTAAGAAAATGATCATTGTAATGAAACAGTCATTTTAATGTGTCTAAATAATACAGATTCTGGGAAAAAAAATTTCCTACAAGTTTTTACACGGATCTTCTAATGAAAGCGTTACACAAAAAGACTTCATTTTCTCACCACCAAAAATCACTCTGAACACAAAACTCTCTAAGGTTTTAGCACACTTAAAAAGATAATATACTTTGGATTAAAAAGTTTGATGAATCTAGCCAATTCCACTTAAGAATTCCAGTGTTTACTAGGATAAAGCTAAACCTTGGTTATATATAAATTAAAATTAGAATCTCAATTTTACAATTCAATCTCATTTTAAATCCCAAGTTCTCTAAATATTCTGTAATGATTTTAAAGTAAGTATAGGACACATAGTCTTGGTAAAATGTGATAAAAGATCAGGTCTAATTAATTTTTTCTATTAAAGGGAACTATTACATATCAAAACTTGCTACACTGCCTTATGTAGCCAATAGTTTACAATAAGGAGATTAATAACGTCTTGTATTACTGTTGTGAGGATAAACTAAATAACTTCTACATGTATGCAATATTTTGTGCAGTTATGTAATATATAGCTCAGTATTATTATTACAGCTCTCACAGAATTTGGCAAATAGATGTACTTGTATAACATTTTCCTAGTTCCTTTCACCCACCTCTTCATAAAGGCAGCAAATTCTGAGGAACTAGGTGGTAGTTTAAAGGGTTTATCACGTTTTGTTTTTAATCATGATTAATGTGAACAATTCAAATTCATGCTGTATAAAGACATAAAGGTTATCCATTGCTCTAAACATGATAAACTGAATTACAACCTCCCAGCAATAAAATATTGTCAAATAAATCCTGACTAATCTTTATTACTACTATTATTCACTACTATTGAGTGATACTAAGAAGAATATTTTTAGACTCATTATATTAAAATGTTTTCAAACATAAGTCACTTTTAAAAAAATAAAATTTATGTAAATTATATCTTGAATGGAGTACAATTATGCTATTTTGCATCATCTTTGAGAAGGATGCTTGCATCACCATATCATAAAGCAACCTTACTCCAGTTTTCTGGATTGCTTTTGTCCTGTTACTGCCAGTAATATATGTGGCTCAAAGTGGAAGAAAACTGCTTCGTCTGCATCTCCTCCTGAGCTGTAGCTGCTGCCTTGCATCCTGCAGGACAAAGTCGTGACTACACCTTCTTCAGCTGACTGTTCCCCTCATGCATTCAAAGTGTAACTGGGGGAAAAAAAAACAACAAAAAAACCCCAACCAACAAAACAAAAAAAATTTTTGCCGTATTTCTGTGTTACTGAAGAGCCCGCATATTTAGGGAGAAGGTGGTAAGCTATTCTGTTGCCCTTGTCTCATCAACAAAACCACATGTGGGCCACAACATCAGGACCTAACTAGAAAACTGACTCAAAGCACGTGCTACCTTGAGGATAGTTCCGCATCCAGTAGAAACCTGCCTTGGTTCATCAAGACATGCATTTATCCCACCGCAAATTTTTGTGAAAGCTGTTGAGAAGCAAGAAAGAAAGGGTCCTGCAAGACAGTTGCAGTATACACCAGATTCACTTTGCCTGGGCACAAGGACAGTTTCGTGGTGTACCAAGTGTGCAACATGCATTTCAACTCATAGTTTGTACCATCAATATGTATTATAAGTTAATATTAAACATAAACCAACATCAAAAGCAAAATTAAGTTTGAATTAAAATTATGCTCTTTTGCATTGTTCCTGGTTGTGGCCTGTACTAAATCTGCCAAATCTGTGAAAAATTCTAGGCACACCAGTGACTCTGTTCATACTGGTGTTCTGGAAAGTAGATCAAGTTTTCTCACTAGCAAGGACATTTTCAAATGAAAGACAGCAAAGGGTTAAGCTCAGTCATCCTTCTTGCCATAAGACAATTCCATGGGAAGCATGCCTATGTCTATGCTATTGGCAACAGTACACGTGTGTTTTAACGTTCGTGGTCAATGCTTGCAGTCAGACATTTGGGACATAACACATTTGCAATAAAATAACAGCATATACTATCTCCTGCAGGTGTACAGTTCAAAATACTTCTCTAATATACACACATTTTGAAAATATTCATGTCTCAAGGTGAGTCCCATTTTCCTTTCTACTTTGCACAGCAAACTACATAATTTTGTTAGGTTAGACATTTTTTTGTTATTTGAAAGACTTAACAAACGGTTTTTAGGGATGATTGCTCCATAATTCTTAGTTATAGGGGGAAGTCTCTGTTTTCTGTAGAAACAGGATGTAAAGTGACCTACGTTATTCTGGTAATTCAGTGTGTGCCACCATTGCCATTTGCCTAGAGAAGCTGTGGATGCCCCATCCCTGGAAAAACTCAAGGCCACATTGCATGGGGCTCCGAGCAACCTCGTCTAGCGAATGCCATCTCTACCCACAGCTGAGGGGCTGGAATTAGATGATCTTTAAGGTCTCTTCCAACCCCAGCCTTTCTATGATTCTATGATCTAAATGCACTGGATGAGATCACTGAACAGATGATTACAGTATGGATTCAATCTTACTGTGTAATTATTGTTTGTTGCATTAGCTTCAGCATTTCCTTAGAAATTGCTTCAGTTCAGAAGCATTGGGGCTGACTGGTAGGTGACAGCAGCTGCAGAAATTCATATCATAGATTACAGGAATTCCCTCAAGTGCCAGGACAGCCATGCAGCTAATTCTACTAGATTTATTATTGGAGATAATAAAAAGTGTTTTAAGTATTAATTCTAGTATTACATTCCCTTTTTCAAGTTTTTTTTTGTTGTTAAAGCCACTTCAAATGCATATGCATGACTTTTTATACTAACTGGAAGAAATATCCTAGAAATTGAAGTTGATAGTAAGCTTGTTTCCTGAAGCATTGATTTTTCTGTTACGCTAGAATGCAAGATTTGTAGAGTTTCCTCTCACTATTCAAATGCATCTATATATTCTGATGGCAAGTTTTGTCTATGTTTCACATTGGTCTGTATGCTTTCCCCTGCATTCATGTTGATCATCTTGTAATTCTTTTCTTCTGGATATTTGTGACTATTGTAGCTGCTATTAGAAGGAATCTTTCTTTAGAAATACTGTATTGTACATGTTATCTTGTTTTGTGAAAAGGCATTTTGCCCTAACCTTTTCTGAGCAGTGATTCTACTTTCATTCTGTCTGAACACCTCCATGACATATTTGGATAAATAGGTATGCTGAGTGCAGAAGTGTGGTGCTCACTGTCTTGTGGTTCTTTATTAGGAGAGATGCAAAAAAATTCTATACTAGCTTTGTCTTTGCATAGAATCGTTGGAGTTGCAAAAGACCTCTAAGACCAAGTCCAACTGCTAAAGTAGCACCACCGTGTTCAGCACTAAACCACAAAACCACAACCCAAGTGCCACAACTACACATTTTTTGAACACTTCCAGGGATGGTGGCTCTGCCACTTCTCTGGACAGCCTAGTCCAATGTCTGACCACTCTTTCAGTAAAGGACTTTTTCCTAATACAAAATCTAAACCTCCCTCGGTGCTCCTTGAGGCCATTTCCTCTTGTCGTATCGCTCAGTGCTTAGGAGAAGAGAATGACCACCATCTTGCTCCAGCCTCCTTTCAGGAGTTGCAGAGAGTGATTAGGTCTCCCCTGAGCCTCCTTTTTTCCAGGCTAAACAACCCAAGCTCCTTCAGCAGCTCCTCATAAGATTCTTCACCAGCTCTGCTGCCCTTCTCTGGACTCGCTCCAGCACCTCAATGTCCTTGCAGTGAGGGGTCCAAAACTGAACACAGCACTCGAGATGCAGTCTCACCAGTGCCATGTACAGGTGGAAAACATCCATGCAATTGTAAAATATTAATGATGAGATCAAGGCTCCTCCCTTTCCATGTTGCTATTTTACCATCAATATGATTGGGTACATGCTCTGTGGTATTCCAGTAGAGACACCTGATTTTCCTATTGAGAACAGAATGAATTTCTCAAACTGTTTAAATGCAGTGTAATATATATTATAGTCCCTATTTTGATTAAGTCGTCCAGGATTCACATAACAGTCAGTGTCATGTTGCACATTCTGACAGCTCCCCTGTGAATCAATTCAGTCAATGCTTTTGCAAAAAAATTGGTTAATTGGTGATCCTAAAAAAAACCTGAGACCAAGGGAGTTTAATAACCCACAGACATTTAGAATTACATAAACTCTAAACTTTAAAAAACTTAGTTAAAATATAAGTGTATCCTAATAGCAAAAAGTATGTGGCAGTTTGTAAAGTATAATTAATCAACTAAACTGGTGCATAATTGACTTTTCCTTTTCATTGTCTAATAAGAATGTTAAAATTATTCTGAAACTTTGAACTTTGATTTATAAGACAGCATTTTTTTGTGTTTACAAGCAGAACCAGTCATGATTAGAAAATACTCATATTTTCAGAGAAGAAAACTGAAGTTCAGTAAGATTTAGATTCTTCTTTCTAATGCTATTTGAAAATCCCTAGAAAGCATTTAACTAATAATATATGAGGGGTTTAATATTTGGTCTACCACTTTAAAATGTTATTATACAGAAAAACCTGCAAAGCAATAAAATAAGACTGAAAAACGAATGTTAAAATTCCACCTTTTAGACTGAGTTGAACTTTTTGAAGCATGATCCTTCCTTGACACCGACATGCAAATTTTTTTTGTTGTACCAGCTGGATTTCATTGCCATAGGAAAACTGTCTACCTCAAAGGCAAATTCAAGGATGAGTCATTCAGATCTTTAACAAGAAACACAGATGGAAAAATGCCACAGCTGCACAGAGCTGGAAGCAGAAAAGTGCATGACCTTAATGAATATGTTTTTACATTTGACAGATTCCATGGGAGAACTTGCAGTAGCTGCAGAATCCCACAGCATCATAAAAACATTTCTGCATTGTTTTATCCCACTGTTGCAAGAAAAAGTGTGAGATTAGAACTATAACATGGAAACTGTGTTTTAGCCCTGTTGCCTGGATCTGATATGTTCCTGGAATGAAAAAGCAATATAGAAGTGCAACATCCAAAAAATGCACGTTTGCTTTTTTCATCTCCTTTTTATCCATATTTTTATTATCTTCCATGACTTCTGCCTTCCAAAATATTTTCTTTTTTCTCTTCTTTCTTTTCTATCCTCAGCTCTTATTTTTGCATATTTTTTCTCATCTTTCAAGGAATGTCCTCTCTTTCTTTGAGATATCTGCTGAAGTTCAATGAGGAAAAATACAGTTACGCATCTGGGATGTAATAACCCCATGCAGCAATCCATGCCAGAGGGTTATTAGAAAGAAACCAGCCTTTCAGAAAAGGATCTAATGTATTCAGGATCCATGGCCAGGCCAAAATCCCTAACCCTTATGTATCTCAGGGCAGGAACAATGTCTGAGACCGTCTCATCCTCAGAGAGGACAACTCTGACATCAACATCCTGGATGAGCATCCTAAGAGGTGGCAAGGCAATAAGCAAGGAAAAGCTGCTATTCCAGTAAAGGCCACGAGAGACTCTGTTCAGACTCCTTCTTATTAGTTGTATTCACAGACGTTCACAGCCTATAACTAAATAAAGCATTTAATGCTCTAAATCACTCCCACTGCTAAACCAAAACCAGTAACACTCCCTTCCCTCCATGTATAATGTATTACAATGAGCAGAATCAGGGAAGAAAGGTGGGTGCAGATGCCTTTTTCTACCCACACAAAACAAAATATAGAATTTCCTGTGCATAGACAGGAGTGGAGAGCAAGTAAATATTTGATTGGGCACTGCGTGAGAATGATCTCAAAATGAAAGAGGAAGGGCAAGAAAAAAATTGTATATCCTCTGTGTAGTCTTAGAGTTCAGAGACTGAAACCTTAACTGTGGCTCCGTAGAAAAGATCCTAACCTTCAAGTGTAACCTTTTCTTCCCAACATCAGTTGTTCTATACTCAATTAGGCAATGACATTCTAAAGAATCATTTGCCCCATTCAATAATACAACTTTCTTACATACAGAAGAAATGTTAGTCACAAGTATCAATGTATCTCCTTTATTCTGAGACATGCAGCCATATATCGCTTACTGGAACATCAGAGCTGATGATACTGACAAGACAAGCCAAATGCTGAAAGCTCTGCTATTTGGATAGAAAAATAAGATTGATACATACTGTGGGTGAGTTTTGGCAAAGAAAAGATCCTATAATGTTCCATCCGCTCTATTTCCCTTATCAAAATACTTTTACTTTATTCTCCTCAGCTAGTCATTACCCTATTTTGAATTCCTGACTCGTTTCTCTGATTTTCTGCTGTTTAAACTGCCTTGATTTTGCATAGCTTCTGATGCTAAATCACTGTTTAAAGCTGTTTGATCCCTAACTCAGATCGTACCCTGCAAGGAACATCCAGAAGCTATTTCTGCCACAATATAACTAACATAGTTTAGAGATCCTATTGGAGCTATTACTTAAAACTGCTATGGATTTATGACCTGATCCAAGTAAAGTTTCTCTAATAAAAGTTGCTAAGATAGGAGAAGATTGTGGAGGAACATGGAAATATTGTGGAGATATAGAGCCGCAGCGTAAAAAATATTTACATAAGATCAAATGTACCTGTAATGCAACAACACTGAAATCAGTAGTTTACACCACATGATGAATTCAGTCCTGACATATTCTATTAATAAGGAAAGCTTCATGGCAACTGTGGAAGCTTGACACTGATATAGTGCCAAACACCATGAGATATTATTTCACTGGGGAATTTGAATTTATTTTCATGAGGAGAAATATGGATACTGAGGAAAAGAGAAAAAAACTACATGGCAGAACAGACACAAAGCTTGAAATAGTAAAAAGATTTTATTACTAATAGAACTAAAAATAAAAATAATAATGAAAATATATTAAGGCAAACATCCAGACACTTTCTCTTCCCAATAGCTTCCCATTTCCCAGCAAACCACACAAAAAGAAAAGAACAAACATGGGTTTCTTTTTAGAGTACTTCTTTATTCTTATGGAAAAGAGTTTCTTCTGCTGTAACTTCCCCCCAACTGTGCTGTGGAAAAACCACTTCTCTCCCACAAAATGCTCACAGTTTGTGGGTCACTAGTCCAATGGGGTTAATCTTTTTTAAGTATGAGTTATTCCAGCCTAAAATAAGAGTTCCTTCTTCAATCTCCACCAAGCCCCAGCAATCCGTTTGCCCTGGCATGGGCAGCCCTTCTCAGGCTGTAACACATCTCCCCAAATGTACTTCAAATGAATTATAGAGAAATAGTCTGTTACAATTACAGCTCTCACCAAGGCTTGCAGGAGAAATCTCAGTTCCAGCATTTGGTGTTTCTGTTATCTCTCTCTCGCTGATCTTGACGCCACCATTCCAGCTCCTTGCCACGCGGCACCGCCATATTAGCTTCCTCCATGCGACCGTACCTTTTCATTCTCTCTGACTTGGAAGAAGAATTAGTATTTGCAGATTATGCTTGGAGAGTTGGTCTTATTTGGAGCCCTCACCATGTCTCATGCTATCGGGTACATGGTGTTCTTTCTGTCCAACGCAGCATATGGCGTGCCCGCACCGGCCCGCCCGCACTGGCGGTGTGTGGTCCCGATTTACGCTGGCTGCCAGCGGCGTGGTGATTCAAGCTGCCAGCGGTTCACAGCAGTTTTATGGCTGCTGGTGCAGAGTATCCCTCTCCCGGCGGCTGCGGCTTTTCGGCTGCCGCTCGCTGGGGGCCGGCAGGGCCATGGCCGGGGCCAAAGCCCAAAGAGCTGCCATTCCCTCTGCCCGAGAAGCAGAGCAGAGACCTAAGATGGCCGACTTCCAGCTTCTCCTTCCTCAAAATGTGTAAATCACAGAGGCATAACCATTGGCCTGGCAACATGTCTATCAACTCTAAGCTCTCAGCCAATCAAAAGAAAGTCGAGCAAAGCTGTTTCTTCTCTGTTTTTAAAAAACCAGTTTTTCATAACTTGCTAAAATCACAACAGCAACATAACTTCAAGATATAATTCTATGGTCTTACTACAAGTTACTTCTATTAACAAGAAAGACTGGAAGGGGGTAGGTATCTTGTAAGGAAAGAAAACATGGATCTCCAGGTCACAGACAGGATTCTGAGTATTTCTGAAAATCAAGTAACAGCACAAGAGATTTTTCAGTCTTCAAACTCTCTGGTTGGTCCCAGTTTTTGCATGGAACGCAGTGGTGTTGACACTGTGAAAGTCTTTCTGAGAACAGACCCAGATCCACGGATTCTAGAGGGTCTCTAGCATGCTGTATATCCAGCAGCCCTCCCCTGAGGCTGACTTTTGTCACCTCTGTGATGCAAAGTATCTACCATTTTCTGGTCTGAAATATCAGACTTAAAATCAACTCCTGAATCTCCTGCAGGTCTCCATGGTTACAGTATAGTCAGTTGCTGCTTTGTACACAAGAATAGATGGGATTTTTAAAAACTCAGGCTGCATTTGCAGAATGACAATCTCAGTTGTGACTTTTTCCCCCAACACACTGAGAACATATAAATCAATTCTCATAAGAGAGGGTAAATGTAAAAGTAATGCCCATTATCCCAACCCAGACTGGCAAACTGCTCAGGAGCAGAACTGTTCCTCAGATAAAAAAGTTCAGAGGGCAGGAGTTACAGTAGGAGAGACCTGCCTAAAGGTTTCGAGAAAAGACACCTCATAAGGGCCGAGTAATAGCCATTTGGGCAGACTGTTTTTCTTCTCAAAGCTTTTTTTTTTTTGCAGCCTAGACCTTTGTTTACTTAAATCTTGATAAAATTCCTGATTCATATGAATTGTTCTCCATTAGCCCAAGGATATAAATTCAGTATTAATGTTAATTAAGTGCAGCTTCTCCACAGTCAATGCATAGATCACTGAAAAGAGTGAAGAGTAAAGGTATTTAGGAGCATGTGTTCACCTCATTTTACATTAAGTAAAAATGGAGAAAATCACAAGTAGATTTCCCTATTATTATTCATCTTTGTAAAAATATCCTGGCTTTTATCTCAACAGCTACAAGGGACCAGGATGTCAGCTTTACGTTTTGAAACACCATCATCAAAATGCCCTCTAGCAACACTGACTTAGCAGAGACAATGCCACCTACTGAAATATTAACATCCCTTGCTTCAGGACACTTTCCTTCATCACTGATTGTCAAAGCAGAATTGACGGTGTTACCTAGAGAGCTGCTAAGTTTAAACTGCATCACCACTGTTATCAAAAGAGATGAGGGACCTCTTCTTCTCATCCCTCTTTATGATGATAGGAGGGGATGAACACAAGCTATTTCCAGGCACAGAAAAAAAAAAGCCAGTATAATGTAAGCCCTCGCCTTCTTCTTTTTGTTTTCTCTTGAGATTTTTTTTTTCTCCTTCGCAACTGGAGCAAAAGATCCTTTCATTTCTCCTCTGCAGCTTTTTCCTACCTTAGAAATGAACAGATGAACATATAATCTGTAAAAGAACAAAATCATTGTTATTCACTGCAGGATATGAATAACTAAGGTTTCTTCTCTAGGACTAACATCAGTAAAAGATAGCCGGTCTTATAGAAGAAAGACCACTGAACACACATATCCTGAACATACATAGGAGAAACTCCCTCCTAAGATCTGATTTTTTAAATGTTTCTTGCACTGTCAAAAGAGCTTGATTCAAAAGCCTTAACTGTTAAAACAGGATGAGAGCTGCCTTACATAACAATATTTAAAAGACACTGACTGCATAAAAGCAGCTCAGGGAACTGAGTAAAGTTTTAGCTATGTCAGGATTTTTGCTCTATTTTAAATAAGCCAATCTACAAAACACAGCATAAATAATCAGCAGCATAATCCTCCAATTCTTCATCATAGGAGGAGTTCTCAGAAAGTTTTCCTAGCAATTCATGCACTTTTCTCTCTAACTGATCGATACTTTTCCACCAAAATAGAAAATGAATGTTGTTCAGCCAGACAAAAAGAGACATACACAAAGACTTAAAATAATGGTAGGCATTTCAAAACATTCATAAATGACAATACAATGAGATTTTGCTTTTCTTTTCCTTTGTAAACCACTCTGCTGTCCTTTTGAAGCAAAACAAGTAGCCCAGGAATGCTGCAGTCCTGTATGATCTGACAGTTTCCAGTTTGATATAAAATGTTAGTTCATGTCCACCTTAGAAAAGAACAACATACAGACAGAAAAATTCATGTCAGGGTTAGGGTAAGGGTTGTTCGGAATATTATTTTTTCTCGGTGCTCCATCTTATAAATTGTGCACAATAAAGATGCATGATAGAGGGTAATGGGCTCTCTGCCTGCCTGTGACTGATGTGGTCAGTACTGCAAAGGTACAAAGGAATCAAAAGTGAATCCTTTCTCTGCTGAGCAAGAACACAAAAGGCCATCCACAATAGCTATTCTGTGGTTTGAAGTTAATTTCACCTGTACTTTTATTTTGCTTTTAAGTAGTTACATCTAGTATTAAAGCAACACAAAAATTGTTCCCATTTTCCTTAATTTTGTGTGCTGTTTGCTTAAATGAATAAACTGAAATGCAAATGTTATATATAAAATTGCTCACATACACAAACTTCTCAACACTATTTTCTCGATGAGAGTTTTTCCGTCTCCTTGTGCTTTTCAATGAGCTCTTTATTGCCAGCCACTTGGATTGGATATGAGTAAATGCAGATGGCCACCACAATCTGACAGAAATTCTAAATATTTATTTTTGCTACATAAAGGATTTATGCTGATATAATTTATCCAAATTGAAGTCACTCATTTGACACAAGCAGTCAGAAGGCATCAAACAAAGAGTATCATACACAGGTTTGTGTATGATAACAACTAAGACCATGATATATGTGACATATGCTTACTTGGACATGTATAATGTATAGATTCAGCTCATAGATTGGAATTGTTTTTCAGAGCTGCATTTGTCTGCTTTTTCATTTAAATTCCATTTTAAGAGGCAGGGTTATTTCTCTGTCCATTTACTTTTGCTTGCTTCTCCTATGCAGTGCTATACAAATGGAGCCTCTGTAAAATGAAGCAGTGTTTTGTTGCTGGTGGCATTGATAAATAAAGAACAAGATACTATAAATATTTTATGTAGTTCCTAAAGGCTACATTCACTTTCACATCCTTCTACATCAGAAGTAGATTCACTGGGAGCACGTTAGTTCATTCTAGATTTGGTCTGTTCATTTTGTTTCATTATATTCACATAAAATGGCAGTAGCTGATTTTTTTTTTTCCATAGTGCTGTTACAAAAAACCCTACACAACAACGGCAATCATGATTATAGCAGAGCAAGCTGATGTCACCACTCACAAACAGCAGCAAGGAATGTTCTCAATGCCAGCTGGTGTGTTTGTCCAAGGCTAGGTTGCTATGCTATATTATGTTATGTTTGTTATGTTATGTCACGTTATGTTGCTGACTAAAGTATAGCCATGCAAACAGCAGGTGGTTCTGTGTAGGGATTTCAGTGCATAAAGCTGCTGGTTCCTGCGACAGTGTTCCCCATCCAGATGGATATGCCCCTGGCTTGTGCATGCACACATTGGCCACAGCAGAACGAGCTTTATGAGCTTTACCCAGTCTGACACTGCCCTTAGAGCTCAGCATTCATGCGAGTCACACAGCCTGCCATAAAATGGTGATTTTATTTGGTATGTTGCTTTGCTAGTCAGGTTGTTTTAAGTATCATTTTATTAAATTATGATTACAGTTGTTGACACGAAAACCATTAGGAAGCTAATGAAGGACCTATCCAAATATCCACGGTTTGGCATTCCCATGGTTTTAGCAAGAAGGGTTTGATGTGCCTCTAAGGAACACTGTACTATTTAGATTTTGCATTCACCAAGTAATATAACACAACCCACTCATTTATTCATATCTACAAAGGAATGGTTCATCCAACTGTCATCAGTTTAAAGTCTTTCCATGAAAGAGGACCAAGATATTTTGGGGGTTTCGTTGGTGGTGGTTTATTTTCTGTTTTCTTAACTAAGTCCACATTATTTGCTTTCAAACTGCGTAGTGTCACTTCAGTCCAGAAAGCAGTTAAAATTCTGGTTTTATTAGCAGAATTCTTAGCCCTTCAGGTAGCTTTGAAGATTGTCAGCAAAGAACCTTACAGACTGTGAAAAGAAAACTAGAATTATGCTATTTTCAAATTTCAGTGATTTGTTTTGTAACAGTTTTGCTAAGGAGATTTTACTCCCTCATTTAAAGCATCTATTGAAACTGCCACAAGTTTCCATCTTCTGTTAACCTTAGGGTTAACCATGGACTTTCTGCTTTGTTTGTCTCTATTTCAGTTTCTGAACAAAGCTTCTGATTTGGAAATGTTAATACATATTTACACTTTTCTCATACAGTCCTCCTGAACATCATGCAAAACTTCATGAAATGCTTTCATTAAATGAACCAGCTAAATGTTTTCATACTTGAAGGTGTAATTAGACATAATATTCCTTTCTGGCATTAAAAAAAGATATATATATATCCTAGTTGACTGCTTACAGTCACATTTTCCAGCTCTACATTTTTAAAAGTAAAAGGATTCAAAGTCCTAATGCTATGTTAAAAAAAAAAGAAGTTTTCTGTGATAGTCAGTCAGTCCATTTGGGGAGTTTTTCTTCCAGGTTCTGAAGCTTTGTGAAAGGAGCAGGATAAAGGGCATAGGGAGCAAAAGATAGAACATGCAGTAAGGAGAACAAAATAGAATGTCTGGAGGCAGAGCCCATGGTATATTCCTAGGAGGGGTGAAAACATCAAACAGCAATCTCTGTGCACCCTACTTTTGCACCATGTATCCCACTCCTTTGTAATTAGTCATATCTCCTTCAGCCATCCAAGTATTATCAGAGCAATCAAGGTTTGAATTTCTTTTCCTCATCACCAAGGATCAAAGTATATAGCAACTTAATCTCATTAATACTGACAAAAAAAAAAATATGCCTTCCTTCAAACAACACAGCCAAGAACTGCTGTTGCCACAAGGGTAAGCCTGTCATTCACCCAAACCCCCCCATCCCCCTTACAAACCTCTTGAACCTATATCTGCTGCTCTGGGTAACTCTTCAGCTTACTTGTGCTTGCATCGGCCCCAGTCCTGCATGCATCATATAGTAAAAAATTACAAGACATGTAAATTTAATCTGTTAATTTATTTAGAAAATAAACCCCCAGTTCTCCCTGCAATCTCTTGTTACAAGAGAGATTAATCCTGTAAGTTACAAGAAGGTGTGGTACGACATACTTCAAAGGCTATAGTTGGAACAAGAAAAATCCACAGACTAAAAGGATTACAGCATTGGTCATCAGCAATCAGCTTCCACTAGCTCTAAATGATATGCACTTTCATAAATATTTAAAAAAAATAAAGATAAAAACACCTGTTGTCTGGAAAGCATCGTTGATAAAACTGCCAAAAATATTTTAAGGGTTCATAGATTTTTAGGTTTGGGGTTTTTTTACCTGTGTCACACAACAGCTGAGGCTCACCATCTGGTGTGAGCTGAGATTTCAGAGAGCAGCCAAACTGGTCAGAATCATGATGTTTTGCCAACACACTAAGCAGTATACAATGCTTGGGGAATACTAAAAATAAATGTGGACATCATATATCAAAACTGTGAAAAGAAAGTGAGGAGTTGAAAACAGAACAAGGACCATTTAAAGGAATTAACACATACAAATGTTTGTTTCTATTGTAATTATTTCTTTGAGAGAATTGCTGAGTAATCAAAACACTGTCGATTATCTTCCAGATCAGTTCCAAATTTTCAATGCAATACTTCCTATTCTGTTGGGCTAACTTATAAAATTACTAAACATTTATTTCATCAGTTTCAACAGTTGCAGCATAAGCCCCTGTAAGACTTTATCTATGCCAATTATCTTTTTTTTCCTCAAAAAGACATTTTAAGCTAACCCTATCTCAAAACAGTGCTTTAGAAAGCCATCCAAAACAAAGTTAAAAGAATCATCAGATGCCTCTTTTCCTTAGCAGTGATATTTCTTTCAGATCATAGAGATGTCCCAATTCATAGTCTTCTGGAGTTCCTGCTTGACTGATTTCCTGATACTTGTAAGTGTTCAATATCTCCTTGACTTCAGTGTTAAGTCTCTGGCTTTTTTTCTAATTCCTGCTGAGATGCGAGTGATTACATATCAATTAAATCTCAATGTCTGAAGACCTAACATTTTATTAAATGGAAAAGTATAGCTACATAAATGATACATAAGCAGATATACACATACAGGGGAGAAATAGGCCACAGTCAGGTTTTTTTCATAGAAAAATAAGCTAGAACATTTACCAGACAAATATTTTTAGTCCCCCCAAATGTACACTTTTGTCATGTTGTGATTTGCTTACATGTGCCAACATTATTAAGCAATGATTATTTCTGTACATTCTTTGCTTAGCTTACTCTTTTTTTTTTAAACTTCAGTGTTCTTTTTAAGTTTAATTCTAATAAACCTATTGCAAGACCCTTGGGAAAGGACAGGTTTACTCCACAAAATACCCAGATACAATGAAACACAATTTGCTAGCTGCAAACATGACCTGTATTGTAACAATATGAACAATGCTTTTGCTCATGGGACTTTGCCGTCCAGATATGTAGTGCTTTGACCCATCAAGGTTTCTATTTTAAGATCTGAAATATACTCTGAGTGAAGTATGCTGAAAGTTGCACATCGTTTAAACATTTCTGTCACTTATAATAATTTTTAATACATGCTGCCTTGTGGATAGTTAGCACTCAAATGCACTGTTGAATTACTTCACTAATAGAGCAGGTTCTATTTCAGAAAACCACAGATTGAACAAAGTATTTACAAAGGTATACATTCAGATTCTACAACAGAGAAGACTAAACCCCTAAATTAGTATGGAAGATACATGAGTCCTACAATGAACAAGACAAAAATTAATCTCCTTTGAAAATATAGTATAGATTAAATTAGAAGTAACATACAGAAAATGTTTTTCTTGTTCAGAATTATGAGCTCTGCCTTGGGATTGGTTCTCTTCAATATCTTCATCGATGACACAGACAGTGAGATCAGTGCACTCTCAGCAGGTTTGCAGATGACACAAACCTGAGTGGTGCAGGTCACACAACAGAAAGACAGGAATGTCTTTCAGAAGAACCTGGACAAACTTGAGAAGAGGCTCACAAGAACCTCATGAAGTTCAACAAGTACAAGTGAAAAACATCTTGCTACTGGGTTGGGGCAATCCCAGACATGAGCCCAGACTGGGAGAAGATGTCATTGAGAGCAGCCCTGCAGAGAAGGACTTGGGGGTTCTCATGGATGAAAAGCTGGACATGACCCATCAGTGTGCTCTCACAGCCCAGAAGGCCAGTGGCATCCTGGGCTGCATTAAGAGAGGAGGGACCAGCTGTTCAAGGGAGGTGATTCTCCCTCTCTATTCTGCTCTGGTGAGACCCCACCCGGAGTGCTGTGTCCAGCTCAGCACAACAAAGACGTCACCTCATTAGGGCAGATGCGGAGGAGGCCACGAAGATGATCAGAGGGCTGGAACACATCTCCTACAAAGACAGGCTGAGAGAGCTGGGGTTGTTCAGCCTGGGGAAGAGAAAGCTTCAAGGAGTCCTTATTGCAGCCTTTCAGTACTTAAAGGGGACTTATAAAGAAAGATGGGGACAAACTTCATTGTGGCCTTCCAGCACCATAAGGGAGCTTATAAAAATGAGAAAGAGGGACTTTTTATATGAGCAGATAGTGTCAGGACAAGGGGCAATGGTTTCACACTGAAAGAGGGCAGGTTTAGCTTAGATGTTAGGATGAAATTCTTTACTGTGAGGGTGGTGAGACATTGGAACAGGTTGCCCAGAGAAGTTGTGGATGCCCCATCCCTGGAAGTGTTCAAGGTCAGGTTGGATGGACCTTTGATCAACCTGGTCTAGTAAAAGGTGTCCCTGTCCAGGACCAGGGTGTTGGAACTAGATGATCTTTAAGGTTCATTCCAACCCTAAACATTTTATGGAATCATTCTATGAATTTGGACAAAATTGTTTTGAGAAAAATACTCCTAGAAAACAGAAACATTTATTTTTATCAGACATAACTTAGGTATGAAGAGAGATATCTGGTTTGTTCCTACAAGAAAAGAAGTATCACATACTGTGACAGATTCACCATCCTCCAAGGAAGAAGAATTTGCGATCCATCCAGCACAAACAACTACCCAGTGGAGAGCAGTTTTGTCAATGAGAAGGCCTATTTATGCCCACACACATACACACCTCTCCTGCTGCCCTTTTAACCACATATAGTTTTGACACTTTGGGGAACATTTTAGCTGTACTCTACCAGATTGATGTCTCTCTGAGAGCATAATAAACAAAGACAGATAACTCCATCTGTTCCATAGTGTCCAACATGACATTTTAATGATGCTGATCCTAAATCTTTTTGGTTTATCAATATTATTTCTCTAGTCCATTACGTATAGTCATTCTGACTTACTCTTTTCATGTTCTTACACAAAAATATATGACTTGGTCCAATCTACAGATTTCTTGAATTTCAGCAAAGACTGTGGAACTGATGTTTGAAGATGCACTTATGTTGACTATCATCAAAGTTGAAAAATAAAAAGCAGCTTCTTTTCTTCTTTAGTTTCTTTTCAAAAAATTCATGTATATCTGAATATTATTGCTCTTTGATTATACCTGGATAAAATCATGTGGATTGGACTGTAACTGAATATTTTTTATTCAATTTTTGTGTTTATGGTATAAATATACACCAATGTTTATGTAGCCACTTTTTACATAGTTACTATTTAATTTTCAGCATTTTATTGTAGCTGCTATTTAATTTTCAGCATTTTATGAGTCTTTTGAACACAAGAAACTCTATGACCAGTTCATCACATGGCTATAGGTGTGACATGGAAAACCCTGAACTGCCATTCTGGGAGGAGGAGCAGCATTGCCAATTTAGTGTTTGCTTCAAACTAAATTCTTTTCCAGCTACAAGCTAATAACATGCTGCTTTAGGTCAGTATTAAGTGCTGTATTTACTCATTTGGTAGAATCAGTGATCTCCTAGGCCTTTGATAGCTACAGCAACATGTAATATTTGTCACTATTAACAAAGAGAAATAGAATTTTAGAGGAGAGAGCTTATATGACTCTTGAGGAATTAAACCCTCAAGTCCTGTTGATGGAAAAATGTAGTGAGAAGTGTTTATCTTCCTTTCAAATCCATGACAGACCTGTGGGGCACACAAACAGTGAGGTCTCATCCTGACAAGGCAGTCAGGCGAAGGGGTGCATTGGAAAGGACTGCAGTAACCTCTTAGCAAACCAAGTGCAAAATGAGCATATACCACAGAGTGATTGCTGAATGTGGTCCCTGGCCTGAACCTGTGTTTCTTGGCCTGCTCTACAACTGTACTAACTTCTGTGTTCTCTGTTATTTGTCCTCTGCTCTAAGAATAATGCATATGAAGCTGCTTTAACAATGTGGTCTTGTTTCCCTTCTCCTAAGCCAAAGAAAAAACATTTCTCCACTGCAGTTTTTCCCTCTGTTTGCTAGACATAGTTTTGTTATGTATGCAGGTACTGGTAAAGGTAAGTACACTGATTTCTGTGCTTCATGCGAGTGTTATTTAAAGAAACGAATTTAACTCGTCACACACAGAAAGAAATTTAAATATCTGGGATACAGTCTACAGCCTTGTTTTCACAGTTCTTTTCCCTAACCCATGAGCAACAAAAAGCATAAGTAAATGACTTTCTTAGTCCAACTGTCTGCTTTTCTGCTCTATTGTTATTCCTAAGTTCTGTTGTTGCTTCAGTTTCCTCATAAAAGTATGAGGGCAGAAGATATGCTCCTGATCCATTTGTGCACAGCCCCAATGCCCTCATCATAACCTCTCAAATCCTAAGGTATGACATTTGGATCTGTCAGAAACCGCACGATCCTGCCATAAAACACTGCCAACAAACATCACTAGAAATGAACAGCATTGGAGAAGTCATAGCAAATACATTGCCATGGCTGAAAGGTAGCATAGCGGATCTGGAAAAAATATTTTTATTGATAGCTAACGTCTGGGGATGGACACAGATAAGTCAGTGCCCCAAGCAAGATTAAATTACAGTTACTCCAGCTTGAGAAAAGATGGTAAAAAAATGAAATGCTTTAGAACTTTGTTTTGCCTCCAGAAATGATGTCAATATAGAATACATCTGTATTTGCGATACTGTTTGAAGATAGTTTCTGGTTTCAACTTTTACATTTTGTGGTGTCTCAGACTGCAGTTATTTCAGAAACATCAGAAAAACTACTTCCCAGTTGCAGATGGAGTCCTTAAAATTTAGCAGGCAGACAAGAAGGAAAGGATCAGTTCTGGCTATGCGTATGTACCTCTTGACATCTCCATAAAATTTATGTTTGTTTTAGGCGTTGCCTGCTGAGCCTACCAAAAAACTCTCTCAGAGAATCTACTCTCTGTAAAGGTGTGATGTCTGGCTGGGTAACAGCTAATAGAGCTTTTGTTCTATTCTGGGAACTGTAGAGCTCTCTCTGAAGGAGTAATTTTCCTGTGCTATTGCATTCCCATTGGATGCCACATCAAGTTGCTACCGTTCATTCACAGGTTGGACAATTCACCGGCTCTTGGGCAATTGTTTCATTTGCAACAGACATTTGATGGCACTGGCAGACAGGCATGATGTAAGTGTTTAGATCGGTGGGGAAGCAACACAACAGAAAAGAGATCACAGTAAAAGGCTGAAACAACCTGCAGTCAAAATAACCCCTAAAGAATTAAGCAAGTCAGAAGCTATTTTGAATGAAGGGGTAGGAAATTACAATTAGATCCTTTTTAGATGTCATATGCTATACAAAGACAGATGAGATTAGTACCAGCCTATACTCATATTAAAGCTAAAACTCTCCTCAGCAGGTTCTAAAGAACAGTTTCAGTTATGGTATCTGATATTTTAATGGGTAACTGCCTTGATTGTGCTGCTGAAAGACACTTATAGGCAAAAGCACAAGTCAGAAACAAACACACCCCCCTTTCAGTCAGAGTGAAGCTTTACTTACCCCTATGCAGAGTGAACTACCGCTTAGTAACACCATTTTGAACACCCACGTGTGGCAGAACAGTTCCAACACGTTAATTTCAGTTTGCATATTGTAAGTATGTGTAATAATGCATAATTAGTAATAATGCATAATTATGGAATAATTAAGGGATTAAATAATATACCAGTGTCACTAAGTCTCACATCCACGCCAGGTTATGACTCTGCCTGTGTACCACAAAAATTTAATAGACTGGCAATGAATTCACACTGGGGTTTGATTTCCAAATACCACCTCATTTTAAAGTGCTACTGCTCTTCAATTCTCTCAACTGAAACCAGACATTTTGATGCAAAACTGAAATTAAGCCCCTGTCTGCAATTGATAATTACTGCCCTGGTGAAAATATCTGCCTGAACTCCTATGTATCCTGCTGTGGCCTTCCACAGTTCTGAATAGCTATGCTGCATTCGAAGCCAAAGAGTGAGGAAGACAGGTTCCTTTCACATCCTTAGGCTTTCTAACAAATCCACAGGGAAAACAGGGTTTCACAAGCTCCCTTTCTATACCCGCATGAGATATAACCTTCAACATATGTTAGGCTACTTCAATCTATAGCCCAAGGTGCCTGTTCAGTTTAGGACTCCCAAAAATGATCTCTTCACCTTGACAGAGGCACTAAAAATTGCTTACAGGGAAAGTGCACAAATGTTTCAGATATGAGCCTTTAGGATACTGAGCAACTATGGGAAAATGCATTCAGTTCTTGAGGTTTATGGGAAATAGGAGTATAAAGTTGCCTATGAGACAACATGAAATGTGTCTTGAAACAGCCTTAGTCTATAGCAAAAGCACAGTGCTGCTGGCTCATTACACCTGGCAGTTCCCAGGTTTACTTTTTCTCTGCTCTGTTGATTATGAGAGATCTGTCATTCCGTCAGTAATTTTTTTTTTAATAAATATCTGAACAGGTTAAGATAATTCTAAGGAAAAACAAAGAAATAAACAAAAGAAAACTAAATAATGGTTCTCTTTGTTTTACTGAATAAATTAGTTGGGATTTTTCTTTCATATGTACCTCTTAAATGTAACTGAGTAGTAACTGTTTCTCAGGAAGTAGGTGAGAGATTGAACATAAAAAGAGTTCTCCCAGACATATTCCATAGAAACAGCAAATAACTAGATTTTTATTCAGTATCTGAATTGTATATAGATCTCTCCACAAAAGATACTGGCAAATTAAGGCCAATTGAGTTTGACTTGGAGATGCTAATTCTAGTACTTCAATTAATTTTTAAATTCCTGAATAAGAATTTTTCCAATTTTTTTTGTAACTTTTGTTTATATTTTTAGACAGAAACTCTGTAACAGTAAATCTTACTGCCAATTATTTAATTATGCTTAGCTAAATTAGTGAATTATTGTTATATCCTGATTTAAGAAACTATTCTTTAAGCAAACTAGTCTTTAAGATCTCTAAGATCTTAAGACCAAAAAACCAGCCGTTTTATATCAGAGCAAAGGTCTGTCATCCCATATGTGCTTCCAAGGCATGTCAAGTAGAATTTCCCTAGGGAATAGGACAAGAAGGACATGATGAAAGTTTCTGATACTGTTTCCACCAGTAAGACATTAAGGGACTCCTCAAGATTGTATAATTGCATACACTTTTAATAGATTTTCTTCTATGAACTTTAATATTCACTTTTAATTTATACATCTTGCAGCAAGAAGCTTCACAACTTATGTCCTGTATCAAAAGCAATGTCCTTTTGTTTGTCTTGATCTTCTTTCCTCCTAATTTAATTCAATGACACTTCAAATGAGAAGCACACCTGCATACTTTATTACATGTTTAATCAATGACCTTCTCTTCTAAAGGTCCCAGAATATCGTTTTATTGACTCAAACGTGAGTGTGGTGCTAAAACGCTTCCTTCTTCCTTAAGATTACCCTGCCTTTGGGGATCCTGCTGATTAAGTGGGGAGCAGTTCACATCTTCTCCTCCTCACGAAGCCCAGACTGGTTACGATGGTGCTGCTTATTTTGTGAAATTGAATCTTGTCAGCACAGAATTGAACTGAAATCACTTCTTCAAATGGCCTTTAATAAGTGATCTGACAAGAGAGCAGTATGGAACATGCTGTTGACAAATATCTTTCAAAAACATCATATGGTTGCTACAAATGTTTGCAGTTACTGTGCAATTGATGTGAGTGTGCAGACATATAAATAGGAAAAGGTACTGCTGGATGACACGACACTGCTTTTAAAGACGAATTTCTAGAGTCAAGTCAAAATTGCACTATGGCAATGGCAGAAGAAAAACAGCAAATTAACTACTGCTATATCTTGCTATCTCAAAAACCACCAAAAAATAGGAAAATTGAGATAAATTTTAAAGAATATGCATGAAATAAATGAAAATCATTAACTCACAGATTATGTGAGTTTATGGATTTACAAAGAAAAAAGGATATGTTCTGGTAATAATTTCAGTAACCACATAATCTTGGGGTAAATTCTAGCAGCTGGCCCATGACTGCTAGACAAAACACGAAGGCCCATTGCTACTTACCTTTTTTTTTCAGAATAATGTTCTTCTTTGACCATTTCATTCTGAGAACTACAAAGTCAGCCTCCTAGTACAATCCAGCTCTGCCTATTCCTACAATCCTCCCTTTATTTTCCAATAAAGTCATTTGTCCTTTGGTCATCTCATGAACGGGATAGTAGGAATACACACAGCAGGAGTGGGCCAGGGTGCTGACTCTGTCAGGAAGACTAGTGGGTGGTAGCTAATTACGCAGCTAGTGATTTCAGCTGGAAGTATTCAATATTAGGCAAGGCATCCTGACTGCGTTGGAGTCTTATTTGAATCTCACACAGACTCCAGGATGTTGTTTTCTTCTTGTGCTCCATAGAGGGAGGGAGTGAGGGAGGAAATCAAACATGGCAACATAGTTCAGCAGATTAAGAAATGTATCTGCTGGAGTGTCAACTCCAACACTGAGGTTAGCACTTCACACTTTGTGCAGAGCAACATGTTTCTGGATCCTGTCCCTGTATGAATTGTATTTACATTTGGCACAGAAGGACCAAAAAGCCTGTGTGATTTTTAACGGCTTGATTACGTAGACTTATATGCAAGTAACTGTGATTAACTGTGGAACAGTGTATTGTTTCTGTGCTCACCAGCTGGAAGACATATACTGAAACTTACGTGGACACTTTAAAGAAAAATTTACAAAACAATCAAAACCAGAAATTGAAGAGGGGAGTGAGGAAATAATCACAACAACCCTTCTTGCAAATATTAAATATTTTCATGAAATTTTTTCATAGACATTCCACATTCTTTCATCTATGATTGTCAGAAAGTATGCTTTACTGTTTAGCAAAACTATACGCGTGCAAAATTACTGCAGTAGGTCTGAAATGTTGTTGTAGAGGTTGAGAAACAGAGTGAAGAAATCTTTACTTACAACACTTTAAAGAGAAAGAGGTGACTAATATAAAATCAGCCAAAGAGGGGAATCAAACTTATAACATTTTCATCCACTTCTAAAGATATTTGAAAATATCTTATAGTCTGATCACTGCAGATGTGTTTGTCAGAATAAAACAACTTGAAAATCCAGCAGAAGACAACAAAGACGATTAAGGAACTTACAAGGAAAGGCTGAGGGAACTGGGCCTGTTCAGTCTGGAGAAGAGAAAAATGAGATGGGACCTCATCAATGTCTATAAGTATCTGCAGGGAGGGCGTCAGAGAATAGAGCCAGGCTCTTCTCAGTGGTGCCAAGCAATAGGAAAGAGGCAAAGGGCAGAAACTGATGCACAGGAAGTTCCACCCGAATATGAGGAAGAACTTCCTTACTGTGTGGGTTACCAAGCACTGGAATGTGGACTCAATCCTGTGGCCTGTGCTCTAGGCTGACTGTGCTTGAGCAGGGAGGTTGCACCAGATGACCCACTGTCATCCCTCCCAAAATGACCCATTCTGTGATCCTGTGAACTTGAAGAAATCAAAGTACTTCACAACATTCTGTTCTAAGCTCTGTAAAATCACTGATCACAAATCGTGTTCCTCCATCACAGTAAAAATAGAAGCCAAATCCTTCATAAAAGTGGACATTATAAGTTTTAAAATTAAAATTATTCAGGATTATTTTTTGTGATTATTTTAGTCAACTAGCAAACCCTAAGGTATTAGGGAAAAGATTGTATTGTACCCATTGTTTTGTGTTAATAACAGGCAACCTTGAAGCTGCCCCTTGTCATATCCTGTGATCACAATTAACAACCAATTATACTCAAATTGGACAGCTCAGATTTGCAGCACTTGCCTCTGTTTACCTGATCCTCTAAAGGATCCATCTGTGAGACAATTAAGTAGCAAAAGAAGGCCTGAAATATAATTACCAGTCCATTATACAGCTGGTGTACAATAAGAAAGGACTCTGAGAGAGAAGTATGTACATAACCTGAAGAAGATAGCAGAGGTGTCAGTAAAATGTGAAAGTAATAAAAACACTAGTCTGTGACTGGCAAAGCTATGGACTCCCTAGGATATAACCTTTTTTTTCATTTTAAGAAAAAGCATTAGGTAAATCAGTTGGTTTCAAATAGAATATATTTCACAAAGTCATTATTTTCATGCAAACTGGCACTTTTTCTTTTCCTTATTTCTAATATTGCTGTAAAATATTGTGGCTCAGCATTCTTTCAGTTTTTGTCTTTCATAAGGACTATCTAATTCCTACTTCCATTCAAAATAGTCTAGCCCACTTCTTTTCACTCTTTTGACTGAAAAGAGACTAACAGCACAAAATACAGTGAATATTTTAAGAATGTAAGATGATTTTAGCAGTCAGTGTAAAACTGACAAGAAGAGGTCCCTGTAGAGAGCCAGACACTGTCAGTTGGTACAAAGTAATCAGTTGCACTGTATTGCTTCTCATATTTGCCCAGGGAGTTCCCCTTTATTTTAAAATCAATCGTCATTATTTTTCCTTAATTTTATAGATATTTTAACCCACCTTAATGCCACTATTACAGATCACAGATTACGATGTTGCAAAGATTTCTTCTTGTATCTATAGAGCAAATCTGAAACAAAACAAGCTTAATGTTAGGCAAAAGTAACGAGCGCACAATGACTCTATACAAAAATTGTGGATTTATTTTTATTGCAATACATTTCAAGGCTGAAAATGCTGTTTGCCATTAATTTTGTCTTCCTACATTTTACAAGGATTTTGTTTACTTTTTCAAAGGTAACACTGAAGTTGTTCTCTTAAAGCTGCACAGATCTTGTAAGAGCCCAGAAGGTCTGTCACTTAATGGATGCGCATTAATTAGACAGTGATTCATACAGAACATACATCTTAGTCCAGATAAACATGGCCCATTCATGGGCCAGAAACATGTATGTTCCCTAACTGAAGGAATTAGTATCCTCAGCATTTGTGCAACTCACCTTTTACTCAATTTACTTAAATGATTAATATCATTCTCCCATTCATAACAAACGCACTCTGTTCTACTGCAGTTTTGTCTCCTTATTGCAATATGTAGTTGATTAGGGAAAAAATATAATAACCACAAAATTTCTAAGTAACTCAAGGACACATTTAATTTTATGAATAATAACTTAGGTAAATTGGTTAAATGAGGGACTATGCTGTCAAGGTTTATCTACTTCTCTGTTTACATGGCAGATGGTTCAGGTTTACTATTAGCATATTAGTGGGAAGCTAGAAAGAAAAAAAAATTAAATAGCTGTGAATCCCCAGAATGGAGCAATAGCAGTTTTCAAGACTTTTTGAGAATTTATAAACTGAACTAAAAATTTATAATGCAAGGATCGATGTTATTTCCATCTACATTGAGGATGATTTTTATCCAACTCCAGACACATCTGAGGGATCTTTAAACTACCAGGTAAAGCAGCATTTCTGTGGGTGAAACCAGACTTATTATCTTTTCACTTAATTAAAACCACCTATTCTTAGTCTAACAAAAGTATTTTTTTTTAGTTCACAGATTAAATTGAAGAAAATCAGGAAAAACAACAATTGAAAATAATTTATTTGAAAATACTTTAAAATATCTAAAAAAACAACATGAAAATCAATCTACCTATGCTTCAGATCTATTTATTTTATGAGCTTGTTTGTTTCTGGCAGTACAAAGGCACCAGAACATGCACACACCACTCAGAAACTGGCAACAGGTTTTTAGGCAAAACCTAATTGTTGGCATTTTATTACATCAAAAGTGATTGTGATTTGAGCATATGTGCAGCTTTATAAACCCAAACTCTCCTTACTATTCTGTTCAGTGTCAGCCTTTTCCTTGGGGATTTTCCATAGTTCATAAACTTGATCTGTTAACAGGCTATCGATTCGTAACTGTTGTCCAAGAAGACCTCTTCGCCTGTGACTAATTTTACAAACACCGAAATCCTTTGGGTATTTTAAAGGAGAATATAATGCTTTTCCAGACAGTAACCAGAATTAGCTAATAACTGCCTCAGTTCTAACTAAAAATAAACAATTTATGCTTTTTATTAAAGAATGTGCTATGGAAGAAAATGGGCTAAGACTCCAAACATGGTGCATAACTACTTTTATGCTAAAAATCAGTCAGATTTTTTTTTCCCCATTGATTTTTTTAACCTGTGGAATTCAGTACTTTGCGGGGAAAGCATTATTCTGTCATGGTCAGTCTACTCTAACAAATTTTGGGCAGGATATTAATATTACAGTATATTCATTCATATTATGACTGTCAAAAATGCATGCTTATTTGCTGTTCACGTAACTCATCTCTTAAACATATAACCCAATTCCCTATGAGAAATATGTTGAGATAGTGAAAATTAGAATGCAGAATATATGTAATCATGCTCAGAACAGTAGTAAATAGGACATGAACAGCACCAGCTTTGTATAGATACCAGTAAGTGTTTTTCTGTGAGGCTGCTAGGTACCAGGACACCTTTAGGATATAAACTAAAGATTTTATCCTTACAGTTCATGCAAGGAAAAGCTAAGCTAGCAAGACTGAGCAGCACCAGTATGCAAAAATAACAAAATAATACTGTCAGTTACTAATACACAGGCAATGTAACATCTAGCAGTAACACTATTTTCCTTTCAGCCTTTGAAGCATATCAAGAAATTCACTATAGTTTCTAAACCTTGTGTTTTGGCAGTTCTGATACTGTTTATGAGAATAATAGAGGCACTTAGATGCCTTACGTGGAGCATCATGGGATTGGAGGTAGGATCTTCTTGGTTGTAAAGCCATAAGACTAAAATTCAATGACCTAACTAATCACCTAGCATCAGTCATTCATATTGATGCCTGCAGTTACTGTTGTGCTGGTTTTGGCTGTAAACCAGCAGGGGAAATTAACTCCACACCGAATACCTTGAGAGATTTTAGGTCAAAATTACAACTTTAATAAAAAAGGTTAAAATAAATGCAGTAATACAGAAACACGGCTTAAACAAACCGACAGAGTCACGGTACAACCTGACACCCTGTTGAGCAGGGTGGTAGCTGTGCAGTCCAGTGAGGCACTGGTCCTGCAGGAAGGCCTGGTAGCCCCGTCCCGGCAGTGGAGTGGAGTAGCTGAGTCCAATTCCGAGGAGTGAAGTTGAGTAGCTGAATCCACTTCCGAGGAGTGAAGTCGAGTCGAGAGGAGAGTCCTGAGAGCGGAGTCCCGTCGAGTCGAGGGTGTCCTTCGATTTAAACCCCTTGTTTTATGCTGTGTTTTTTGGCTGGCACCTCCCCCAGGGGCGGGGACTTTCACAATGGAAGAGGATCTTCCCGATGTTCTATTGGTTGCTTTGGTAATGAGCTTGGATGAGCCCTGGGCTCCTCTGAGATGCTCCTCAGGGTTCGATGGGGTTCAGGTTAATTAGTCAGGCTGGGTGGTGCTAATGGGCCATTACTTGAGATCAGATAATCAGCTGGCTGGGTGGTGCTAATGGGCCATCACCAGGGTGGGTGGTGCTTGCTGTCGGCTGAAGTGCTTATCTCAGTTGAGATAAGGAGTCCCAGGTGTGTAATTATGAAATTTATTCAACTTTTTGTGGGTGGTAATAGAATACATAACTAACCCAGGACAACTGTAAAAATCTTATTTAGAAAGAAAAATTCAGTAAAATTTTGCAGTCCAAAAGAACAAGAAACTTTAGGATGTTTAATAGTGTAACTGAAGAAAATATTTTCATGACAAGAATCTTACATGTGAAAATATGCATTTATGTAACACCTTAATTTTCAATGTCGTAACTTGTTTTTAAGCAGGTTTCGATCAGATCTCTAATGTGGTCTTAAACTTAAAATGTTACAGATGCTTTCTTGGTGCTTACATTAATTTCCAGAAATATTAAAAAGACACAAGTTAATTAAGTTATAACAGGAAATTCTAACTTGAGTTTTTGTAACTTAAGACAAAAGAAATATGTTGAGGAGTACTCTGAGATAGATAGAATAATAATCTCTCATTATAATTAGCAAAATTTTTGCATATATCAGTGAAGGCATAATAATAAAAACCTCCTTTCTGTAAAAAAAAAAAACACAGCAATTTTTTTTAAAAAATATTCATTGATGCCTTAGGATTTTAGCTTTTATATTTTTCATATGTTTGTAATCCTGCGATTCTTTAGTGTATAACTCTAAACTCCATATATAGTGTTAGCTACTGCTTTCCCGTTTTGGTCAGACAAAACCATTCCTCTCCAAGCCTGAAACTCAAGGACACCTTACTGTCTCAGGCCCCAAGAGATGTAACCAACAGTGAGTTGTGAGGGGAGCAAACTTGGGGTAAATTACTTCATTATCTGATGCTGTAATTGGAAGAATTAACCCCAATATGCAAATCAACCAAACTTATAAAAGTACACAGGACCCGTGACTGGTCATCCATCTTAGGGGGTCCATCTTTGGGTGTCCATCTTGGAGTGTAGCAACTGAGTGAACTCTGACTGCCCTAAAATATACCTGAAGGCCCTTCAATAAATATAACGACTTTTTACTCTCTTAATTGTCAAGCCTCTCTTTCAGGTAGTCCCGGATAAGGCGTCACCATGAATGCAATCTTAATGGACTTATTATTGAGACAAAATATCTTCTGTAGGCAATTAGTGTAGAAAAATTAAACTGCTAAGTAAGATCACTCATTGTCCTTTTTTTGTCCTTGTTTCTTGCTAATTTCATTTTAATATGTATTTATTATACATAGCAATTTACCATTCTCACCTATATTTAAGAAATATTTTTAAACGTGAGTAAATACATTGATATATTTCAAAAAAAAGAAAATCTGGAGGTCTGGGAAACAGGCCTGCTTATCAGAAATATATGTCATTGCCAAATGTCGGCTGCTTAATTTCAAAAAGTAGAGTCAAAATCTTCCATGCAGGCTTTCAGCATGAAAAGATACAAGCACAGTGAGATAACACAAAATACCCCCTCCACCATTATGGATTCCAACAATGGGGAGGTTAATATATGCATGAATCATTCTTAGAGAAATGTTATTCATATTTAGGAAATTTAATTGATTTTATCCCTGTCTTGCATGTGACTAGGTAAGAGCTTTGGACAGTCACTGCAGGACTCCATATTTTTGTAAGAGATATTACTAAACTAGTAAATGGGCACAGTGAAAGAAATTTTGTCTTGCCCTTGAATACTAATAGCTATTGCTAATTTCCAAAGTAATTTTTCACAGCTTCTTTTGGGGCTAAAAGAAAAAAAGGGGAAGTTCTCTGAGTAAGGAGTGCTCCATTAGTAAAAGATATCCCTTATGTGCCTAAAAAGAGCAGTAACAACTGAAGTATTTCCCTAAGCATTTGGGATTCACAGGGACTCTGCCTCACGTGTTGCCTAGTTTACTAGAACTAGTAAACAAGTTCTCCTCGATGTTTGAGTTATCCTTTGGAAGAAAACAAAACTTGCATAAAATAACAGAAAATATAATATCTGCATTATAAAATTTTGGTATATTTGTTTTGTCATTACTATACGTATGCAGTTAGTACAAGCAGAGATTATAGCGAAAGTTAATATTACATCCTCAACTTTTGTTTATTTAATTTAGACATATTTTTGGCTCTTTGTGGGCTTTCTTCATGACTGATCAGACTATTTATGTTCAAACTAAGCTGTTTTAACCTCTTGAAGGCTCCTTCAGCCCCTCTTGGTCCTTCCCAGCCTTCTCCAATTATCAAATTTTGATCAGATTAATTAAAAGTTGCATGTATTCTGTGCTTCAGACAGGCTGTGAGTTACCTCAGGTCACTATCCAATTTCTCTAGTAGATGGCCAGTGTCTCTGAGGTGATTGTTGGAGCAGGGATGTCTGGACCCACCACCGCACAAACAAATCAACAGGAGGAGCCTTTGTGAAAGCTGGGACATGTCTACTGTGAGAAATCTTTAAAGTAGGCATCTTTGAAAGTGGTAGATAAAAACAATGAGCTGAAGCTTAAGGCTAGGGATAAGTTTAAGATTTGACCAAGTTTTAGGAGAGACAGAAAGGTTGGAGTTGCAGTTGAAGTGGGGGTGGGAAGGGGATGCCAAAGGGAGGGGTGAGCTGTAACATCTTTTCCCCCCTGACAATTTTGTCATCTAGGCAAGAGTTCTGGATCTTAATTTAGGATTCAGGAGAGGGCCTAGTTTCAGAGCTAGGGTTCAGAAAAACACAAGACCTAGGGCTGCACTGGACAGGGGCTGCCAAACGAAGTGGTGGGCAGGATAGAGTTTTCTCCCCGACAACCTTGTCACCTGGATCAAAGCTGGGACTGTTGACCAAGTGAGAGGAACCAATTCCGTTTGTATATATGCCTCAACATTATAAGATTACCACGTGCAAGAGGCAGGTAAGAAAATGGAGAGGAGCCCTGTCTCTGCGGAGACTTTCCCTGACAGCCAATCAGGACTGGGCTGCAAGCCACCCCGCTTGCAGGAGGGCTAGATCCCCGGATGCCCGGGAAAAGGAGACAGAAAAACAGCGGACGACACGACGAGGCGTGCCTGCCGTGTTTTAGCTCCTTGGGAGTGGGGGTTGCCCCCCCCTCCCCCCCACTCGCTTTTCTCTCCCTGCGGTCCTGCTGCTTCCCTGCCTCTGTTCCTGTCCGCACTCCCGAGGCAGCCCGTCACCGCTTCCCTGCTGACGCCGCGTTCCGAGCCGCCGGTCGCCGCAACGACCCGCTCCGCCCGCCATTTTCGGCTCCTTGCCTGTTCTTTGCCAGCGGAGCAGCCCACAGCAGCCCGCAGTCGTCCCCGCCGCGAGCCCGCCGACGGCCGCCACCCACACCCCGCCCCAGGCCGACGGCAGAGACACGCAGCCCGCCGCGGGTTGAAAGCCGCGCCGAGCCACGTGGACGCCGCGGGTTGCAGTGCGCTTCGAGCAGACGCTGGCCCCCGGGATTCTGGTAGTGACGTTTGTGTCCGTTTTTCCACTCTCTTTCTCCCTTTTCTATCCCCTTTTGGCAGGGACATTTATTAATAAACAGTTCTCAGATATAATATTGCTGCGTGTGCGCTTAATTTTCGTCTGAGAAATCTATAAAAAAAAATTCCTCCCGACTCCCCTTATATCGGGGCGAAACACCAAGGCTTAGTTGAGGCCCTAGGTTTAGGATTAGGGGTAAAGTTAGGATGGAGCCAAAGCCTGGAGCTGGAGCAGAAACAGAACTCTATAGAAGTGGCCAAGGGAGGAAATGGACTGCAAAATACTGAGAACTTTTATAACTCAGGTTATAGCTCAACTGAAATCTAAGGATTTGGGTGAGGGTAAGGGCTGAGAGAAGCAAAGCCTGGAGTTTAAACTTAAGCAGAGTTTGAAAGGCACTGCCAAAAGGAAGAGTTGTTTGGAAAAAGAGATTTGTCCCCTGGGAAGGATCTCCTGCTCGTTGGTGGGCCAGATACATTGCTTACTTGACACTTAGGATTAGCTTCAGTGTCAGGACTTAGAGAGAGACAAAGCCTAGGAATGGTGCCAGAAAGAAAATTAAAACCAGAAAAATGAAGTGATGGAGTGGTGGCTGGAAATTTTACTCTGAAAAACACTTTCTAGTTATATTAAAAATTAAAAGGAAAAAATAACTTTAACTCCTTTTCCTCATTGTGCTTCTTCTCTATGCTTTTTCTAGGAAATGAGTTTGTTGTCAGGAATGCTTCCAGATCAATTGAACGGAAACATATTTGCATGCAAAACTTCATTCCGTTAGTTATGCTCATCTGGCTTAGCATACAATACACAAGTGAAACAGCATGCATAAATAAAAAAGACATACCGAACTATACATCTTTTGTAGGAGTTATGGGCAAATAGTTTCACAAAGCCTAGAAAAATTGCCAGCTTAGAAAAATTGACAAACAGGAAAACAGAAAAAAGACACCTCATCGAATGCATGACACAATGAATTATTCTCCCAGTTATTTCAGTGGCTGGTGCAAGTAGAAAAAAAAAAGCAGTCCTCACAAAACCACTCAGAACTAAATCAAGAGCTAACCACAAATGCTGTACAATGGCACCTGAGGAGCCACAAGAACTTACGCCTGTTCAACAACTTTGCAATGCAAGCTGCTGTTGAAGGAATTAATGCATTTATACTGAGCTGTATTGTGATCAAAACACTTTTCCTTGCTTTCAGAGGGAGACAACACTCTTTGAAAGGGTAGTCTATTATAGGTAAGTTAGGCATTATAACCATTACAGCAATGAATTTGAAGGCAGCTTGCATGATATGAACCAGCTGCAACCCAGTCTGCCAGGTTCTGGCTCCTTATATAGAGAGTGTTTGCAAAGAAGTAGTTGTGGTGTTTATGTTAGACACTTGGCAGTGGACTCATTGTGTATGTACAGACTGGCAGTTCTCCACATGTGCAAATGGTCAAGCTTGGGAGAGTGGGCAGTGGCTGCTCTGTGCTGTCTTCAATAGATTTGCTAGGTAATGTTTTAAGATTTTCAGAGCAGTGTCCATCCTACATGCAGTATTTATGTCCAGGGATTTGGACCCTGGACCTGAAGAGCTGAAGAACATCAGCATATGATTACAGGCAATCCAAGAGTCTTTCTGTGACATGAAGATGGGGCTCCCCTGCAGCAAGAAACAATCTTCCTAATATAAACCTAATGACTTTTTGAACAACAAAGCAGGTAAATCCTTTCTACTGAAAAAAACTACCATACCTATGTCATCTCTGCTTTTCCTTCACTCTTAGCTTTACTGTTTTCATTCCATCAGACAAGATATCCTTTTGTATAAATTTCTCACTAGTAAAAGACTACAACAGACCTACCATCTTACTCCTGAATTTTCAGTAACAGTTTTTTCTAAAAAATGCCCTTTAGTTTTTTACAAGGCTCTGAGTATATTTCTTGGCATTTTCACCTTTAAAAATTTACAAAAAATAACATGTGCTTCCCTAAAATAAGAACTTTCATCAGGCTATTTCTGATTTAATATAAACAGTCATCCAAAAACCTAGAAACAAAAAAAGCCACAAGTCTTTGTGTTGGGGTGTTTGAGATTGCTGCTTCTACTTTGTGAGCTGCAAATATTTCTGAGTATTTCTACAGATCAAGTGTATGAATAATTTAAGATTAAAACCCAACAGGCTCCCTGAACTACACCCAGACATCAACAGTTATTCTGAGCCATGCTGACGACACCCACAGCTTGATGCTCTAGTTAGTCAGCATGACTACTAGGTCACCTATGTGGGTGGTGGCTGAGTGGTTCAGACAAGGCATCATCTAGGACTGCCAAAAACTGACTGTTCATTGTTGATACCCAGACATGAACTAAGGACCAAGAGATTTCAAGGACGACTTCAGAGAAAACAGGCTTTACAGTAGCAGAACAAAAAGCACCTCATGTAAAACTATAAATGTGTGACACAAGTAATAAAGAATAATGTGTTACAAATAAAGCATAAAGAATTTATATATGAAAGAAACGCATGTTTTGTTTGTACCTGAAGATAAGTGATCACAAAATAATTCTACATTAGAAATCACTAACAGATGGACAGCTTGCTAGGGAAGAAGACCAATCTTCATTACCTTTTCCAGAAGCAAATAGTTAAGATTTCAAAACATCTACAGATAGGAACCTCCAAATGCACAGCAGTTCAGAAAAAGAAAAAGAGCCCACCTCAGACTAGAACTACTTATTTAGTATCTTACTGGTTGTTATAAACCTATCATTCTGAAAGGGAAAACAGATAAGACTTATTGTGTTACCTGCAGTTAGACTTACTTTCCCAGACGTGCCCCTTGGAAGTCCCAGTTATCTTTCCCTTTTTGTGTTTCTCACTTTTACGTTGCCTTGTTTTTCTGTTTACAAGTTGTTTCTTTCTATTTCCTTAGCCTAAATGAATTAAAGATAAAACCCAGTCAGTTACGGTTTTCTTATATTCTTAGAAGTCTGTATCACTTTCAGATCTTTTTACTGAGTTTTACATTATCTTAAACATGAATGTCCAAGCCAAGGTTACAAACCAGTCCCCACTACACAGCTCGTGAAGGCAGCGCCTACTGCTGCTGTCGGTATTTAACATCGGCACCTTAGGCAGACTCTTTAGACAGTGAACACTACTCTACTGCACAGTGAAGGAGTTTGGACTTGACTCCTGTAATAAATCACAACTAATTATGCTAATACATAGGGCATGAAATTAGCTGCTCATCTCATGCCTGTGACATCTATTAATCTGTATGTTGGTTTATTACTCACATTCTGATGTTTATGAAGACAAGACAGCTTTTCCCTACAGTACTACTGAACAGCTGTTCCTTAATTCCCAAATTCTAATCTTCCAAACTCCTTTATCAAAAGAGGCTTTGGTGGCCCTTCGTAACTCCATTGGGATCAGCAGCTGTCCCAGCCCAGGCAAGATGTTTAGTGGGTCAATGTTTAAACAGATCAAAATCAGACAGGATAGGTACTGCATGGGTTAAGTAACTCTGCCTCAAGACTTGGTGAACAACTCACTATCAGCTTAGAGCAAGCAACTCACTATTGCACTCCAACAAACCTACATTTCTCAATGTTGCTCTTTTCATGAGTATGTATGACACTTGTAGGGTTCACTTTCATAAATGACAAAAATTCCACAGTACTCACTGTCATCAAAAGCAACTGCACAATGGCACCACCTCTCCCAGGTATCCTATTCACCACTTTTATCAGATTACATTCCCAGAATGCATACTGTAAAACAATTAGACACCAAATTAATAAGCAAATGTAGAGCTGGTAGCATGCCAGTTATTAATGCATCTAAATTCTGCAGTAGTTACTGATGCTTTGAATGTCAAAAATTCACATTTATATAATGTGCTGGAAAACATTCAAGCTCCCTGAAAGGACTGTAACAGTGATGGCTGTAAATCAGCCATTCCGATGCCTCCTGCAGCTGTGCCTTTGATTCCTCACTGTTTCATGACGGCTGAAGTCTGAGAGTAGACAAGGGGCACTGGCAGAGGAGCCTTACCAGTCAGACACACTGTGGGATGAAGCCACAGGGAGAAAGAGGGGAAAAAAGCCTCCTGGTGTGAGTCACTGTTAAGAAACCGTGAAAACCTTACCCACATGCAGTTTATAATCTACAACACAACGAACTTCAAATGTATTTTGGGAAGGGGATATCATGATTAATCCCTCATGCTTTGAGTCAGCAAATGAATCAAGAATTTACTTCTGCAAAGCATTTCAGACTTTTTGTAGACTAAAAGCTACTGATATCCTGGCTTCTCTGCTTGTACCTGCAATATTTGAGGCTTATTTCAGGACAGCAGCAGAAGAATATGGGCTGCAGGTGCCACTAGGGAGAGGCCAGAGGCTGCCCCTTGCTGGACACAGTTGGTTCCAGACAGTTCCAGCTGGCTCCACAGGACCCACAGTAGGGCACAGCCAAGCTGGTGGCACCTCTGGGAGGAGGTCCATGGCACCGCAGATAATCTCTGCAGCCTGTGGAGAGCCCACATTGGAGCAGAGGGAAAGCATGAGGAAGGAGTGGCAAAGAGCCTCTGTGTCCTCTTGGCAACCCTGACGCCCCTTACCCATGTCAGCTGTTGCCTCACTGAAAGGAGTGTGACCTGTAGTGACAGCAATGGGCAAGGAGTAGAGTCTGGAGAGAAGGAATGGAGTTTTACATGAGTTCTCTTGCTCCTGATCTTTTTCCACTTCCTGTCGCACTCCCCAAGGAGGAGGAGAGTAAGCAGCTGGGTAGGAGCGAAGGCCATCTCAGCACCTCTGCTCACAACTGACACTGCTGCTTCCAAACCAGCCTTAGCTGACCTAAGGGCAAGTTGCCACGAGATTTACTGCCCCACTCTGTATTCCTGCCTCTTTCCTTGGGCTGCGGCTATGTGTCACTGAGGACAGAGAGGTGTTATTTTGATCCAGCTGGCATCGGCTGTAGAGATCTGATGAGCCTTCTGGCAGATCTGCATGTGCAGGGGAGCAGGAAGGAGGCAGTTTCACCAATTTATGTGAATGCAGGGTGCTGTTGAAGGGTCCCGTCCCCTCCCCTTCCCTCCTGATTCATCTTGTTTTTTCTAATCAATATTTCAATTTACTTATTAAATATGTAATCCATATTTAAAGCTAGCAATTCACCAAATTTTATAAATATAAGCAAGGAATTTGTCTACTTCAAAAAGTTTCAAACACATGGAAAATGTGTTTTCTAGTTTATGGAGTAACATACAAAGGCTTAATTAAGAAGTGCAGTTGAAATTGTAACTTTATAGAAGAATAAAAAGAATAAATGACATTTAAAATATGAGGAGATATTGTGTCACACAAATCTTTTTCCTGCAATTCCTGTGAATAACAAAAATACATGTAAAATGAAGATGCAAATAAATATAGCTGAGAAAAACATTAGTGATAAATATGTAATACACATTATCTACAGTTGTCCTCCCACTACTTTAAATAAATGTTACAGCTCTCTTTCTGGTTTCCCCTATTATTCCCTGATCAAAGTAGTAGAAATTCTGCTCGTTTTGTAATTTCTTTGATGATTTTCTGTAGCCTTAAGCTGTTCACCAGAGAAGATTGCAACATGCAGGCCCAACTCACTAGAGAATTTAAGAACATGTCTAATTTTATGAATTATCATATCACAACAGAGGAAGCTGCACACATGCTTAAAATTTCAAAAGCACTTTGCTTTTTAGTCTCACCCAAAATATATCCAGAGAGGGTCACTAAAATGAATGTAGCTTGCTCATTATCTGCAAATTTCAGAAGCTTCTTATTTCTTTAGCAATTAAAACAAAAATAAAATTACAGTGTTTATGAACAACTGGTGCTTCTCAAGACATCTGTGCCAATTGCTAGTAGGGAAAAAAAAGCAGTAACTAAGGTCCCATTGCTTGTCATATGGTTATCTATTCCCTTTGATATTAGCCACCAGAAAATAGTCTAATATATTTCAGTACAATCAATTTAATTTAACTATGTAAAATAAATTTTGCCATTGATCCTGCGTACATTTTATATTTTTCCTAGCCTTTCAGTTCCACTGAAGCATGAATGTTATTTTGCCTGTAAAATTGAGAACTCTTATTCTAAAACAAAGTTCATTGAATTGCTACCCAAGTGCAATGTAATTAGTAACACGACTATTAAAACAGCAAGAACATCTGTGCATAGTACAAAATATCTATTGATGGCATTTATTGCATTTTTTTGTCAGTACATAGTGTAATATGTACATAACTGAAGGTAAAGCACTTGGGAAGGTTTTTCCATGTGCTATTTTTAGCACTTGAAATGATGTAAACTCAAGACATTTCATTGTTATATCTAAACAACACTAACTATAATACACAAAAGACACAAAATTATGTCTGCAAGGGCATCTCCAAATCTTCTATTTTTTTTTTTATTTGATAGTTGAGCAAGGATGATTTTCTAATTGTAATTCCACTGTTTAAAATAAAGCAGGAGATTCTAATGAGTTTTTCATCTGTGAAGGTTTCCTCAGAAGGTACTCTTTGCGAGGTTAAGGCACAACCCAGAAATATGTGGCTGAGAATTTATTTCACATCTGTTTACCATGCAGGGCAACAAACCATTAGACAATTTCTGCTGAAGAATACCCACAACATCCTCTTGTAAATCATTCAGATTAAAAGAGTAAAATGACCTTATAGAAGGCTAATAGCACAAGTTGTAATATTATACATTTCTTCATTTCCTAATGATTAATAATTGAATGATTCATGATAAACACTGATATTTCTTTATTTACTTCACTACAAAATGAGAAAAGACATACCCCATCTCAATAACATTTTCCAATGATAATGCAAAAAAGTTCTGGAATCACTGTAAATCTTCATAATACTTCATAACATGCTACATATAATCTCCATGATAGGTTATAGTTCAGTGTTATGAATTCATTATATTGTTCAACAAACTAAACCACAAAGAAACTGCCTGATTTACTCATGGTCAAAAGCCAGTCAGAGTCAGTCATAACTTCCAATTTTCTGTTTTCAGTTCATGTTTAAAAGTTGCTCACAAATTAAATTCTGGTACAAAATTACCTCCAAAACGAAAAGGGGCAGAATTGTTTCAGTAGTGTAGTGCATTTGGCCAGTTTGTATTAAAAAAATATACACAGTTCAGTCTTTGACCTTCAAATACAGAATCTGAAAGACATTTTACTGATACTCTGAGGAGAACAACCAGCAAGAAACATCTTTCCTGTCTTATGGTCTGACACAGAAGAGGACAGCTCATGTTGTATATGAGTTCAGAAGCAGTTTGACATTCTTTGTGAGAGGTCACCAAAAATATAAGATATTGGAAATTTCTAAACTAAAATTAATCCACGTCTAGACACAGAGGGTGTTTTCTATGCATGCTAAAGACGCTCACCTGGCTGCACTAAGTATAGCATTCTTGTCCAAATACAGATGAAGTCAGTTATTACCATATTGGATGTGTAGAAAATATGGTACACATTTTTCTCTGACATTTATAAGTGATTCATATCTAGAAAATGATTGGGCAGGCATGACACAGTGCATGATTTTTATAATAAAAAGCTCATCTCTTTATTTAAAAGTATATTTTAAGACATTTAGTAAAAATTAGTGACAATTTTTATTACATTCAGAACAAAATGGATTTTTTTTGGTTATATTTACACCACACAAATTCTGGCTAAATTCATGTGATGTTTTACTGAAATCAAAATGTATAGGCAAAGGATGATATCCTCCTTTTACCAAGTTCACCCACTGTTTAACTCCTTTCTCCTGTGGATTTGCACACAGATTTAATAGAAAGAAACCTAGACATGATGTTCAGATCCTGTGGTAAGGAATAAATCCCATCCTATCTGGAACAAAGTCCTATTATACAGTAACTTTTGAAGAATATTGAAAAACAGAGCTTGTTTACAGAATGTGAGAAAGAGAACATTCTGTGATTAGGGCATTTCACCAGAGAGGCGGACATCTATTCAGTTGCTCTAATTTAGATGATTCATACATAAGAGAACAATTTCAATATGAAATAAGCAACATTTTAGAGAGGAGAAAAAGCAAACTTAAACTAAAAAGGTTAGTCAACACGGGTGGAATTTAACTGATTTTTGCCACGGTATAAGCTAAAATATCAGTTATACCCTTATCCATAATTACATTCTTTACGAAGATGTTCTTTATCTCTCCCTTAGTGCTTAAGAATTATTGAGATTAATGCCTCTAACAGTTCCCAGTGCCAGTCTTTCTCTAACTTTTAATTCCTGAGAACTAACAAAAGAAAAAAACCCCCACATTAATTTAAAATAAATTCTTGTCTGTCCATGAGCTGTTTAATGAATAAATGGAAGATTTACAAGTCTATAATCATTAGAATTCTCCTTTGGTTATTTTCAGCATGCTCCTGATAAAAAATGATATAACTGCTGTACTTCACTGATCATAGCAAAATAGATATATAGCCCTGCACTGAAATGCTATCTGTGCTTCTGTCACTTCTGCAAGGGTTCATAATTATATGCTGCAGAAAATGAATTAATGGAATAAATGAAGTATGCAGATATCTGTCAGCCCTGACAAACAACTTTGCTGTTCAATTAGCATAACTCCATCCTTTATTAAAGAACTGAGATTACTCATCACAGTTAAACACTTTATTTATTTAAGACGCTCATTTATAAAACAGGTCTAGAGAAGTATCAATTTATTTTCCTGAAGCCTCTTAGTGACAAAAGTTGGTGTGATTATGTACAGCAGACAGTTTGTACATGTTTTTAATACTGTGGGCCACATCTCTGATCTATACTGTTTTGTGAGCTGCCTCTTCACCCATTTACATGATTTGACATTCCCATGGCAACTACTGTAACTGCCAACGTGGAAAAATACTAGTGGCGTATTTAATGCATTTTAACTTAGCAGTAAGCACATCATCCCTTTTGGGGGCGAAATGCAGACAAAGCAGCTGGAGCTTGCAGTGAGGAGTCACAGAACATACCAGAGCTTGCATGGAAGGAGCAGACAGAAGCACCTTGTGACTGCTCAAAGTCTCCAACCTCACTAGCAGTTTTTCTGGGTATCTGTGCTGCAAAGCTTTGTAAAATGCCACTAGCAGATGGTTCCTAGAAAGAAGGACTTGAGGATAATTATAAGCTTGGTGTTGGTATTCACATGGGTTTTGGCCGGGGAGTGCTGCTGTCTGAGAGCATGCAGAGAGCAGCTCATGGGAGAGGGCTCCACACATACAAATTCTCCCCTGCCTGGAAGCCTACTGTCCCTGCTGCTCTCCACGGAAGCTGCTCCAAACAAAATGGGTTTGAAACACCAGTCCTCAAATAAAGGGCAGACGGAATAGATCCCTTACACTGAAGCCTTGAGTTAAAAAAAAAAAAAGTGAAGCCTTCGTCCCTCTAGGAAAGACAAGAAAGACAAGAGATGAGATAAATGTGACCTTCGATAATTTAATAATCAGAAGTTTAAAAGACTTCAGTGAAACCATGATAATCTTGTCTCATTCCTGGTGTCCATTGGCATATCTTCAGGTCTCTGTTTTGTGTCTCTCCCTGTCAGTAGCAAACACAGTGGAGGACAAAAAAAACCAAACCAAAACAAAATGGCATATAAGGCTATTTAAAATAAGGACATAAATCTACACTGAGGTTTCAAGATAGTTATCTCAGCAGGGGCAAATTATTTCTACCCATATTAGAAAACAATTTATTAAAATGTTTGAAATAACTTGTAATCATAAATCAAGAATACAAGAAAATTATGAAAAAGGAGAAAATATAGCTAACTCTTTAATACCAGAATAGTACTCAAAGGCCATCACTTGCAAAATGTACTGGACTATTCCTACTATTTATCTTTATCCTCTGCCGCCATCCGGTGGCCATTTAATTCAAAAGTCTGATAATAAACATCTTTAGATGAATGATCTCCAGAACCTGAAATGTCGGGACATTTAGGAAAAAGTAGACAAAACAGCTAATCTTTGGGTGAAGCAGCATGTTTTCAGGCAAGGTGTACTGACAATAAGTTAACACTCGCAGTTTTTGTAAGTAAAGATCATTTAACAAACCACAGAAGAGTGGAGTATGTCAGACCAGCAAGTGAAAGAGTAATTCCTTCAATGTGGAAATTAGGAGTTTACATTATGACACTTGTGACATTTCCCATCCAGAGGTAATAGAGAGGCAAAGGACAATCCAAGGCAGCTCCGAAGGCATATTCTTCCCTCTTAAGAAGGGATGTCTAAAGTAAATGGGATTAATCAGCATTTGGCTGTGCCTCATTCTGTCCTTTTCCTATAAAGCAATCTTCTGGGCACCTAACATTTGGATAATGTCACTTAGAGAGCTCAATCCCACCCTGTGTGACAAGCCAAAACACCAGACCTTTATAGCACATCTGTGTGAGCACATATCTGCCATTCGTTTAGTAGTAAGCAAATATCAGGGAAGAGGAGACTACTCATAATGCAAAATTATTAACATTATTTTGAGCTGTTAAAAGTATGACATTTTTTAGCACCTGTCCAATGTCAGATAGAAAAACTTCTATCACACTTTCAAAGGAGAGGCAGTGAAAAATGCATGTTCAGTTAAATCAAGGCATCAGGAGTAGTAGCACCATAAAACATCAGGTCTCAGGACTCTGATAATGGAAGACAGCAAAGGCTGCTTTTCTCCAGCCTGCACGTGCAGAAATGGATTTTGCTCTACTCTGCTATATTTTTATTCATGATCACTGCTACAAGAGAACAAGGGTGGGCAATTGTCACAGTTGCCCATATTTTTGGTTTAGTCTCACTGCTTTCCTCCTTTGACCTTTAGGACTACGAAAAGTGGAGGAGATCTTAAGAATAATTGGCCTCTCCCTGCCAAAGGTGGAAATACCTATGCATTTCCAGTTGTCAACCAAATTTTCTCCTCAATCAGATAGAGGATATTTGCTCGCTTTCTTTGCATATGTGTGTAAATATATGTTTCAAAGAAACTAATGGTCAATGGAGGAACAGCTAAAAGCGTTCTTCCTGAAAGACAGAAAAATACTTCCACACATAGATTGAAGAGCCTTAGTTTGGACAAAATTATTTTGATAGAGAGAAGCAGCTGGTACTCCTGTAAATAATGAGTTGAAAGTTCATTCAAGGGCAGCTTCTATCATCACAGATCCAGCACGAAAAATACTAAACCAAAAGAGAGGAAAAGGAGAGAAAATGCTAGAGAAACAGATAAGCATTTTATGACTATAAGAGAAGGAGAAAACTGGATGATTCCTGCAGAGCAAAAGACAGAAGCAAAGAGATCTGTGACACCTCTGCGTCAGGAAACTGGGCCGAAGCTCAATTGGCTTAAACACACCATTATCCACCATTTATGATAGTGGCAGCAGAGGATGAAAAACACAACCTACACAATAATGAGTGTTCCACACTATTCACACCCCCAATCATGCCTGAAAGAATTAGTTGCATTGGGATTCGCTGATGAGAAGACACTCAATGAATGACAGAGAAAAAAACTCGTCTGGAGCATTGTACAAGTCACAAGTCACTACAAACTGATGAGATGATAAGGTTGATAGGAGAGGATATCCTAGTTGAGCATGGTTAATCTGGATCCAGATTAACAATGCAACACAGCAGGAAAATCGTTTTCATGATTTCCTGGCATTCTAACAAATGGATACAGAAGACTCCTGCTCTGGTAGGAAATAGGAAACATTCCCCACACAGTCTCGGGCAGAAATTTGGGTTATTTTCTTTACCCTTTAATTTTGCTGCTAGCTGTATATACATGCTCCCTTTTCTCTTCTCCTGTGCTAAGTGCTACTCTGCTCTCTGGTTCATACTTTTGCCAATTCTTTCCTTGCCAGTTATTTTTCATGTTCAATTTGCCATGGCACCATCTGTCTATCAAGGAACTTCCCCTCCCCTTTCATGCTGTGTAAGAGCAACTGTCCTAATATCTACCATTTAGGGAAACAAAGATTTAGTCTGGCGTTCCTCCAGAGTGGTAAAGAGTTTTCTAAGTAATGTTCTGAAAAAAACTCAGACATTCAGTCTTGATGACCTTCTGTTCATCACGCTACTCCCAGTCACAGTTCTTTAGAGTGAATCCTAATAAAGAACAATCTGCCTGCATGACTGATACATATTTGGATTAGGCTGAATCACCATGGTCAGACACATCATCTGAAAAACTGAAGTACTTGGAGTAGCTGTGAAGGCTGATGTGGAAAAGAATTATCAGACTAAGCGGTAAGAAAACTTTTTCTCTGCACACCACCAGCTAAGGTTAATTTCTGCAGCATATAAAAATATGTCAGTTCTTACGGATCACACAGGATAAGGGATAGTTTTGTAATCTTGTTAGTGCAAAAACTCAAATGTTAAATGTAGAAGAAAAATGTTTTCTTCTTCTGGTGAGATACTTGTTATTTTAAATATTTCAGTTATTAGAACTTGATTATAACACTCTTTTATATAATTTACCATACCATGTTGTGAATCCTGATTTAGGATCCTGCTGGCTGTGCCAATTTGTCACAAATGAGTGATTTAGATTGCTCAAAGAATCATTGTCAAAGGTGATAGCAAAAGTGGAGTTTTCTGGTGTCTTATGAGAATAAAATGTCTCAGCAGGTTAGCTGACTTTATATAACAGTGCCACAGATCATTTCTTCCTAGGAGCTTGTCACTTTTACACAAAGCAAGGATTCTTCAGACACAAAATGTGCACATAAAGGATTTTTTTAAAGTAGTATAATTCTTCACTAAAAGACATATATATGTATCGAAAGCAATCAGCAGTAAGAAAAGAAATAACTTCAAAGAAAAACACTCCCTGTAAAACTTGGCCCAACCTCTCTTTCTTAATTTGGTTTTAATTTGCATCGTTGCCTCCAAAAATTGTGTGCATCAAAAATGCATTGTTTAGCATGCATGTAATAGGTCTATGCAATCATTTTCTGCAATAATTTATTTGGTTTTGTGACATCACACAATTTGTTTGTACAGCCTACTTTACTGATAATCACCATAACATCTGAGTGTCTCCTAATCCTTACATTGTTTGGATGCCCAACTGAAAAGTAGGGAAATACTATTTTTCAGGTTTTGCAGATGATGACAGAAGTAAAGAGCGGTTACCCTGTTATCAGTCTTTCTCTTTTCTGTCACTACTCATGCTGTTGAATGTGATGATTTTTCTGCTAACAATACATTCCAAAAGGTATAATAATCAGAAAAACTACTTTGAATGAAAAATACAACTTAAGTAACAAAGACGTCATTCAAATATACACACACAAAAAATCATTCTCATTAGACAGTGAAGAGAGACGGGGAGATTGAGTTAAGGTTTGAATTACTGATGCCTTAATATGCTAATATAATTTTTTTTTGCTCATATGTATTCAGTTTAGGTGAAAGTATGCTATTAAAGCTGCAGGGCACTGTGCAGTTACTAAAAACAAAGTAGGCCAAAGGAGAATTTGTAAATATTTTTGAGCTAATACATAAAAGTTTTAATATAAATCTAGAAGAATAAAAGCACAGGGATCTATCTCAGTACAGATGTCACTGATACCAACACTTTACAAAAATATTGTTAAAAAGTCCAAATAATTCTAAAATTATAAAAGGTAACAGCATAGAATACAAATCAGTTTTTTTAACTTCTACTGATTTGATCTACATCCTTTAAAAGGCAAGAAAAAATTAGACTCGTAAGGACCAGACACAAAATGGAACTGCACATGGGAATTTAAAATTAGTCTTGCATGGACTTTTCAACCTTACATGCTCAGCTGCTGTCTGGCCTTAAGGGACCTTTTCTTCTCTAAGCATTTCAGTCCATTTGCCTTCTAGTTCTCCAGAATTTTTCCAGTTGCACTTCAGTCTTCATAATCCTGAGCAGTTTCATTATTGCCTTATGCCTATACCAAGACAAGATATCCCTGTTCTTGTTATCAGCAGAGGGACTCCTTCTGGCTGGCAATCTCAGCACAACCTTGCCCTACAAAAGTCTTCATGAAGGACAGCAGCCAGAAAGGCTGGCACCTCTTTTCATTGTTGAGGCACTGGAATAGGCTGCCCAAAAAAGTGGTGGATACCCCATTCCTGGAAGTGTTCAGGCCAGGTTGGATGGAGCTCTGAGCAACCTGGTCCAGTGATAGGTGACTGTGCCCATGGCAGGGGGGCGTTGGAACTAGGTGACCTTTAAGGTCCCTTCCAACCCTAATCATTATATAATTCTATGATCTTTTTAACTGCACCTCAGGTCTTTAGAGTATGACATCAGAGAAAGTTCTCTCCATTGCCTGGAAGCAGCAACAGATAGGCAGCTTCCTGAATGGCCATGTGGCAACTTGGGATTCCACTTTAAGGGACTAGGGTCTGCAACCATACTCAACCCTGCTGGGGGTAAGTCTGCACTTGGAGACTAGATCTCAAACACCGTTTCATCAAATGATTCGAAGCTACTCTTAATACAGACATTGGAAAGCACTTCCAAGCAAGCTGAACCTTGCAAATGTTTCTCTCGTACACTGTACTTTTCAAAGGCTAGAGCAGCACTTGAAAAAGATTTTTCTGTTAACACCCTTACTGGGAAGGAAGGAACAGGCCTGACAGATGTGTCTGCTCCTATCATCCTGTTGGGCATAAAACATAATCTTTGTTGTAAGCTGCTGTTGTAAAGAAGTCCTTTTTTTATTTCATTTTAATGAAGGAAAAGCACTCTCCTTCTCTCCACAATTAATGGCAAGAGACTAAAAGTATCAGTGTCATATATTCACTAGTAAATAACTCACTTCTTCAGGAACATCAGTCGCTGAGCAATCTGCAGTTTCTCTGGAGCCTCAGAGAAAAAGGGTCTGCTCAGCTGGAATGAGTGCAGCAGGCAGCTGTCTCATATTGATCTGCATTGTCTCAATATATAACTAGAGCACCTCACAGTGCTATTTTTTATTTTTTGTACTTTGGGGCTATTGGAGTAAAACCACTACTCAAATGTACTTAGTGACAAAGATGCATTCAGATGGAAGACAGGAAACCAAAAGAGGTCTATGGTCTCCTTGTAGGATGTGTTTTTTAAATGGAAATGAGGTATCTGAAGATCATCTTGCTCTAACTGCATTGAATTCGGTCACATGACAGACTGGGTGATACAGAGGACATTTCACCCTCCAAAATAGGATTAGAATGGGATATACAGAACTTGAATATGTAAACACATAGCAAAATTATAGACATCCACTGAAAAAAATAACATGAGAGGTAAGGAACTCTCAAAGCATGGTGATAGCTCCAGTACAGGCCTGCAGCCTAAATAGGATAGAAATTTTTGCCTGCAATAAAACTCCAATTTTTCTGCTTTCAAAATCCCCATATAAAATCTAAGTACGCTGTATACAACAGTTTTGACTTTAAAAGAAGCTTTTAAAGTTACTGCATTGTTTGTTAGCTCTCCCAGTAATGTTTGGTTGAATAGGAATGAGTAAAACAAAGCAGAAAATAACCATTTCATTTCAAAGGATACACACTTTATCAGAATGTGATGTGACACAATGCCGTGTGTTCCAGTGGATGGACTGGCTGGAACATACTTTGCCTTGGGAGTTTCTAAAGTGAACAGAGAACGCAGGTGTTTTCATCTGAAAAAATTCATCCATGTTTTAAATAATTCCTTCAGAAGAAAGGTTGACAGCTCTCCTGAGACACAAACATCTGTAGAGGGGTGTCAGTCCCCACCCCGTTTTGTTGGGGTTTTTTTGACTAGATAATATGGACTTTTTTCTTCAGTTTATTTAAATAGGGGTGTTAGGTTCCTGCAAAGGTCCATGTGAGGACAGTCATCAATTAGCAAGGTTAAACACAAGTTATAGGTCTTATGTGCTTTGAAAGCAGATGGATCTGGGACCATGCAAACACCATTGTCAGTTTTGGCCTGTTAATAAATTCTCCCCCGCAAGATACAGAGCCTCATTTGACAGCCCAGTCCTGTGGTTCAGCTGGTACTGGTCTGAGAGTCTACCTTTCTGAGCACTTCATATTTATTTTCATAGCTTGGGGATGTTGTGGCAGCAAACACAAGAAATGCAGGATCTGCACAGAACATCCTGAAAGGAAAGGTACACAAAATGTTGTTTTAACAGGCAAAACCAGAAGAAATTGAAAAGCTGCAAAAACAGAAGTTTATATGTGGTTTCATCATAGTCCTGAGAGCACTGCTGGAGTTCACTTGTGTATCTCTGTCTCCTTGCAGTCAACATGGCTCACATCATAGTGTTATTTTCTTTAATAAACAAGGATTGGCACTTCCTCTCACTTTTGTTCTTCCTCTAGGAGATTTTTCATGTGTCAGTAGGTAAGAAGAAGACTGGACTAGAGACCTCAAATTTCTGTTGAACACAACCCCCAGGTGCCTATCCACAGCACTGCTTTCCAGCATCTCGTTCTCCAGTCTGTACATACATCCTTGGTTGCCCCCCCTTTTCCTGTGCTTTCAGGGTCCTCCTTCTTATCCTCCTTCAGAACTGGGACAACATTTGCCAGCTTCCAGTCAGCTGAGACCTCTTTGGATTCCCAAAATGCCTCAAAACTCATCAAGAGAGGTTTTGCAATCCCATTAGGCCCCATGGATTTGTAGGGATCCAGCTGGAGCAGCAGATCCCCCACAATTTCAGAGTTGACTGGGAGTTGATCATTCTTGCTTTCATGGTCTTCCAGCTCAGGGCACTGAGACCCCCTTGGTCTGTCATCCATGTTGGACAGGTAAAGAATGCATTAAACACCTCGGCCTTTTCCGTGTCCCTGTGTATGAACTGACCATCCTCAGCCTGTAAAGGTATAATGTTATTTTGACCTTTTACCATTAATAGATTTGGAAAAACTCTTTTTATTGTCCCACACGGTTCTGCCTAGCTTCAACTCCATTTGAGCTTTGGCCACACAAATTTTCTCCCTACAGTGGCAAGCAGATTCTCTGTATTCTTCCCATATCACCTGCCCTTGCTTCCACTGGGCATACACCTTCCTTTTCAGCCTTATTTTCAAGAGAAAATTCCTGTTCAGCCAAATTGGCCTTCTGCCTTGTTTGCTTGACTTCTGACATTTGGGAATTGCCTGCTCCTGTGCCCTTAGGAGGTGATGTTTAAAAAGTGGCCAGTGCTGACGGACCCCAGCAACCATAAAAATGTCTTCCTAGGGGACCTTACTCCCTAATTCCCTGAGCAGGCTGAAGGCTGCTCTCCTCATGTCCAGAGTTGAGGTTTTGCTAGCACTTTTACTTATGTCAACAGAGATTTTAAACTCAATCACATCATGGTCACTGGGGCCAAGATGGCCACCAATTTTCACTCACAAGATCCTCTCTATTGAAAAGCAGTAGATCAACGTGGGCATCTTTCTGAATCGCTCCCTTAAAGTAAAGTTGTCATCCAGGTTTTTTAGGAATCTTCTGGCCCAGGCTGTACCAGGTGCATGATGGTCCCAGTTAATTTCTGGCAAGTTGAAGTCCCCCATAAGGACAAGGGCAGTTGACTTGGAAGCCTGCCTTAGTTCCTCAAAAAATAATTCATCGTCATCATCATCCTGGCTGGGAGGTCTACAGCAGACTCCCATGATGACATCCACACTATTTGTTTGTCTCTTGATTCTTACCCAGAGGCTCTCAACTGTGCCATTGCCAACTGTGAGCTCCACACATCTTGTTCCTACTCTGACAACCCATCCTTTAAATCAACAAATGAAAAATGTCACTGGCTGATATTTTGAAAGTAAAAAGAAAGAGACACATGCAAAATCAAAATCAAACCCATGTTGTCAAAGCCCTTCTGCTTCAATGTCTTGCCAAGTTTGAAATGACATGCAGTTACCAGAGAGCAACAGCAATGGTGGAGGTTGTGGGAACATAAATAGCAGAATAAACAGCTAAATACAAATACATATCTATATATACATATAACAAAAATACAGAGGTAAAAGAAGATAGCAAGAAATAAAAGAAATACTTTCTTTAAAAGAGATATGCCAAGCTTAATCAAGGAGGAAATTTAATTTTTTTGAAGCATTCATTATTATATGGTTGCTAGTTGCTTTGTCTGGGTTTTCTTGTTAAGGAATTATGCCCTAAACCCTTAAAACTAAAGTTATTTTCAACAATTTTATGAATGTTAACAACTTGAAAGGAAATTTGCTTTTGCTCAGTGTAATATACATTGCAGAACAGTTGTATTGCAGAAACTGTTTTTCATTGTCATTCAGGCTCACTATTTTAATAAAGCAAAAATTCTATTATCATTTTTTCTTTGCCTTAGACTAAGATTATGTTCTTGAAACATTTCCATATTGCAGCTTTAGGCAGTGAAATTTCTCATCTCTGCCCACCACAAACACAAGACAGGTCTGCTTAGAAGCAGGTTGTCTATAATCTATCCATACATATACCCATGCTAATTATTCTTTGAAGTCCCTTTCCAAGAAGACACAAGGTCTTCTTACGTGGCTTACCTAAAAACAAAGTAACATACACATAAACCTGCTCACATCTCCCTATTCTCAAATGCCAGTTGTATTTATTCTGTTAAATGTTTTGAAAAAAAGAATAATTAAAACCCCTTCTATTGGCACTTTGAGGAAAACATGTCTTCAAAGAAGGTGTTGAATTTGTCCTGCTTTCCTACATGAATGTGGAAAAATATTTTTCATTAAGCCATCTCTCAAAATATTCATTTGTAGAGTTATTTTTTTCTTTATTTTAAAGATTTGTGTTGACAATTATATGTTATATTTACCTATATAATCAACAAATGAGACTCAGACCGTTGGTTCTGCTGCTGCTGTGAGCTTGCCACTGTGACAAACAGTGAGACTTTCTTGCTGCCTTTCTAGCACTGCAACCAAAGTTCAAGCAACATTCCTTGAGGCAAGAGTTAGAAGTGCTCTTTCAACTCAGTCCTGCATTCACTTGAGAGTTATCCTTTCCTGATTTTCCTTTAACTTTCAGTTTGGTTTGCTTGTGATTTTGTTTTTATTTCTTCTATGTCCCCTTCTGCCCTATCCATTTCTTTTTCCTGTTTCCCTTACAATTTTTAAGAAGTGCTGTGATGATACATAAAGAACTTGCATAGATTCCACTCTCTTCTCCCAAAATACAACCCAACCTGTCTGTCAAATAATCAGATAAATCACACAATTCTCTTTCCTTCTGAGACTTCATAAAGGCTGATGTTAGGTTATTAATTACCCTCACTGGAACATCCACCAGACTGAGATCAGCCAGAGAATTCAATTCTCTTCTTTCTAGATGATTCAGAACAGTTTCTGAACAAAGCAGGGTTTCCACCTAAACTTTAGATTTCTAGAGACTCTTGTTAATTTTCAGTCCAGTGTTAGTTTCTGAAAGCTGAGTAACTGAGGAAGGCTTTTTATTCTCTGTAGGCTCTGGAGCGATGTGCATTTTCAACACAGAGCTTTTTAGTCTGCACAGATAGAACCACTGCTTCAGATGTTTGTGTTTATAAATAAAGCTTTTGGAACAGGGCTTCTCAGCATTCTGATGGCTTCTTTATCCTGGGAATAGCCCTTTGCTTTTGGCTTCTTCCTTCTCCATCCCGAATCTGTCATCTTTCTGCAATAATTAGAATTTATACTAAGCAATCAAGGCTTAGGTTGTCAAGGCAAAAAGAGTAAAAATTAATTATACCATGTTCTCCCTGTGGATAAGAATAGCACATATTTGCTTTCTAAATCACGTTTTTGATATGTAAAATACCAGCAACATCAGATTGTAAAGAGTGCAGTAAAAGCTCTAAAATTTCAGTTTTTCTAAAGCCATAAGTAATTTTCTATAGGAATAACAGTAATGGGGGGAGGGGGACAAAATCCATTTGGGTATGCAAAATAAAAACTAATAGCAATGCTTTATGACAGCAGTTAGACTTGCAAATGAGTGAGGCAGCATTCACCAAGCCACAACCATAACAGGGCTGTAACTAAATGAATAATAAATACTCTCAGATTCCTGATTCCAAGTATGTGATATAAGCAATAGTCAATCTATGGCATTAACGTTGTTGATGCAATAATATTATAATACAATTTCTGTTATTATATAAAATAATCATGATAATGTGAAGTTATTCACTCTCATTCAGTATCTTTAGAAGTAGTGGCCAATGTTATGTATTTTTACCTCTCATTCTATTTTATTCAGTACCGTAAAAAATATTTTAAGGGATAACTTGAGATTTCCATGTGTTTCTTTTACAAAGGAAATATACTTTTTTTAACAGCTCAACATAGGTTAGCAGGTATTAGAGGCAGAATAAGTAGGGCAAATTAAAGTGTTTTCAAACAAAAGTCAGGAATTCCAAAATCACCTCACATTTAGAAAAGGCATGATCATACAAGGAAAAATATTAAAACTCAAACTTTTATTGTTGCAGTTTTTAAGGTTCTAATGGCAGCTACTCTGACACAGTGGGTGGAAAGCCTCCGAGTTTTCCCTCGTAGTATACTCCACACAATTTCAATTAACAGATGGCACTTTGCTGAAAATTGAAATAGCTAAAGCAGTGCAAAAGCAGCATAATTCACACCACTCTGAAGTCCTACTCTCACACCTTGTTTCTGAATTTACTGGTTCCTCAGACCCTCAGGTCTGGTGGGCAGAGTAAAATAGATTTCCACAAAATACTAAGAAAACAAATAAATATATTCTAGAAACCGGAACTCTGGTTTTCTAACCTCAGTGCTACTGTTTATCTCCGCTACAACTCCAGGCAAGCAGGTTTGTCTTACAGAGCTTTGAGGAGCCGGGGAAGCCAAGTGAGATGGTGAAATACTGATTTTTACTAGCTTACGTGTTCTTCCTAATGAAGATATTGATTGACTAGGTTCAGTGCTTCAAAGCTGTGCTGTATCACACAGCACATTTTTCTCTTAACAGAAGACAGTGGTTATGTTTAACCTTTATTTTTTCTTTCTTCTGTTAATTAACACAGCATTATTTTTCTTTTTCGCACCTATCATAGCCTCTATCACTTTGCTAAGGCAAACATTTTGCTAGAACAGTTTAGCAGTTGGGTCCCTAAGACATACAAAAATATAACTGAAAAGAAATTAAAACCTCCAGAAACATCCAGAAGAATTAGTCATGGAGTGTTATCTAACATAATCTTGATGGCCTATTTGGTTTCAATATTTTCACACCAAAAATATTTTTTAAAAAAACCATATTATTTTATGCCAGGATCTAAAAACGTTTTTGTCCAGAAATTCTTATAACTCTAAGTCCTTCTCAGCTGATCCTTTTGACTTGGAAAGTGTCCGTAGGGTCTGCACAGACACACATCATGTGGAACATATATCTGTGTCTCTGTCTTCTGTCCAGTTCTTGAGTGTTCTGTCAATGTCTGCAACAAACAGCCTGACATGGAGGACTTACATTACTTTGAAGTGCAGTCTTTATCTTCTGAAGAAAAACATATGCAAAGACACTACAAAAAACATGTATGAACTTATGGCAAGTCATTAAAAATTTCCAATAAACAACATTCAGGAAACAAGTTCCATGCATTGGAAAGGATGAGAGAAGACAGAAGACAATGAGCAGCTGAAATGAGTAACTGCTGGAAGGGCAGGGATGCTGGCAGTTGGCATGGGAGTCCCAACAGGTAAGCAAGGAGACAGAAAACACACAAACCCTGTCTTGCTATGCAGAATCACATTAATCTGCAGTTAGTTTTCAAATGACGAGTCTGTGTTTGGAGAATGATGATATATGGCTATTACATGAATAATGCTTTGTGATTAGTGCAGCATGTAATATATGCAACTACACAGAGATTAGTCATGGGCTCTTGTTTGTGGGGTACGGTCCCAATACAAACCCAAATATTTTCTACATACACAAAACATCTGTAACGATCAGTAAAGCTTGACATGTTGTACCATGTCTAAGTTAGTTATTAATGGCAAAACGAAAATCCAAAGAAGCAACAGAAACATTAGATATACTTTAAAAATTTAGAGAATATAAAGAATAGATGCTAAGCCACCCAAGAAATGAATTCTTCTCCAGTTCCGACACCTTATTTTCATGAATTAAAAAGCTTAACTGTTTATATACATCCTCTGTTTGTTATTTAATTTCAATGCATGCTTCAGTCTTGAGAGACATGCTCTTAACCAAGAAGTTTTGTATGCACTGTAGTCTGACTATCCACACAAAAAGGGTAGGATACAAAATGAGTTCTACCCTCTATCTCTGTCATCTTGTGGACTACCCTTGTGGATTTAGCATGCTAGCTAATAATATGAAACATTCTGTTTGTGTGGGGTATTTCGTGCTTGGATGGTTGGGGTTTTTTTTCCCCCAAAAGAGAAAGAGCATTGCTCTGCATCTATTGCAGTTTTTAAAAATGATGAATGGAACACTTTTATTTTTGCTTTTAAAAAGTAGGATTGTGCAGCAACAATTGTGTATATGAAGGCTGAGTTGCAGACCAGGTATGAGGGTTGCTGACTGCACAACAGTCCCCTTGGAAGTGCTGGAATGCCTTCGGGCAGCTCAGCACAGAACTTGTTCCTTTCCAGGAAGTTCACATTCACAAACTGATGCACTAGCCATGTCCTCTGGAGAGAAAGCATGAAAATCCCATTGCCTCTATCTCTAAGCCCTGATTTATTACTATTGCTGGCATTAGATCCCTATTCTTCCACCCCTTGACTGGCTCTGTGTTATTCTTTGATTCTAGGGACTGTCTCCTCTAGCATTTTTCTACGGTTCAACATTTTCTGAATTCCTGAAAGGGGTCATCGGTGTCTTGTTCTGCCAAAAAACTTCATGGTGCTAAGAGATACAATTCACTTGCAAAATTATTTTCTAGTCAGCTGAGTCCAGCCAAATGGAAAACTAATGAGATAGCTGCCCTGGTGTATCTCCTACACAAAGTTATCCCATTATCACTGAGAGAAAAAAAAAAACGTGAAAAGACACCACTGAAACATCCATCTCAGTAGTCATTGTCTGTGTCCACATGGCAAGACTTAAGGATGCAAATACTTTGCTGAATTTGGGACAGTTTGGCATATCAGAACTCTTAAAAGAAAGGCAGTAAAATTAGGATTCATTATTTTTAAGACCAGACATTCTGGTTTTGTCCAACATAATCTAAGAAAATCTGCAGAAAATTTATTTGTTCTTTGTGCAGGATGTACAACTGAGTTCCACATCCAAACAGAGCTGATTTAGGTGGTAAGTTGTGAAATTTGTCATTCTGTTTTCACAAAGTACAATTTATGCATTTTCCGCTTTTATCTCAGGGAATATTAAAGCTCTTGAAAGAGCCATGGCTTTATTCACACACTCTTTTGAAGATGTAGGAAAACTTAGTGTAAAAGTGTCTCAAAGGAATATGTTTTAAGGTAGCAGGTGTTCTGAGTACTAAACTTATTATGTGATTTCTATTTGAATTAGACTGCAATGTAGTGAAGTGCAGGTTCTACTGGTGTTTCCTGTTAAATTGAAGTGTGCTGAGAAATTTAAGGACTTGAGCCATGTTAAATTCAGACCAAATCAGAATTAGACTGAATGCCTTTTTTATTTTTAAAGCTTTACTGTATGTTGGATGGTTACTCAGATTTCCTTCTGCATTCTTCAGTAGGATAAAGTTGGTATCAGGCATTTGAAGATGCTACAGGTTAGATTTCAGTAACACTTACTGGAAGTAAGTTACTGAAAGTAACTGGTAAGTAAGTTACACTTACCAGTAAGTTACTGGTAAGTAACTACTTACACTGGAACCTTCCCACACTGAGAAATGTGTTCCATATTTTCTTATTTATTCCATCCCATCTCACACAAGTTCTTGCTATTGTAAGAAGAAAAGAAGAAATATGATTAATGCAGTCATCCAGAAAGGATCAGTACATGGTGGTGGAAAACTTTTTCTAAGTACTGGGGAAGGCAAAAAGATATGTTGCTGCTCAGCTTCTAAGCTGCTAAGCCAGCTCCTTTTGAACTGATGATAACTACGAGACAGCTCCTGAACAACAAAAATTACGTTTCATGTAATTAATTCATTTTTGTGCCTATCAAATATCAAGTTTTGTGTTTCTTCAGTAAATAATTGTTTTTTAATGGGACATTAGGTTGGATTTTTAGAATGATTTTTAATGTGCAATTACAACTCAGTGTGAAATTAAACAAAAAAAGCTAGATGATTAAATAGAACCAAGCTGTTACATTTGATGCTTTGGAAAGATGAGTGTCATCTATCACTGTATAAAAAAACTGTTATGAAAAGATGTGCTCTCCTCAAACTGTATGCTCCGAATGAACACAAAGGATTTGAAGCTTAAGAAAAAATACCTAGCATGATTTAAAATTGTCTTTTATTGGTAGGAAGTTCAGAGTGAAGTAAAGTAGGAACACATTAAATAATCTCTACCACTGAACACAAACAGTATTTGAATCTGTGATTTTCACTGAAGGATAGATTTCTTTCAATACAGGCAATAAAATCCCATCAATCTATTCCAGAAGATTACTACTCCTTGCAAAGTAGTTATGCTTACAAATGTACTTCATATTTTCTAAGCATTTTGCAATTGTGTTTTACCAGGGATATGATTATACAGTCTTTCTATGCACCAAGTTCTTACTCCATACAGAAGGGTTTTAAACTTAATGTCTTATAGAATTGGACATACTTTGAATATTGACAGAAACTGGTAAATAGTTCCCTATGAATCACACTGTTTCTCTCATAAATGGCTACATGATTAAGGTAGATATATTGATTATATTTAGATTATATAATAATGGTTACATACATATTAGAACATGTATTGGTACTTGGCATATTATTTATTTTATTCCATTTTCTCAATGCTTTCTTTTTTCCTGCTTGGGTATTATTTTCACAAATAAGTAAAAAATGAGTAAAAAATCCAAATGGATGCAGGAAGAAAAGACATGATGCGAAAGATGCAGAAATGGAGAAACAATGAACAGTGGGTGATAGAAGTGAGGGACTAAAGCTCAATTTAAATCTGCATAAAGGAGGCAGGTAACGCTAGCATTGATCCAATTTATGGGGACAATGGGAAAAGCAATAAAACTCTGGGATACTAATAAGATATTAAGCAGAACATCATTCTTTTCAGGAAGTTACTGACTTAGGAGACAAATGTACACATCACATGTTGGATTTGCTAGAAAATAAGATCTTAACTGTAAATAGGTCTTGGCAAGTTTGGATATAAAAGCTGAAATGGTGGATAATGATCAACCTCTTCTAAGGACTGCAGCATGCTGTCACCAAGTGGTTAGCAGCAGCCTCCTGGCTCTCTGAGGAGCCTGAAAGACAAATGCAGCCTTTTTATTTCCCAGTTTCATTGAGAAACTGTCTTCTACAGTCTCCATGGGACAACAAATACACTTTTTTGCTATGGCCTTTATTCTCATAAGGAAAATTTTTACTGATTTGAGTAAGTCTTGTCTTGAGTTAGTACAAATCCAAGCTTTTATTAATGTGGTTTTTTTAATCAAATTCAACTGCAATCATTGTCATTCCAAGTAGATGTAGGAGTTTCACCAAAAATCTTCATCAACACAGGGTTTACCAGAACACTAACCTCTGAATCCTTTAGCCAAGTCACTGGGAATCTGTTGACAGTATATGAAGCTCATGCTGTGATTTGTTCACTGCCTCAATTGCAGAAAATTGAGATGGAAGTTTACAAATGCATTACAGCAAGGAATCAAAGGCAAGTGTTTCATGCCTTGGTCACCAGGCTGAAGGTGGAGTAAACACATCCAGAAGTTGATTTGAAGCTCAGGACCCAAGAAGCTCCAGTTTTATTTCCAAAGGACAGGTGTGTTGAGTTTGGTGATGGTTATGATGAGCCTTTTGATCAGTCGCAAAATAAATGTGAAGTCTGAAACTTTCCAAGTGGATCCAAACTGGAATTGCCATCGTCTGTCCAGATCTAACAGTTCAGCACTTCTTCCCTGATGGGCAGAGATTCAGGATGGGAAGTTGAATAGCATAGTCCCCAACTAACTCACTCTTTCCTACAAAGCCCTATTGCTACCTAACATCTCAGGAGAGACCTGACTATATGCCAGTGGCATCGAATATATGAAAATGAAATTGCATACTTCAAACCTGAGCTAAGAAAATAACAGCCAAGAATTAAGACAGTAGTCATTCTGAATGCAAAATCATCCTCAAACAGCATAAAAAACCATGTTTAAATAACATGGCAGAGCCTAGTATCATATAATTGGATGATGTGTGGCAATACTTTTTTTTCTATACAAGAATTTCAAGAAAGATGAGAAGGAGCAGAGGTATTAACAAGTACTCAGTGTTGGCTCAATCCTATTCCCATGAAGGTTGATGCAAGTTTTTCAGTTATATTAAAACACTTTAAGTGAATACTTTGAATACCTACCCAAAGTGCCTGGTGAGACAGAAGCAAGGAGGACTAGTATCTTCTTTTAAATGTATTTATATACTGAAGTGATTTTATTGATATAGGCTTCTATATTCAACATATTGTATAATTTTTTCAAGAGAGTAAACTTTAGTGGTAGTATATATTTGCTTAGACTTTCATTGTTGCCTGAGAACATACTGCTGACGTTGAACTGTCAACAGGAAAACATGAACAATTCCCATAAATAATTTCAAACCCAAAGAACAGATGGTATTGAGAAGCAGCATCACAGCCTGCTGTTCCCTGAGGAAAGTCCTGCATCTCTCCATGGAAAGCAATTTTATTTTGTTCACTTCATTCATTAGGCATACAATTCCATATTTAAAAAAACCTGGTCATGACTTCGGTTAATTTCATTCAGTGATGAATATTTTTTTTCACCATTGCACGAATACCGGTCTGAGTTGGAAACCAGAGGCAAAAAACTCTTTATGTAATGAATAGTATTATTAAAATTTTTTCTGGCATTAAATTAGAGGTTAAGAATTCATGTGTTTTCTGTATGCTATAATAGGTTAAATCATGCTATTTAGGACACCACATTAACACCTACTGCTATAAGGAACAGCACCAATAAAAAATTCTGTTCAATTGCCTTTTTGAAACTGATTAACTGTCACTGGAGAAACCTTATTCCAAATTCTTGGTTTGTTTTACTGGGGAAAGTGTGAAATATAGAAAAAACTGAGAAGAAGGATCTTACACTCTGATTATCTGAATTTTGCATCTCTTTCATAAGCAGTGTCATCTGTCTTACTCAAATGAAGCATTTATTCTTGTCTTCAAAAAATATAAAACCTAGGGGAGTGGTTAACTTGCACTTCAGAAGTCAGTGATGCATTTTTCACATGAATTTCCTTTAATTACTCACAGCTGACATAGAGATTAGCACAACACATCTCTCAGTAGATTAGCTAACCCCTTATAATTTGCCTTTCTATATGTATATGAAGTGAAAACGAAATTACCATCAACATCTATATGAGAGTAATTGTACCTTTGGGCACAAGATCTGATACAAGATCCTTAAAAGGTATTTCATCTATGTTTTCTGAGTTTAGGAATTTTTAAGGTTTTGCTGGTTATATCAAAAACTTGAGAAAAATTCTTTCCTAATCCTGTCTTTCAATGTGATTATTTAAGCAATATCCCTAACATTTCAGTAATTAAGGAAGGAAGCATTTATAGTGATTTGCAGTACAGCCCTTATAGATGAGGGAGCAGGAAAGCTATCTCTTTCTGTAACTTCTGTGCTGAGTCTTTAGATTCATTCAACAACTTCAGTGAAATAGGTTTTAGAAATCAGCTGTAATTTCCCTGATGTACTATATCAGCTACCAGACAGAACTGCAAAGAATTGATTGGATGAAAGTAAATGAAAATTAAGAGTACGAGAACCCAGCTGGGATATATCTATCATTTCTCTTGCACAACAGAATCTGTTCCATGTTACTTTTTAATACATTTCTGGGACAGAATTTCTCTCTAATATCAGAGAGAATAGTGCAGACTTTCTTCGAGAACTTCAAAAAGGAAATAAAAGCCTTTTACAGTCATCTTTTATGGAACATGAACAGAATGTACAGATCACAATAGCCCAAAATAGCACATACTCTTTAAGAAATATGTAATTTTCATCCTACACGTATGTCACTTTAAAAACAGAGAGAAAATCTTCATGAAAGAACACCAGATTGTTCCAACTGATGTCTTCTCAGAGAGCTGCATTTGAAGCAAAAACCTCAAACAACACTTACTTAACAACACCCTTGATAGCTAACAAAACTCGCCTGCACTAAGGAAGGGCACCAAGAAACAGAGTCTGATCATTATGAAATTACATGAATACAAAACAGTGGGAAAGTTATTTTAAAAGGAGCTGGTGCTTTTCGTATATTGGCTCTTTAACTTTCACTGGGAAAACAGATGGCCTATCTAACTGGTAGGAGGCAAAGGAAATGGAAGGCATATTGGAAAGGCTTGGACAACAGCCAAAGTAAAAATTGTAATTTTGACACCACAGGGTTGAAACGCAGTGCATATAGCAATCACTTTATAATATCTAGCTGATGGCCTGCCTTAGCCTTAAGTTCAAGACCTGGAACATTGTAAGCAATAGATCAAACCAGGTGTATTCTTACGATAGGAACAGCGGACATGCACTTTTCAGTCAACTTTTTCTTCTTGACTGCAGTATCAAACCCACTGACTTTCACACCAAGGTGAAACATCTTGACTTAGTGCAGAAGGCACAGCTTCTGGAATAGTGTATTCTTGTGAAGATGTTAAATATTGCTAGTTGTGCTGTGCAGATGGTCTTCAGAAAAGAAACTATGGATAATCACCTGAGGTATCTACAATTTAAAGCAACCAATAAGACAACTCAGAATTTCAGCTCACTGTGGCTCATTTTTGTTTCTTTTGCTTTTCATATTCTCTTTTGAGGTCTAATGAGTTTAAAAGACACGCATTCCAAACAAAATGCCCTTATCTAATAGGTACTTATTTCAAAGATAGCCAATTCACTGTGCATCTTCCATGAAGACATCCATCTCTCTTGATACTGCACAAGTTCACTATACCTTATCTGTTGACTGGGTAAAGAGGTCTGTAGGTACGTGTGGATGGGTTGTACCAATCTGTACAATCTAGCACTTTATGACTTAAACAGGCTATAAAAAAGGCAGTAGGCTGTCATCAAGAAATTCAAATATGAGGAATTCTACAGCAGGCTTTTCAATACTTTATTAATATCCCTCTGCACTGTTAAGTCCAGTACCACTATGAAAATAAGAGGTTTATTTATTCTTTTCTATTAGTGAATTTGTGGCTCTTCTCTAAATAATATTTTCTGGCTCTTAAAGAAGAGTATTACTTCAAATGCCCACTTGCCTTCTTCCTCTGGACCAGAAGGACTCTAGGGTGAGCAGTAGTCATGCATTTATTCCAGAGGTGATAAAGACTCACATCCAGTAAACTTGGTTCTTGCTGTTACCATGTCACATCTGTGAGGAAATAAATTGATTTCACAAATATATGAATGTCCTATAAAACAAAATGCAACCGATCGAACAATTTTTTTCCAGGTATCAAAAGATGAAATTCAATGAAGACTTGCAAAATACAGCCCTAATTCTAATCTATGTGCAATATCTTTATCCAAGACAGTTTAACTGTGCCTGAAGAAGACAGATAAAGAGTACTCTGGGTTGGATACAATTATTAATTCTTTCAGATATTTATCTGAGTTATCATAAAACAGCACAAACTCTTCGGCTTAATGCAGTTTTCTAAGGGGAGACATCACTATGTTTTAATAAAAAGTAGCCAGAATGAAGGAGCATTGTGACACAGAAGGGAAATAATTCTGAGATATAAATAAATGGAGAAAATGAATGAGAAAGAAAATTGCAGGGGGAGGAAGGTGATGAAGGTATAGATATAAAACTAAGGGGAGACAAAGAAAAGAGTTAATTTTTCATGGTGGCAATTAGAAGGAAGGAAAACACTCTCAGTTTGGAATTAAAGGGAGGTTTAATCTGACAGCTCAATTCTCAGATAAAATACAATCACCACTGCAAAGCACAATATTTGTTCAATGCACAAATTATTAAGGAGGGAAATACAGATGCTAAGTAGTTTCTGAGGATTTTTTTTAACGAGCTTGAAGTTTTCAAGACATGTCATCTGTTTTACTTGTTGTGATTTTTATCTTGTGTTGAGTTTGATGTTTTTGAGGATACAGTTTCAGAAGATTCCTAATACACAGAAGCAAATATAAGAGGCTGCACTTTAGTATGGATTTTCCTTCCATCATTTCACCAGCTGGTGGTGTCTAAAGTGTTTGCTAGTTTCTTCCACATCTTTCCCATTATGAATACAAGTTACTGACTGCTGGCAATATAACTGTAGGCTGGAGCATATACAACATAAAATTCAGACTAAGCCTCTAGGTGCCCTTTGGGGCCTATTTGGGAGCCTATGTTTTAAGAAAAACAAAATACAGAAAATGTGCAGCATTTCAGGAGCATGGCATCTGGCAAAAGATTTAGGCGCCTTGCCAGCATCCAGATTTCAGTTTGGATGTAGCCATTACGTTCTGAGGTGAAAGGAGTTTACATCTATGTTTCTAAAACAAATGGAGCAAGGATTGTATCCAAGGATATCAGCTGTCGTGTGCTGAGGAGTCAGCATCCTCTGAAAGGGAATGCTTACCCCTCATGCCTTTCCTCCACTCAAGCTGATGTAGCACAAGGCAGCAAGGTCACACCTCTGCTAGTTTTTAGAACTGTCAGACAAGCAAAAATACCTTTAGTACATACTTATCTAAAATTAATTAGAAACAAAACAACCGAGAGCACAAATATGGTATCAGTCTGTAATAAAGACGGGCAAAGTCTAGAACATTATTGCTTTGACATCTGGCAAAAACAACAGACCAAATGACAAGGGAATTGATCTGGAAACACAAGGCAGACAACTGCTAAATAAACAGCAACAGCATGGGCCTGCAAAGAACAGATTTTCCCTCACAAGCCTGAATGACTTTTTTGTTCACACCCTGGAAAGAGGGACCAAGTAGAGAGGTGATACAAACCAGGCAGCAGAGAAATGGAGTAAACTTCAGAAAGACCTAGCAAAGATGGGCAATTTGATAATATATCAGCAGATTACCAAGTTCATGGTAAAAGTTCATGGAGGAATGCAGAGAAAGAGGCAATTTCACCTGCACAGATGTCTTTTGAGGTACAAATACCTTGCTGTGAGTATCACAGTGAAGAGCTCAGGAGACACTAAGTTAACTCAAAAAAAAAACCCAAACCCCAGACTAAATGATATTGTACATATTCTGCTGCTACATACAATAGCTATATTCACCCTTTCTTCTTATTGTTCATATATCTACACCCAACCTGAGGAGAAGTTTCATTTTGATATAATGAGATTTTTTACAGTTAGAACAACTATTCACTAGAACAACGTCCCCAGGGATGTGGTGGAGTGCCCATCAACAGAGATTTTCAAGCAACTGGACAGGGTGCTAGATAATCTCATCTAGACTCCCTTGCCTACAAAAGGTTGGAATGGATGATTTTTTGAGATCTCTTCCAACCAAGGTGTTTCATCATTCTAAGGTCTTCTTACTCATGTGCCCTTAATTAAATTTTACTTTAATTTAATTGACTCTAGCATAGGGAATGGTGTTTTCCGCTTAAAATCTTAATTATTCCCCAACTGTTCCTGACATTTTAAAGTTTATTAAAAGAGCAACTTTAGAATGTAGCCCTGTCGAAACAGACATCAACATTCTATAACATATTTGACTTTCAACACCTGCCTTGTTATTAATTACTCTCTCAGTCTGAGAGAGCTTGGAGGAAATAATCCAAATACTCCCTATTTAAATATCAATCACCTCATTGTCACCTCATTGAAAAGTCATTTCTTTAGAGGAATATCAATAATGACTTCTGCTGGCTGTGCACTCTGTCACCTCAGAACAGACTAGTCTCAAAAAATGAGCAGGACTTGCTTCTGGTAAGTGGGCAGTTGCTTTGGCCAACAGATCAGAAAGACCACCCTCCCCATCCATTCCCTCTCCCCCTTCCCACCATTTATTGTTCACTTCAGGGCTGGTACAGAAGGCTGCCCTTCAGTCAGGACAGAAACAGTGTGCCACCACACTGAACATTGCAATCCCCACCATGGCTTCGGTGCTTGACCAGCTGCAGCAGTGCCCAGCGCTGGTGGGAGTTTCATAGCTTCCCAACTCTGCTGAGTGCTGCTGCTGCCTGGCTCTGAGGTGAGGGCTTTCCATGAGGATAAGGACTCTATTTATTGTATGCAGGCACATCTATGGTGGAGAAGATGACACATTGATTGGGAGTGAGTTCAGTGTTAGCCTTACATCTTATTTATCCAAGTACAAAAATTTCTAACAGTTACATGAGGTTTGCTAAGCTCTGTTGAGTTACCTTTTCTCCCTGTTTGCCTCAAACTGTATAATGCTCTCCAACAGATTTTCCTGCTAATATCTGTATCTAAAGCCACCTTCCAGTTACTGGGAGAGGGTTGGCATGTTTTAAGAGGAGGTCAGGGAGCTCTTCTAGGTATCAGAACTCCCCTCTGCAAAAATAAATGGTTAGACAGCATAACATAGGCTGATCTGAGCCCTCCAATTTCTAAGTGCAGATAAACAAGATGCTATTATAGTTGTCATGTGAAACGTGACTTTTACCTTATACATGGGGGCAGTAGAAACATCAGAAACTGGAGAGCCTTGTAATTTACTAAAAGTTTGGGTAAACAATGAAAGAAAATAAAAGCACTGGAAACATCACTTTTCCTTTACAGCTGGACTTTCTCTTGCAGCTTCCTTAGTTGCACAAGGACCACTGTGGCTGAGAAGGGTTTCTGCTCACCTGCATTAATAACATCTACTAGGCGCATGAGGAATGCCTGGGTAATTCTGCACTGAGGACAGCATAACATAAATGTCGCTACAAGCATAGCAAAGGGATTTCTAATGCCATGAAGTTAGAAATACGAGGAAATATGGTTTTCATCTTAGATGTATTTAACTCTCTTTGTTCACATCCTCCTTTTGAAGCCTTATGAAATCACACTATACAAGGTCTTGTAAAATTCATCTTCATGGATTTTTAATGGAGCAGTGAAAAATACAGTGACTACAATATGAAGGCAAGTGTGTAAAAGATATACTTGACTTCTTCTTTACTGGTAATGAATCAGTATGAGTGTTTAGGGCACAACTGCATAATCAGACAGAGCAAAATCTTTTGCCTGGTTTCTCACTAATACCACCCTCAAAGCCATGCTGCATAACAGCACCTTTTCTGAATTTGCTGACATCAGCCTCCCTGACAGATGGCTGTCTGGGCATATGGAGAGAAGATGATAGATAGCCTATATTTCAAAAGGCAGTGATCAGTCTAGCACCGAGCTCCGTGCATCATCCAAGTTTTGCAGAAATGGTGTAAATCTTTTTGTTCTTATTGTAATCAGACTGATCATGTGTCAGAGATCAACGAGGGGGTTCATCCAGGTAGTTTCACACTTCATGGTTTCCTGGATAATTCTGTTAGTTATTTGGAACTGATGCCTTATGAAGAAGAAAAGAAGGAGGTTGGCATTTGAGGTAGTTGTCTGATGATACATTTCCATATGCTGCAATCTCTTGCCATACAGTGAGGAAGAGAACAACTGTCTAGCTGATCTTCTCAGAAGCATCAGCAATTTCAGATGAGCATTTCCAGAAATTTTGTTTTTCCTGTTTAGTGCTGCCAACACTATGACCAAAGGTGCTCTACAGACTGAAGCTGGCATTCCTTTCCGGAAAAAAACTCCACATTTTTATCAGAGTGTCCATTTGGCTCCTCCAGAACATCTTCCATTTCTGAAAACAAGTATGATTGTGCAGTTAATTCTTTAGTACTAGAAGAAATCTGTCAGCACTGTGAGCTGTCCTTGATTGCAGAAAAGGTCTCAAGGAGTTGAGGTATGTTAAAAATTCTTAAATAAGCAAGGCTGTTCTCTCTTCCAGACAATGACCTGTCTCTTTCATAATCTGAACTGTGTTTTCGTGTACGGTTTTATGTGCTACCTTCTGAGCTGGTTAAGTGGTGATTGCTTAGTTTTTCCCCTAACCTCTGCTATAGAAATAGCAGTGTCATCCCTGTATGCAGCTGGTTTTTTGTTTCTCTAACCTGTTTGCAAGAAGACAATTATGATGCAGAAAGCTGATACTAGCTAGTCAGTAGCAAGGTCCTGAATGTCCAAATCACCTTCGGACAGCAGACTGCAGTCTGGTTTTTCAACGGCAGAGCTACATTATCCACATTACCGTCATTCAGTCACATACTCAGGAGAGATAATAAGTTTCCCTGTTGGACGTGGCTCTGAGAGAGACTTGTGAATGCCCTGCCCTTGTCAGCAATATTACAGCCCTGCCCTTGACAGCACCCATGTGCAGTAAAATCAGGCTAGGATGACCCTGAGCTCACACATTTTCAGTTCTCCAGCAGTCATCCTTCAAGGCTGAGGCATTCAGACTCACAAGCTCAGCTGCAATGCTAGTTGAAAAACGCTTACGCACCACAAAATCAACCTTAATGACAAAGGATTTCTGTTTTCTGTTGGTTTTTCAGGGTACAAGACATTCTAACAAGACTGGAAAGGGAAATGTTCCCTCTTCACCTCAACAGTGCTGGTCAGGACTGAAATCCCAGCAGGGGTTACAGTCTGTCTTCCCAAGTTCCCGGTGATACATCCTGCTCATCCCCCTTTTTTCCAGATTGTTGGTTCTCGTACTTTGGCAGACTAGATAAAAAGCCGAGGATTGCCAGGCTCACATACAAGCCCAGCTAAAGCTGAAATAGATAAATACTAGTACCTCTGTATGTGATCCCATGGCAATTTCTATATGGGTCTTCTAACGCTAATGATCTGGGGCAAACTGCCCCCTTACAGTCCCAGAGAGCCGTAACTTTTAATTTAACTCAAACAATGTAATTATTCACGTAAAAACAGGAGCTTCAGGGTCTGTTTTTTTATTTTTTAAAAAATTAACAAGGTAATTCAAGCAAATCTCAATTTATATACGTAAATAAAACAGAGCAAAGAATGCTGGGCACCAAGCTGTCGATTATTTTCATCTATGATTTACAAAAAAGAAGTAGAAACTACATAATTTAAAATTTTGTGCTTCCACCAAACACAGGAAGAGCGTGAGATCTTTTGGAATGGTTTGTCCTTTACAAAAATATTGAGAATTTAGCAATCTAAATACATCTTAATAGGATCAGATTTAGTGCAAGTAAATCTCCTTCCACCGCTTCAACCATATCTTTTTTTGTTGTGTGGAAAGGCTAAATGCTTTGCTGTAGCAACCTTTTTTAAAGCCTGCAGTAATTTGATAGCAGGGATAACCTCCGAGACCTCTTGCTCTACAGAGAACAAGTTCTTACAATCCATTATCTGTCAAACAATTTCTAAGTGCTGCCAAGCAACTACTGTCTTGTTTTGTCTAGCAAACAGTCAGAAACAGACACCATATGCATCTGTTCCAAGCACTACATATGAAACAGTATCAGCTTTGCTTAACTGTTGCCATTACTAGGTGAACCATGTCATGTCACATCATTTATTCAAGCCATCATATGAAAAAAAAAAAAGGAAAGTCATAGTTCTGTCTCAATAAATCCAATCCATTAAGTTGAAAATCCAGTAAGTGAATCAGTGGCATTGAAACTTAATGGTTCCCAAACGAAATGCTTCATTTTTCAAAGCCTCTAATGGGCATAGTAATTTCTTATTTCACAAGCTGTAGCAGATTTACCAGCTAAATTAAAAGTACACATTGCGGGACTATGAATTACAATAAAAATATTGGCACTGAAAGACTAAGGAAAGACATGCTGTCTTCTTCTAGACAGCACCTAAACTCCTCCTCTAAAAAACAACTGAATTGATATTCTGGATTGTTCATATACAACCAATCTATGCAGGAGTGAAGATCTTGTATGAACTTAAGAAAAAGAAACCAGTTTTGCTTTAAAAACAATACATTATTAAATGATTTCAATTTCTAAACCATTTTTCTGTGGTGATCAATAATAAGCTGATCATTCACATGCTTACCAATGCTAGAGAAAGCCAATGCCAGTCATCAAAGCAAGCAGTTACCAGATGTCCAGGGCTACCTACACGTACACTTACAGATTGCTTAGTCAAGTACATTCTAAAACTAAGCTGAAAGAGCATTAACCTATGCTCAAAATCAACAGTATAAATCAATGCTTGTCTCCCAGGAATTTTGAAAGTGACACAGTGCAGGGCAGCAGCAGCCTGTTCCCTCTTGCAGCTTTCTTGTCTTGGTGATGCAGGTTGGACTCCCATTGTTCAAATCAGCTCCAAGTTCTCAAAAGTGCTTCTTCATGCTCATTCATGAAAGGGTTAACCCATGTTTTATGACTTCTTAGATGCCTCTTCCTTCACAGATTTGGCATGATTTTTGTAAGTGATCTGATTTCTTTCCCTATGGCCAACCACCATAACAACATGCCTGCTCAGTTTTAAAATATATACTATATAGATTTAAAAAAGAGAAAACTAAGAGCAGGATTAAAGCCCTCTACAGAATCAGTACTTGTATAAAAATATAAAGGTGATACAATGAGAAAAAAGTCATTGTTTTGCATATATATAAAGATATACAAATATTCTAAAACTATTCCTTCCTAACTTTATCAACACATACATTACCACACCTTGAAAGTTTACATTGATAATATCTCAATATTTATGATTACATTGCTTAATACATTAGATGTTCCACTCTCTCTTTATATGTAGCATTTTTTCAATCTTGAATTGCAAAGAACTAGAGGGATGTGAACTATCTCATTTTCCCAACTGAAGTTCAGATACAAGTGTGGCTCTGTCTTGAAGGTGTCTACTTTAACTCAAGCATCTCTCTTACAAGGAAAGGCTGAGGGAACTGGGCCTGTTCAGTCTGGAGAAGAGATGACTGAGTGGGGACTTCAGCAATGTACAGAAGTACCTGCAAGGATAGTGTCAGAAGATGGAGCCAGGCTCTTCTCAGTGGTGCCAAGCAATAGGACAAGAGGCAATGGGCAGACGCTGATGCACAGTGATGCCTTATTTATGTTTGAAAATACAGGCTGAGGCTGAAATAAGAGGGTAAAAAGTAAAAATTTATTAAAAGGATTTGGAGAAAGCAAAGGTTTCCCAGGGACAGCTCTGCAGCGCAGGCTTTGGGCCCAATCCTGCTGAGCAGAGTTCCAGCAAGTATAAGTTATACAAAGATAAAAGGGTACCAAAAGGGTAAAAAGAGCGCCCCAAAGGTGTTCGTGCTTCTACTATTATAGGGGTTACATAGTTTTGAAAATATTCTCCAATGAAAAGCAGAATTTTGTTACACTATTCCTTGTGGCAGGTTTCTATTGGAAGATCTCTGCTTACTTCAATAGCTTATCGAGTCCAACTCTGGAATGCCTAAAGGCCGATAACTTGGCTCTGTTTTGTCTATAGGAAAGGGATACAAAGTTGTAGGATAGAGGTTATAGGATTATAGGGGTACTAATATATAAAAGTATAAAACTAAAATGCTACTAGTCTAAAAAGCATAAAAGCAAAAAAATCTCTCTGGCATCAACAGGAAGTTCCACCTGAATATGAAGAAGAACCTCTTTACCATGCAGATGACCGAGCACAGGAACAGATTGCCCAGAGAGGTTGTGGAGTCTCCCTCACTGGAGATATTCAAGAACCATCTGGACTCAATCCTGTGCCCTATGCTCTAGGGTGACCATGCTTGAGCAGGGAGGTTGGACCAGAAGACGCACTGTGGTCTCTTCCAACCTGACCCATTCTGTTATTCTGCAACAGCAGAGTGCTGTTACAAGCTTCACTCAAGCCTATAATGGGGACAGCACAAATTGGAATCTCCCGATTCTGCTGACATAAAAAAAGTATATGTTGCCTTACCATGCATTGATCAGGATTCAGCAGCTTTCTATTTTCTAACAGACCATTTAAAATGATCATAGATTATTGCTGGCACACCTCTTATTTTTTAATGCTGATGCTATCAGGAGAAAACTATGTAAATAACCTTAAGATTGCATGGGAAGAAGAGAAATCATCCCCCTCTCACTTCATCTGGTAAAGGAATTCTTGAGTGGTGACACTATTTCTGGAAGTCTAGAGAACTAAAACAAAAATGCTAGCCTGCAATACTGTGAATAAGAAAAGCCTCAGGTGTCACATAATACTTGTGACAGAGAAACCAAGGCCATACATGTGTGATACTCAAAACACTAGTATGGGACTGTACCATTTCTAGGATTTCACTCAAGTAGCATATGGGAGACTTTAAATTTCTATTTATATTGAATGTATTCAGCCACCCTAGCCAGGGAAGGAAATCCTGAGAAGTAACCTTGGGAGTGTGATTTGGGCCCCATTTATTACAGAGATGGAGAACTGAGGTTTTCCGTTTCCAAAATGAGTGAGTGGGAACTGCAGAAGGCACTATAGCAGGCAGGAATAATGCCATCTCCAAAATCGCTCTCTATCTGTTAAAACTAAAGAAGTATGTATCAGTTTTATTAGTCATTTTCTGATCATAATCCCTAAATGAGATGTTTGTGGGCATTTGTACCGTATAGGCCTACAAGCAAATTCCATAAGAATTTCAGCAGGACCTGGGAGCTTAGCTACTCAGGACAGCCACAGTTTAATGCATTTTCAGGCCTAAAATGAAGAGGCCTAACAAATTTGGGATTAACCAGTTCCTGTGGATCACTTGATTGATAGCAAATAAGAAAAAATCTCTTCTGGATGCCAAAGCACTGTTGCAGTTTTGTTTCTAAAATAAGGTTGCATCATTATGTAAAGTATCAGGCAATAACAATTTTGCTGGTCCTAGGAGAAGGCAGAGATTTTTCTTTACACATTTATTAAACTGTGTGGCACACCTTCCTCCTTGTACAATTCCTTAATCAAAGGTAAGTGCTTCAAATTTAGTGGTTTTGCGTCTTCATGTTACATAGTCATTATATTCTGATATGTGACCCTTAATGGAACTTCTAGGCATATACTCTAAAAACAACTACACTGATTTGTCAACTATGAATTTGTGAACAACACTCTTCTACTCGATACATTTCTAGTTCTCTGTTTTTCCATCTCATTTATGCCCCTACTACTTTAGAAGTCCTACTTCTTCCTTTAAAATAATCTAAGCCAGCTGAGGAGACTGGACCTGAGCTCTAAATCACCTTTTGGGTTGCATACCCACCCTCCATGCAAGCAGCTGCTGCCCCCGCCAAGTTCCCTCTCTGGCCCCCATGGCAGGCAGGTGGATGGGAGATGGCCAAGCAGATGCTGTCCCAAGTGGCCCCAAGAGAGCAGGCAGGGAGGCTCCACATCAGCCCTGCTTTTCTCAGTGTTCACCAGCAGAGAGGGGAAGACAACATCAGGATCATGCTGCTGCAACTGCTCCCGTCAGGCTTGGACTCACATCTATGCCCACATAACACACGCTACACCGGGATGTCACCACACCTACTGTGGCAGTCACACACACCAGGAGAAAAGGACCTGTGTACATCTCTCCGCTACTTCTGCACCTGTGGCAGCAGCTTTTACAGAAGGCTGATCCTTGCTCAGCAAAATAGCATGGCTTCTTCTTTGCTCATAAGCACAGGAAAAATCTTATTCACAGTATCTGTGATTTTCTTCCAAATCTGTGGTTCTTTTCTAAGCCCTGCCCACAAAGCGTAAGAAAATGACATCGAATGACTTCCTAAAATTACTGTTGCAAGTATGTAGGCTGTCGTGCTCGTGGGAGCAGTGGTAGAAGCAAGACTGAGTAAGTTGTCATTCTGGAACTGGTGAGAGGGAAGCTGGATTACTAGACTGAGCCAAACAGGAGAGCATGCTGCAGGCCTCATTGGAAATGGGAGACTGAAAAAACAAAGAAAGTGGGGTTTGGTTTGGGGTTTTTTTTGCATAAAGACACCTTCTTTCTTCCACTTTGTTCAGTGAGGCAAATTATATTGCAGCAAGACACGCACAGGAACAAAGATTCATCTTCAATGTTATACAGTATATAGGTGCATCAGGTTTGCTCTAGCAGCAGGAATACAGCTGCTCTTCTTTATGCACCAGAAGAAAAGCACAACCTGTCTTCCCACCATGGGAAAAAAGTCCTGCCTCCTGTGAGAGGTGGTCCACGGCAGGGTTATAAAGCAAACTGTATGGCATTTGGTAGGTCAGAGTGTTTGTCATGGTTTGGACAAACTCAGGAGGAAGACTCGGGTCTCCTCTGCAGAAGATAGGGTTCTAAAATTCCCTTCCCGCCCCTTTAAGAATTTCTCAGAGGAAAGTGAAAAAAACTGTTTATTTAACAAAACCAGCTGCTGGGGGCGTGCACATAGGCACCAGGAGAAGGGAAGGAAAAATAAAAAATGAATAATGTTAGATAATAAACCTCTCGTGGTGGAGAAAACCTGGATGAATTCAGAGTCCTTTGTTTCCTGGGTGTGGTTTCTGCTCTGTCTCCTGAAGGCTGCTAGGTTATGGTGTAGAACCCTCTCTGGGCCTAGGGTGTAGGCCTCTGATGGTGATGGTATGTGGAACGCAGTTCAGTTCTCTGTTGTAAAGTTCCAAAGGAAGAAGGAAAAAACACAGTCCCAGAAAAAAGCTGTCTTCTTTCCTTACCTCAGGTAGAGGCTAGGTAAAAAGCCAAGAGTAAGTTTTAACTCTCTCCAATCTCCCTGTCCCAAGTAAAAGCAGGGCTGAGAGCTCACAGGAAAAAAGGTAAAAGTAAAAAATATTCCCTTCACCCTCAGCTAGAGAAAAATGGCGGCTACCACAGCAGTAGTGATAAATCAAGAATGTAAATATCCTTTAAAAAAAATCTAAACACAGTGCCTGGCTTCTTGAGCCAGCTTAAAGATACAGAGTTAATATTTTGCATTAAGCAGGCAATTGGGATATATAGCATCATAAAGTCACCCCAAGACATTATTGCTTCTCGCTTTGGGTGTCTGTGTATCTGCCTTGACACAAGTTGTTAAGATACACTACCTCTCTAGCATAATTTCAAACTGTTCTAGTCCCACCTGTTTTAACCTAGCTCTAAATATTATTCAGGGCTCTAATTTCAAAACAGCACAGAATACTACTACTAGCAAATCCAGCTACTTCACACCGAGCTTTCCCTGGGGCTCCTTCCCATCAATCTAGTTAATTTACAAGGATTTAAAACTTTCCATTAGTATTTCCTCAAAGAAGATTCTCTTTTCATCCCCAACAGCTGTGGTGTCAGAACAATCTATCATTTCAATGCCTTTAGCACCTTCATCTCTCTATTCTATAGACTCAAGATACATTTTGTTTGGATTTTGTGGTCTGTTTGCTTGTTTTCTGCAGGATTGACTCTTAGTCTCTTCCTATCAGTTTGCAAATATCATTATTTGGGAGGAACATCTGACATACTTTTACACTGAATCAAGAAATCCTTAAGAAACCTCTTCCCAGGACACAGTTACTTTATTTTTACTCATATCTTTAACTGTGGTAAGCAAAGAATGCATTAAAAAAGATCACTTTTCCCGCAGAAGTGAAGAATCACTTTTTAATGGTTCAGTTTTGATATGCTACTCTAGTACATACATTGAGCTACCACACTTCTAAAAGTATAGCCTTGCATCTTCAATATCATTAACTTTAAGAACTACTTTAAAATTTAGTCTTGGCCGAGAAAATGAAAATTCAATGTTCAATAGTAAAAACAAATACAAAATTAAGCCATTTATCTCAGGCAGTGTAATCTTAAGTACTTGATGTCTCATACCCTTTGACTGCACTCAGAAATGAATACCCCCAAGAAATTATTATTTCAAAAGATTTTAAAAAAAAACCAACAAACAATCAAGTTGTTTTTTCTTACTTCCAGTGCACATTATGTATTTCCCTCCCGCAGTCTTTCTCAATCACCTGAGCAACTGAATATCCATATATGCATAGACCTACTCCCCACTCTTAGGAAATTTCAAGGACAGGTGCTTTGAATTTGTTTGGCTTGCAATGAAAGACAGGTATACTAACTCAAATCACTTGTTATATCATAAGAGCAGTGGCAAGTTTACCACAGATTAGTTTGCTTTTACGTACCTTTTTGGCATACCTTAAAACTTGAAATGCAGGCTTTTCTTTATCGATAGATACTAAGAGTCAAGTTTAACTTGCAAATCGTAACTCTAAGTCAAAGCAGAATTTAGTAACTCAGGATCTTTGAGAAGAAACAGACAAGGCTGGCCACAACCCAGTATTTCTGCAGAGGGTAATGGCTACACTAACACTTGCTTTCTTTTCTTTTAATAATTCAGACTCTAAGAAAGAGTTTCCCTCCTTATATGCCAAAGTCCTTCCCTATTGTTTTTCAAAGATACTTCTGTAAATATCAGGTCAGACATCTTAATGACACTCAGTTAGTTAATCTTTCTACAAACTGTCTTAACTGTCCACACCTTTGTTTGATTTACAGTCTTTGTGTCCTGTCTTGGTGATCAAGCAATACTGAGATCAACTGTCATTGTACCTTGTTTTCAGAGAGAGCTGGGATAGGGATCTCTATCTGTCCCCAGTGCCAGTGGACAGTAACAAGGGAGGGAAGAGCAGTAGATGAAGCGACAGTGATGTGCACCACTTTACAGACCTTATTACATTATTGGGGATTCCATGTGAAAAAAACACAAGAGAAACTGCTGGTAAGCCGGAAAGGTGAGTGCAAATCTTCTCCTGAATAAACTGGAAAAGTGGGGGATAAAATTAAGCCAGGAACATGGAGCAGAGAAGTGGGGGCAGCATGTGGCAGACAAGTGAGGCGATGAAATCCTGTCAGTCTTCAGGCAGGGGAGGACTGCAAGCTCAAGGCTCTTGACAATATGAAGATCAAAAGGTGAATTTCCTGGATGTCCAATTCCTTTGGGAAGAGGATCTTCCACTGTTTCTATGGCTGGATTAGTGTAAAAGTGCTGATAGGAAAATGCATCTTTCTCAGACCCAGAGAAAATACGAAAATGTGTAAGAGCTTTCTGTACCAACCATTTCTCTCTAGACCTCATTTATTTCAATGATCACATGTTTAAGAAGTTAAAATCATAGTGCAATTACAGTGTAATTTTAGTGTAATGGTAGTTACTTACTAAGGTATCCAAATTATAACTGATGTTTCTGGTGGAAAAAATCTCCCATTACCCGCACACAAATCCATATTCCTCTCACTTCTAAAAGGCTTCACCTGTAGTGTGATCAACATGTCTTTCCTTGACAGGAAATTACATTTCCAGTGACCATCTTGGGATTATCTATTTTCAAGTATTGAAGGTCTGCTGTCTTTACTTTATTTATGTTATGATGTAACATAAATCTGCAGAGTACCAGGGCTGTTTTCTGAAGCAAAGACCTAACAAACATATACCTAAAGTCTTGACTTTTAAGGCGATTTCCACACTGAAACTCAAGCTCTGTGTTACTATTTTCTGAGCACTAGACGCAGGGTAAGACCTTTCATCCCCATCACTCATTCCTGACTTATGCAGGAGATTTAGCATTTTTATGGGAATGATTCTCTGGCAGTACTGTTAATGAAATCTGTTAGAAGAGCCAAATAAAATACGTTGGGTGAGCCAGGAAGGAGTAATGTGGTTTTTCTTTTTTACTTTCTAAATTGATCATTTAGCAATCTGGGTACAATCAAACAGTTGAATTAGCCCAACTGAGGGAACTGATACTATCTCAGAAGCGATGATGAAAAAGGCTTTGGAACTTCTTAAACTAGTTTGGTCACCAAAAGAGTTGTAACATGGATCTGCAGTTTCTTTAATGCTTCTGTAATACAGAAGAAACAGTGCCTCAGACAAAAATCATAGATAAAACAGTAATTTATATTCATAGGAGTTTATTATGTCTTTGTCAGTGTGTCACTCACTGATCCCTATAAATTACATTTCAAAAAGCAGTTGGGCATGCAAATAGGCTCTCTAAGAGGAACTAGTAGCACAGCTTGGAGATGGCATTAAGTGAAGCAAGTAAGGAAGCTATTACTAAAGAAATCATTCCTTTTTAACTGTAGTATTACCCACCTCTACATGCAAAGATAATCAGTTAGATTGCTGTGGCTGAGAGCTACAAAAATGCAAAAAAGCAAATTGAACACTTTCTATTTTGAGATTTAAATGTAAATATTCTTGTAGCAGAATGACATCTTCCAGAAGTCTGAAAACATCTTCTGTTTGTTGTGCTGTGTATACCACAGGATTAACCTGAACAATCCCATAAAAACACTAAAATACTCTTATTTCCTGCTAAAGGTCAGTGTTAGCAGCATATATTGGTGTGGAACCGCCCCCTCAGACCTTAAGTGGCAAAGATACAGCTGCCTAACTTAGGCAGCTAGAGCTGGTTCGAATGTCCTTTCTCTCACATTACTGCTACCCTCTTAGGACCTGTGCCTAGAAGTGTAGATTTTTTCTGATCCTATTTCACAATTCTCTCCTTCACCCACAGAAGATGAATGTTGTGTCTAACCTGTGATTAACAGTTCCCAGCCACCTTCATTCATGACATTACTGTTTACAGGTCATTATTTTCAGATGAGCCCAGATCACAATCTGGATACCAAAAGAGCTCAGAAAGCCCAGTTCTCGATGCAGCACAATACTGCTCACCCTGTGCTGTAAAAGCATGAGCTTTACACAGCAATAACCCTAAAAGACCACATGACATGGCAAGCTGCTCTCTAAAGCTCTTTCATAATACAAAATATTTCTACACAGTTTTCTTCATCAGTATGTGATGGAACAGTGTAGAAATGCCTGTGAGTTGAACTCAGGTGTCTTGCTTAGAAATACACTTCGTTCAAGTGCCAGAAAGTCCTTGAAGTCTAGAGAGGAAGAATACCAGTAACTGTATGAATCACTTTGTACTGAAGACCCAAACTCAATAATACACAATGGGGTCTACAGTATGATCTCTCCAGCTGGGGAGAGGTGGTTATTAAGGCCTGAAGTCAAGATTTAACTCTGGAGAGAGTGTGAGTGTGTACAGTGCTTCTCAATGTTAACTGAACTACACTGAATGTGTAACATACACATACAATGTTAACTAACTACTACTGAACTACAGTTTAGCAATAGGCATAGTGACGAACAGAATGGAAAGGTGTAACAGCAGCTATACAGCATTTTTATTAGCTTCTCAATTGTATGCAGTCCCTATAAGCAAAAAAAGTCTTCAGTTTTATCTCCTTATTGATCATTTCATTCTCTTAAAAACTTTCTGAGGTCTTATCTTGCTACCCTTTCAATCCTTCTAAAATGCTGTTGCTAGGTAGGTGGTGCACTGGGACCAGACTTTCAAAGTTGTTTCCTATTCTTAGTCCCATTTGTTTCTTTGCTTTTTTCCTGCTTTATACAAACCACCATCCACATTATGTATTATTCCATTCTTCAGTTTGGCTCCCTCCCTGATGGGATATCTTCATCCTGAATGTTTCTAAAAATTAATGCTTCTGTACATGTAGTGCTTTGTAATATATTTTTGCTCCATTCCTGGAACTTCATTAGCATAATGGTAGGATAGATGCATATTGAACTAGAAGTTGATTTAGTGCGGTGCTCTCAGTTCCTATTGTAAGGTCACAACTGGATTTCATTAGAGACCAAGAGTAAAGCTGCTGGCATACACTGTCATTGTTTGGTTCTTATTTAAGCTTTTGAAAACAAAAATTAGCATTTAAAATGCTGAGAAGTGTAAATTACTAAGCCCCTAGGCACCAGAGATATTCACAGCACAGGACTCAAGGTAGGTCAAGTCCCTCAGCTATGCTGGTTTACCCTGGGTTACCATGGTATCTGCATTAGTGATACACCATGCTGTGAGATTCTTCCCACACACAACTTTGTTGACATCAGCAGTCAAGTAGTGTGTGATTTTGCACAGCAGTGGTGCACTCAAATTGGATATCCTCTAGCCAGACCTTGGGCTGGCACTGAATCACTACCATAGAGTGGCCATTCCTGTGGAAATCTCTGTTCAACACATCAGTACAACCCCCATATCCAGAAGAAATGACACACCAGTGCTGAATCTTCCACTGACCTCAGGAGCTTTCAATTTACTTTGGTTTTTTTTGTTTCTTTCAGAATACAGAATTTTTTCCTGGTAGAAATGTAATAAAAATAGTGCCTTAGTAAAGATTTCTGGTTTCTATTTCAGGCTTTAATGTTGTTCAGTTACTTATTTAATGGCTTTGACTTATGACAAAGAGATTGATAACATGTCTCATCCTTGGTCATGATCATTGTAGCTCACTGACCTGAGCTCATTGACCTGATTCAAAACTGAATCATAGAATGGCTTGAGTTAGAAGAGACCTTAAAGATCATTTAATTCCAATGCCCCTGACATGGGCAGGGACACCTTGCACTAGACCAGGCTGCTCCGGGACCCATCCAACCTGGCCTTGAACACTTTCAGGGGCATTCACAACTTCTCTGGGCAACCTGTCTCACCATCCTCACAGTAAAGAATTTCTTCTTAATATCTAATCTAAACCTACTGTCTTTCATTTAAAGCCATTACCCCTTGTTGTATCACTACATACTCTCGTAAAAAGTCCCTCTCCATTGGCATTTTAATGATCTTTAGGTAGCTCCCTGCTGCTGATAGCTTGAGAAGTGTATGCATCATGATGAAGAGACTCAAATGACTGTCAGATTGTTGTCACCAGTCTGCCACTGTCCGGATATAGACTCATTATCCACTATGGAAGTAGATATGCAGGTGCTGCCGTGAAGCAGACTGTCCTCATGACAACATGTATTGCCCTCTCACTATGAATTCAGGAGCTGGTGCTCCCCACCTCCTGCCCTAAGCATTGCACAGACTGGCAGGTCTGGCCCAGATTTTGCTGTTCACATGAGATTAAGCAAGCTGTATGGCCATATATTCAAACTATATGGAGTCCTTGCTCCAAGACATAAGTTTGCATAAAGCCATAATATTATTCATGACACTTGACTGAAAATTCTTGCCAGTCTTCTGAAAACAGAGTTCTGAGTCTTGAGGACTAGGATCAATTGGATCATTGAACTCTGTAACACAACACTGTCCTGAGCACATGGGAGCAATTAAATACCTACATAGTAAGATCAAAGTTGGGAAGACAGCAAAGGTGAGTTTTTCTAATTCTCAAGAGACTGAACAGACTGCAGAACAGACCAAAAGGAAAGCAAGCTCTGGCTAGAGAGGCATGAGTCAGAGGCTGACTGCCTCTGAGCAAGGCACACAGATGACTGCTTTGCATTGCTTGTTACGTGGAAACACATGGTGTGCACCCAGGGCAGCTGCTGGCACACACTTCACTGCTGAAAAATGTGTAAGGAGGACATAAAGTCCTCAGATCAAAACAGTTCTCACATAACTGAGCACAGGTCATTCCACTGTCTAATGTATTGGCACCCTCTGTTACACACTGCCAACTGTTCAGTACAGTACTCTTACTTTAAATATTGGATTTTTGGATTGTTTTTAAACAGAAAGGGCTCCACTGGATGTACAAGCTGAAGTACATACATCAGAAGGAACAGAAGTTTCATCCAGTGCAGCTTGCATGCATCCATCATTTCCAGGGCACAGAAGAGTTAATTCTTCAACTTCTTTATTTAGATATGCAAGCCGAGTGTAAAGGATTGGTAGATTTCTTGTAGGACAAACTGGCATATATTACTTTTTTTTTTGCCATTGTCAGTGGTCTACCAATTCTGTATTGTAGAACAAATCTCTGACCAGTTCTCCAGTATGTACGGGTAATTAACATTTTAAGTTTTCAGTGATGATTCTTTTCTACTGATATACTAAAAATACCATCATTTGCTTATTTCTAAATAGATCTTAAACTCAGTTTAATGCAGTTTTGTTAGTAAAGGACTTAACTAAATAGCAAAGGCTTCCATCAGAAACCTCAGCTGTCTCCCCTTCAGAGCAACACAGTTGATGAAAAGGCACTCTGATATATCCATGTAGAAATAAAACATTCGTTTCATCTTTTCAGTACTCAATCATGATCATCCTCATCTTCTCTGCTAGTGAAGTGGAAAGACCTGGAAATGGGTTCTGCTTCCTTTTTGATGGTGCAAATGAGTGATTTCATCTTATCTGAGTATCACCCATTACTTTCCCTAGCTTTGAATTACTTTCCCTATCCTGAATCATTTCCTTGTATTCTGTGCTTTCACCAAAATTAGAGAAATTGAAATGCTTTGAAGGATCAAACTTAAACACACTTGCACTGATGCTTGCCATTACAAAGCTTAGAAAAACAACTCTCCTGTCTATTTGGCACTCAGAAAATTCTTTGCATCAGGAAGTGGCACTAAAGTTTCTTTCCCTTCCTTCTCCCACTCCAGCTTTGTTGTCTTTCTGACATATTAACTCTTCAGCTGTTGGAGAGGAAGAAAAAACATTGTGGTTTTTCATCACAAGGTCAAAAGCACTATTTTTCTCTTATTCTTTATAACAGATTTGCAGGTAACTTTTTGTGACTGTAACTTTCTGTAGTTTAACCATAACTCTCTTGCAGAAATGTTGCAAGAACCAGAATGGTTCCCACCAAAGACAGGAGAGGGATGGGGAAGAGAACAATTTTAGTGCTGAGGCTGTAGTTACCTCCGAGATAGCCCGTGCACTTTCCATTTCACACACAACACCTTCTTAGATGTAAAACTAAACCCTACATCCAAAGCTTGTATGTTCTACTTTCTTCTACTATGACTTTTGAGCAGTTTCTGCTGCTACCTTGTCTCTGTTAGATGGGTTTCAGATTCACTCATAAACTTACACCAAATGGTTATTGAACAGAAAAGGTGAAACATGCTTAATATTCTGGACATGCAGTTAGCCAGAAAAAGGGGAAAACCAAGCTGTTTTCTTCTCTTACACAGAAGCAAGGCGGAAAAAAAAATCTATCAAGGCTGAAAAACTGTGGGCTGTTTTGTCTAGGGATAGGAGAACTGAGAGGAAACATCGCAGTGGTCTTCAAAGAGAAGAAAGGCTTCTGCAATGACAAAAGGAATCCTTGATGCCATGACCTTTGCGTAAGAAGCAAATGTAATTGTACCAAGTTACACAAGCTGGAAATTTAGGTTAGACATCAGAGCAGACATTACAATAGCAAGGATAATTGAGCACTGAAGGAGACTATGAAATAACCACCAGAGAAGGTTTTAAAACACAGTCTAGACAAGAAACAGCCTGCAAACATGTGGCTGCAACTGAAGCCGAGTAAGGCCTCTCTCGAGACCAGTGCTTTTTAATGACTTTGTGATTCTGTATAGACTTGTGGCCTATTCGTGCCCTGCATTATTCCCTGAAAAGAAAACTAAACACCACACCCAGAATTGATTAATCTGTATTTTATAATAAAACAACAGGTACTGAAATTTTTGCTCCTAATCAAAACCATCAGTGAGAAACCTTAATCCATGTTTTGCACACAGAGGTACCAGCAAGTACCTCTCCTCTTGCTGCTCACCAGTAGCACCTGCAGTGTGCTACAGTCTACTGCATTTTTTTGGCACAAGGACCTGCCACCACGTTTTCCAGAAGGTCTCATTTAGCACAAAGTGGCCCAAATTTGTTCCTAGTATAGAAATTATGTAATTGGCAGAGACAGCAACAGAACTGTCAACAGTTTAGTCATTTTATTAATGACTATTTTATGTCATATATTATGCAACTGTACTTATGACTGCCTAACTTCAATGACACCAGAAGAAAACAACAGCACAATACAATGGCAAAAGAAGAAAAACAAGCTCTTCCTTTAAACATGATCAAAAGATCTTGATTTCATGGTTGGGTGGCTGTTGTCTGTGAAGGGATCCTTATCACACTGCAAGTTACATAAGCCAGCACTGGCAGCAGAAAACAGTGGACTAAAAAAACACTGAAAGGGAAATGCACAGCTTTCACGAACTGAGTTTGCACAAAGAGTTCACATAAAAAAGTTGTAGGTAGAAAAAGCATTTTAGGAGAACAAAAACCCCTATATGCACAAGAATAACATGCAAATCTCTGGAATTCTTGCCTTGGTTCTCAGGAACTGCCAAGCACAGCTTTCTTATGTCTTGGTGTGCATTTTCTGGCTGCAGCTGTTTGCAAGCCAGAAAGTCAGCATTCAAAAGCTGTATCTCCTAAGTGCCCAGTTTGCAGGGCACACATCTCTGCATTTTGCATTGCTGAGGGACTCTTGACGAGCATTAACACACAGAAAAGCCCACCTGGCTACTCTTGAGACTCATGACAATGTGATTATCTGTGATAAAGGTGCTATAATTTTACACAGCTGTAGAAAGGAGCATAGAATATTTCTGAGAGATTATTCCAGACCGTGTGTGTTACTGGGAGACAGAGGAATGTGGGCACAGCAGGTCAAGTCTTGGTGAAAATCCTGAACTGCCTTGCGTGGATCACTTGACAGTTTGAGAGGAACTGCCCACAGCAGTGTCTGTAATTTCCTTCTGGATTTTTCAAGGAAAAAAAAATAAATTACTTTATCAATTAAAGATCTTATCTTAGAATTTCTGCTGCATCTCCAACACACAGCCAAAAAACACCAATATGAACTTGCCCATACCTTCAAGGAGTCTGAGTAAGTTCCTGTGAGAAATAACCCTCAAGCAACAGAGTGTCTGGAATGCTTTTGCCTTCCTACCTGCAAGGCAGCAGGAACAGAGTGGTGTGTGATTACGTGACTGTTTTCACTGGACTGTGGCCTTCCCAGCTAGGAGCACAGGTAAACACAGAAAAAAGGCCAAACCTTGTGATAACTATCTCATATGTGATGGTCTCAAATGACTGTGACATATTGTGTCTGATATGTAACTGGGTCAAGAAGGAAGTTTTTTTCCTCATTGTCTAGTATTTGGCTTCCACAGAAGTCCTGGAGTACTGGCCATTTTTCTCTCCCACAGCTGTGAAAAAAACAAAACAAACAAAAAAACCCACTCTCTTTTTATTGCCACACTTTTTTACATTTTCTTCTTACTTCAGAAATATCCTCCTAGGATGATGTGTGCATTTCACTTTTAGCCAGTGTCTCTGCCATAATAACATCACAGTGACAGCATTTATTGAAAATGACAGTCTGACAGATGGTAGGGCAAACCCTTTAATCCTAGCTCTTGACAGTGTAGTACATTGCACATCTGATGCCAAAGAATGTTTTCCTCATGTATGCAAATACATGTGCTCCCTGAAGCCTTCAAACTCCTAAAGCTATGATGGAGGTGTTTCAGTTGCAAAAAATACCATGCACCCTCAGATGGTCAATAAAATGTCTTTGGTTTGATAGTTATTTCATGATACAGCACCTTACTAGCTGAAGAGTTAGAAAGCAATGAAGATGGAAAGAAAGAGAAAGAAAAAGACAGATTTTGAGGAAAAGTTATCAAAAAGTTCCTCCATGCAACTGTCAGGGCACAGCAACTGACTGCTGTAAGAGGCTACAGGAGATCACACGGCATGTACAGGACAACCAGGGGATCAGGTCCAGTCAGCATGAGTTTGTGAAAGGCAGGTTCTGCGTGACCAACCTGATCTCCTTCTTGTACAAGGTGACATGCTCAGAGGATGAAGAAAAAGCTGTGGATGTTGTCTACCTGGACTTTAGTAAAGCCTCTGACACCATTTCCCACAGTACTCTCCTGGAGAACCTGCTCATGGCTTGGATGGATGCACTGTTCACACAGGTAAAAAACTGTCTGGATGGTTGGGCCCAGAGATGGTGGTGGATGGAGTTACATCCAGCTGGCAGCCAGTCATGAGTGGTGTTCCCCAGGGCTCAGTACTGGCACCAGTCTTGTTCAATATCTTTATTGATGATCTGGGCGAGGGCCTCAAGAACTCTCAGGCAGTTCGCAGATGATACCAAGCTGGGTGAGAGTGTCGATCTGCTGGAAGGTAGGAAGGCTCTACAGAGGGATCTGGACAGGCTGGGTTGATGTGCTGAGGCCAACTGTATAGGGTTAATCAAGGTGAAGTGCCAGGTCCTGCACAACAATCCCAGGCAGCACTACAGGCTGGGGGAAGAGTGGCTGGAAAACCCTGCAGAAAGCCCTGCAGAAAAGGACCTGGAAATCCTGGTTGACAGCAGCTGAACATGAGCCAGCTGTGCCCAGGTGGCCAAGAAGGCCAGTGGCATCCTGGCCTGAATCAGCAGCAGTGTGCCCAGCAGGACCAGGGCAGTGATTGTCCCCCTGACACCAGTGAGGCCACACCTTGAACCCTGTGTTCAGTTCTGGGCCTCCCACTACAAGAAGGACATTGAGGCACTGGACAGAGTCCAGAGAAGGGCAACAGAGCTGGTGAAGGGTCCAGAACATAAGTCTTACAAGGAGTTGGTGAGGGAGCAGGGGTTGTTTAGCCTGGAGAAAAGGAGGCTCAGAGGGGACCTTATCACTTTCTACAGCTGCCTGAAAGGAGGTTACTCCCAGATAAAAAGCAATAGGACAAGAGACTACAGGCTCAAGTTGTGCCAAGGTAGGTTCAGATCAGATATTAGGAAAATTTTCTCCATTGAAAGGGTTGCCATGCATTGGAACAGGCTTCCCAGGAAAGTGGTGAAATCACCATCCCTGGAAGTGTTTAAAAAACACATAGATGTGGTGCTTAGAGACATGGTTCAGTAGTGGACTTGACAGTGTCAGGTTAATTGTCGGACTTGATGATCTTAAGCATCTTTTCCAACCTCAATGATCCTATGATTCTAGGAGATAAAATGGTCTTTCATGGAACATATTTCAGGTCATCAAGTGCTAGAATTAGGAAATCAGAAAAATAAGATGCACAAGCAATTTCTCTCTTCACTACAAAGAAAAATGCAGATTTTTCCCAGAAAACAATAATTAGGCTGAAAGGAAAAGAAAAAAAGGTAAAAGCCAGCAACAGTTCCTTGGGGGTTATTTTTTTATGCTTATTTCCGTATAAAAAATATGGATAAATTCAAAATGTAGGGTAGGAAATATAAGTTACAAACGATTTGACAATCCCTTCTCTGAATCAGAATTCACAATTACTGTCCAAATTAAACTTAAAGGCTTAAATAGCACAGTATAACATATCTTTGTGATCCTTTGCACTGGAGGATCATCAGAGGAATTTCCAAGCCAGAAGTTTGGAAACTTAGAAGACATGCAGGAAAGATATACACTTCAAATCAGTGCCTTTCAGAATAACCTCAGAACCATGCAGTGAAATATGTAACTGTTTAGTTGCTGCTTGCCCTAAATACATTGCTTTACCAGGATGTCAGAAGCTGGGACTCAAGTGAGGAGTCTCCAACTCAGGGGGTCTCTCACCCAACCCGTTGCCTCCCTCCAAGTGAGGGACACACACAGCTTGTTGTGTACACTCACTGCCCCACAAATCATGCAGAGTAGCTGCCCTATAAATTTGGAGAGAGGCGGAGGTAGGAAGCATTTAAGCTGGGAATTGGGGAAGGAAAGGAAACCACTGCACTTGGACTTTGATGAGGAAACAGAAGGGTGAACTGGAAAAAAAGGAGGTCTTTTGGGGAAATTCATTAGATGAGATGGGGTAGTACAAGCAGCACAATTAAACTTGTACAGGTAGAACGCTTTGCAAATTAAATGCATGTGCATGACTGAAAGCCTGTAAGAAGCCTCCATGTAACTTAAACACTGAAACAAAATATTTTTGGACCACTGTGCACAGAAATGACACCCAACTCATGCAGGATGGGTTCCCTGTTCTGGATGCAGTAGGACTATACTTTTTCTCTGTATTACCTTNTTCTCTTAGGTTGTCTCAGATTTTCTTTGTATTTCCAGCTTACACCGGTTTTCCACAGCATTGACCAACAGACTGTTCTTCTTAGCTCGCTGCTTCTGTGTCAGGAATGTTCCCCATCTACAGATAAATTTGAAAAGCAGCAAATTTTAATTTTCTAATTAAATTTTAACTGTATATAATAATATTTAAAATTAAATTTTAATGTTATAATTAAATACTTGATAAGAATACAAGAACAGTTTTAATGGATCAAACCAAAGGTCCATCTAGACCAGCAGATTCTACGATGGGAAGAGGAATTGAGTGTTGTGGGTGCTACTTGTTTCCGAATTGGAAGCATCTGAAAGGATGGAGGCAACTGTCCCTTATTCCTAGTCAAAGAGCATTTGACATATCCCCAGAATGAACAGAGGTCTTCTTTAAGCAAGTGGCGATTTATATGCAAAAAACCATCCATGTAATTTGTTCTCAGTACACCCCTAATAGACATCAGTGAATCAGTTAAGAGCTGACTCCTTCCAACCGTTTGTGGCCTCTTGTTTGTGGATTCATGCCTTGCTTAAATTGAAATCAGCAGGAGCATCTACTCCTAGACATAATCTGGCTGTGTCAGTTGCCAACAGCAATTACAGGAACTCATGGGGAACATTGGCTGCAGGTTACTGAAACAGATGTCAGTTGTAACAACACAGGCATGAGACTGAATTTCAGAGTGCAAGCAGCCCAACGTGCCATATGCAAGTTCCGACAGGTCCAGCCACAAATCAGACGACCAGCTAAAAATCACAATTTGCAACCATCATTCATATTCAGAGCAAGCCCTACTTTCATCCGCCTCATGGAATCACATACATATTGCAGTACTAAAATGCCTTTTTATCTCCTATTAAGGCTTTTTAGCCTTACTAGAAGTATGAAAAGTAGAGAGGTGGAGATGTGACAACAAGCAATTGGAAACACAGGCTCATTGCTATTGCAGGAGGACAGTCATTCTAGGAGTAAGGCTAATAAAATTTGAAGATTAATTGTACTGGCAGACTTTTTTTTAATTTATTGGATTTTAAAGCAAATGCCAAAAAGATATTTCTGCAAGTTTTTGCTATTATGACTCACAAATATGCACCCTTTATAATTCACATCTCTGCTCTGCGTAGGTGAAAAGAGGAAAATATTTTGAAAACACTAAATATGCTAATCCAAATAATCACATTGAGATCTGGCCTGAGCCTGCCCCACCTTGTTTTCTATTCAATCTTATGGTCACAAGCAGAGTCCCCTGTTCCTCCAAGGTAAAAAGCCCTAAGGTGAGGGCAGGATCAACACAGCCGAGTGAGTTTTATCACAGCTTAGATTGCAGCACAAGTCGGGCCCAGATCTACAAATTCTTTTAACACTTTACAAACCCACTGGTCATCCCAGCTCCCAGAGGATGTCCTGTACTCCCTGAAAGTACCCCTTGTCCCCTAAGCAAAGCCACAGGAGGTAATATGTAGCCTGTTTTCTGCATTATCTAAATATCTTGGGAGAATGATAGGGCAGCCTGAAGAAAACAGCTCCCCATGTATTGACTGTTGTCTCACTACACACAGGCAGCAACCAACCTGAAACTTCTGAAAGGAGTTCAGCACAAAGTACATGTTTTTCACTAATGGACAAAATATTCGTATCACTGATAACATACAAATTAACTGAAATGGGCCACTGTCATAAACATTGCCTATGAAAAAGACTAGTTTTATATGTAGCTAAGCAAATTACTCACTGAAAACTGTCTTTAGCCTCTGCCTACATCGTTGAAACCAAGATTAGGAGAGGCGCTATCCTTCCTGCCAGGGAGGGACATCAAGCACAGTAAAGCCTCGTCAGGGAAAGACTATGAAAGACTATGACAGAAAGGTGGAAAACAAAAGAGTGTGATCTCTAAGGATGGCACATTGAGTGTGGAGAGGCAAACTCATATAAAGCCTTGTGTGCAAACTCTTAATCAAAGAGCAGTGACATATTCCAACTCCCTGCTCGGGTGAGCCTGTGCCACTCTTACATCCATGCCCACAGGGAGGGAGGTTACTCTTTTTGTCAAATTGTCTACAGGTGCAACTCCAAGTGTCAGGAAAGCTCAGCAAACAGTAGCCATCCTAAATATTTGCCCATGCTTTCCACTTTTTCGACTTTGTGACTATGTGAGTTGTTGTCCTGTGCTCCTAGAAGATGCAGGAGAGGCTGGAGTGGCGGATACATTCTGCCTGCTCTGCCTACTTAAGCCACATCCCGGCACAGTTTCAAGCTTCCCCAAGTGCCGGCTAAAAACAAATTTAAAACCAAAGGTAATGTCAACCACAAATGTATTTCCTTTCACAAACTGCACTAACCTTGAGGTAAGACATGAACATTTTTTCAAATTCTCTGCTAGTATTATCCCACCTGTAGAGTATGAATAGATTTTACAGTTTTTGAAGTAAATGGGTTGCATTTTATATATTTTTAGAACTTAAAAAAGAATACGTATTTGGAAAGCCTGACTCTACAAGGACTTTGTTGAAGAAATAAAGGATGCAGTGTTAGAGAGCCAGGGACAATTCTGGCCTCAGGTCTTTCACCTCCTCTGCTGCTGATCACCGCCTTCTTGGCTTGAGAGGTGGCAACAGAAATCCGACAAGTCAAATAAAAGAATGAACTATTTTACATATATATATGTGTGTGTATGTATATATCCCAAATATATATACATGTGTATACATATATACCAACAAAATATATATATGCCAAACCATTAGTTTGATACAATAAAATATAATATCTGGAGGCTTTTTCATGTCCAAATATTCCCTCATCCCATGTTTCACCACATGACTGCCAAAAACCTAAGGTAGTTTTAAGATGTATAAATAAATTTCTAAAGGGAATTTTTAACTTTGTTACAATTTACATCTCTCAAAGTTCAAAATTATACTAACAAGTTCATGAGAATGACAAGTGCTTTCCAGTGCCAAAGTCTGACGGAAGTTTTGCCTAGTTCCAGGATAGGGGTAGAATGGGTGGGAACAGCTACACACCTGCATTCCTATAGGAGATCCCTAGGTCCTCACATGAGCACAAAAATCCCACCAAAACCCCAGTCAATTAAGAGAGAAAAAGAGTTTGTAATGGAGGTCACTTGGACATCAGCTGTTTTGTCCCTGGAACAGGTACATATACAAGCACAAATGGTACAGTCAGCAGAGAACAGCCCACCCTCTGGTGACAGGCAACTGCTCTTGTTAGTAGTGATTACAAAAAAGGAATTCTGCTGGGAGAAGAATTTGTGTAAACCTTCTCTGTTTACTCAGTGCTTTCATAACATCCCCAGGTTGGGCAAGAACCATTATCTTCCCTTTCAGGAAACAGTGACCCAGGAAGGACCCATGCTTCGGCAGCTGCACTGCGCGATAACCATTTTCTAAGCCCTACTTGATAATAGGGTGCTGCAGCCACGTGTGAGTAGACTGAGAAAGTCTCTAGTTAAAATGGTAGCACAGAAAATACCAAGTGAGCCCAGATAAACACCCATCAGCAGTTTGCTGTACATCCTGCAAACTAGGTGTAAATATACCTCTGATCTGCTCCAGCCATACCTCAGCCTAAACCGAGAGAAAGGCCCACACGGCAGAGGACACCAGCAGAGTTTCCAAAAATAAATTTGTGTGTATTAAAAGAGATTAGCTGTAAAAAATAATATATGAATTCCACTTTACTGGAGTCTTATATAGCTAGATACAGATATAGATACAGATAGATATATAAATACTAAGATTTATTTTTTCAAGGAGTATAAAATGGATTCTTTGTGTTTCATGTCAGCTATTGACACAAAGACAGGCGGCGGTCAGACTGACGAACACGAGGTATTTCAGCTTTCTGGGGCTCCTGTCCGCGCACCGCGTCTGGACGCTGGGCCGCGCTGGGCCGCGCTGTGCGTGAGGGCGGCGGGCGGGTCGCTGCTGCCCTCTG
>VZRJ01006055.1:543246-624073 GCA_013397565.1 Ptilonorhynchus violaceus
CAGTACACCTCAAGGCAGCTGGAAGATTGCTACTCCAGCTTCTCCAAGCCAGGGAAAGGAAAAACTTTTTGCCTGGGCCAAAAAAAACCAAGCTAGCCAAGCGAAACCAAACGGCACCGTGCCATGGATGCCTGGACAGCGAGGCCTCGAAAAGGCCTGCCAAAAAGCCCAAAGTTTCCCCGCCTTGCCAGCACCGCACACACCTGCTCCCGGGCCTTAATAAAGATACAGCAAGCATTTTGGGGCAAAAAGCAGAGGATCATGGAACAGACTATCATCATAAATCACTCCAAGACAGAAAGACTTTATCAGAAAAACATGCATGAGCTAAAATCAAGTAGTTTATACTAGAAAGTTAAATTCAAATGAAAGGCAGGTTTTGAAACAAAAGGTATTTTTATTGGTTGCTTGCTAAGCCGCAGAGACCTCAGAAAGATGTATTTTTCCTCACAAGCTTGCAAAAACATCTTTCATGCCCTTGGCAAAGTATTTCTCAATCTTTCTAAACCTTGCTAGACAGACTCATGGAATCAGAGACTAGTCTGAGGTGGAAAGGACCCACAAGCATGGGTCTTAAGTGAATGACCCACATAGGAATCAAACCCACATTAAAACCCTGGCATTATTAGCATCATGCTCTAACAAACTGAGCTAATCTCAGCCTTTGCTGAAAAAAATGTATTACTATGGTCATGTATGACCCCAGATTTTTCTTTTTTTTTTTTTTAATACACACTCCCCTTTATTAGCCTTCCCTTCTTTTACCCTTCAATCATGTTTTTCCTCAGCCAATTATGCTCCTGCCCAGAAAATAGATTTATCCTGGTCTTCTATTACAGTAAAGCTTCACTGAAGCCTACAGCATGTGCATACATATATATTCAGAATTACATTGCTTGCTCACCCCCCTACTCCAGTTTCCCCATTCCATTCTGAAGGACCACCCTTTCAAATTATCAGCCCTTTCCCCACAGCAAGATCTATCACTCCACAGCTGTTCAATTATACCTTAGCTAAGGTTATGAAATTACTTGATTGCTTTTAAACTAAAAAGAGAATCACAGAACCACAGAATTGTTAGGGTTGGAAGGGACCTCATGAGATAATCTGCTCCAAACCCCCTGCCAAGGCAGGGTCACCTGGAGCAGGTTATACAGGAATGTGTCCAGGTGGGTTTTTGGTCTCCAGAGAGGGGGACTCCATGACATCCCTAGGCAGCCTGTTCCAGTGCTCTGCCACCCTCAATATAAATAAGTTCTTTATGTCAAGGTGGAATTTCTTGTTTGAGCTGATAACCATTACTCCTTGTCCTTCTGCTGGGCACCACCAAAAAGAATCTGGCACCATCCTCTTGGAACCTGCCTCTGAGATATTTATATGCATTAATGAGACCCCCTCCCAGTTTTCTCTTCTCTAGTCTAAACAGGCCCAGCTCCTACAGTATCTCATAAGAGAGATGCTCCAGACCCCTCAACATCTTTGTGGCCTCTGCTGGACCCTCTGCAGTAGCTCCTTGCCTTTATTGTACTGAGCCCAGAACAGGACACAGCACTCACATGTGGCCTGTAGGGCAGAAGGGCAGGATCACCTCCTCTGACCTGCTGGCCACACTCTTCCCAATGCACACCCAGGATACCACTGGCCCTCCTGGCCACAAGGGCACTGCCAGCGTATGGTCAACTTGTGATTCACCAAAAGGTTGATGCTTCACCTGATTATTTTTTTCCAGTAACTACGCACAACTTCTTTTGTAGCTACACCACGTAAACATTTAAGTTATAGGGGAACCTTCTTCCATTAAGATCTTAATGTGCCACCTCCTTCCCGCAGAAGAGGGACTCCAAGAGGAGGGCTCGTGCACAGCCGTGCTCCAGGCTGGAGCAGGCAGCACGGCCGTGCTTTGCCAGCGACCTGTGCCCCCCGAGCCCCCGGCCGCTCCCGGGCCCCTCCGCTGGGGACGGACGACCCAGCAACCGAGGGCTCCCCCACTCCCAGCCTGCCCTGGCCACAGGCGCCCGGAAATGAAAATGGAGAAAGAAGCCCATTTCCCGTCCTCGCCAGGCGCTTCCGGGTCGCACGCCGGGTTCCGCTGGAGGCGGCGGGGCGGGAGCTGCGGGGCGGGCGGCGGTCCCTGTCCTCCTTCTCTTCTTCATCATCTTCCTCCTTCTCTTCCTGGTGCCGCTCGTGGCCGCCGCGGGCTGTCCGGGGTGAGCAGGGCCGGGCAGGGCGCGCCGTCGCCGGCTGTGAGGGGGGAAGGGGAGGCCGCGNAATTAGCGGTGGTTCTGGGGCCGTCCACGGGTTGCTGCTCTTGGAGAGCATCCCCGTGTTCCCAGCGTAATATTGCTGATATTTTATGAGGCCGCCCTAAAGCCGCGGGGTCTGTTCCTGCTGGCCTGCTTTTCTTCCTCGGGGATGTGTGTTAACTCTTCTGGGTATCTGTGGAATAGCGTTTCCTCTGCAAAGGTGAGTTTGACTTGTCCCGGCTCAGCTGTCCAGGGAGAGGAAGCCACACAGGTGACACACGGTGGCGATCACTTTCTTCCTTGCTTAGTGGGACAAACATGCTACCCTGTTGTAAAAGCCGTTCGTTTTGAGTCAGCTAAGAGTAGTGTGCACCACTGGTGGTTTGTCACATGGTTGGCCCTAGGGTTCTGGCAGCTGTGCTGAGTTCTGGCTAATGCCGAGCACACTCAGACCTGGGAAGAGAAGAGTAACGCATCACAAACTGGTGAAATAGCCTCAGTTTTTCTGGTAATTACCTGACTCTGTTAAACAGAAACTCATGGGAAAATGAGTTTTACTTAAATGCAAGAGATGCTTGTATACTTCTAGCAACCAGGCTTGTTTTCTGGATATTCATCCTAAAAGTTGATACAATTGTACTCAAAATAAAGCCTTTTAAACTTCTGTTTAAAGTTATGTTGGAAAGAAAAAAAAGTGACATAAGGGGTATTTTTTCCTGTGAATTGTAAACATTTCAAATATCTCTAATGCTTTTTTTTTTGCAGATTAATACACTTACTGAACCATTGTTAAGGAGCTAGAATGGTAGTGAAAGGAATCTTAATTATTTACTCCCACATAGGTATTTTGATTATAGAAACATGGGGTTACTCTGGGTCTTGAAGTTTTAGGCATTCAGCTGGTCATAAACACCAGGAGTTCATCTCGGTCTTTGAGTATTTCCTCTTTTCTAATGGTAACACTTGACTAAAAGATTGAAGTTCAAAATGGCTTGTTCTCAGTTTTTTCGCTTTTTCCTATAAGTTGCTTGAAAATAGTCTGTGAATTTTAATAAATATTTTGACTGTAATCTGTCATTTGGATTCTGTAGCTTTTCTTTTGATTGTCCAGCTTGAACTAGGACTGCAAAAGGTATGCTTATGCAAGTCATTGGTATGAAAGATGATTTTTTTATCCCTTCTGTAATCTAAGAGTTTTGCAACTATTCATGTGGTGCTTATTTTTAAAACTTCGACATTTTCTCCAGGTTTAAGTTTGTTTTATCATACAAGTTCCTCACTGCCATAATGAGGCTAGTAATTCTTGAAGATTATGATCAGGCTAGTGAATGGGCAGCCAAATACATCTGTAATCGTATTATCCAGTTCAAGCCAAGTCAAGGAAGATATTTCACGCTTGGCCTACCAACAGGCAAGTTTTATTCAATGTCTACGTAAATAACTGAACATAGAACAATGTTTGTATCACTCCTAGCAGATAGAGTATTTAAAAGAACGTAATATTTTTGGTAATATTCCAACATATTTCTTTTAAAATATGGATTTGATTTGTGTGAAAAGTTGTATAGTGTGAGAAACTGATAAGTACTAAATGAGAAACATGAGATTGCTTTTATGTTGAAAAGCATTGTAGCAAAATTTGACTGTAACAAAATTTAAATACACTGAAAATGTTGTGCAGATACACAGAACAGTAGAAAAACTTTATTTAACAGGGAGTACACCTTTGGGATGCTACAAAAAGCTGATAGAATATCACAAAAATGGAGATCTCTCTTTCAAATATGTAAAGACTTTCAACATGGATGAGTATGTAGGTAAGATGCGCTATTATTTGAGAACACACTGTACTTTTTTTCTTTTCTCCTTATAAAAACTATTAAATACTTTGTTGAAGTACAAGGTTAGTTTAGTGTGTTTGTACTCGTATATTGGACTTCTGTCCAAGCATTTTTCTCTATTCCTATATCTACAAAAATGCAAAAATAAACACTGGGCTAAATTCAGTGTTTCACAATGCTTCTGTAGAAATTATATTGTCGTATAATATTGTGACTGCATTTCTGTTGAAGATTTTACACTCTGTGATAAGATATATGTGAAGGGAATGTAAACCAATTACCAAGAGAAAACCTTTCTTCTCAATGTAATTTCAAATCTTTTTTTATTTGACTCAGGATTGCCGTGCATACCTTACCTCAGTTACACGTAGGCTAGAGTCAAAGCTGTTGGGTTAAATCTTGTCATATGGTAATTTCACTCTAAATGATTTCAGGGCTTCCCAGAAATCATCCAGAGAGCTATCACTCCTATATGTGGAATAACTTCTTTAAGCATATTGACATAGATCCGAATAATGCTCATATCCTTGATGGGAATGCACCAGACTTACAGGCGGAATGTGATGCATTTGAAAAGAAAATTGAAGAAGCAGGGGGGATTGATCTGTTTGTTGGAGGTATGAGGAAATGCTCTGTGGTTAGTTACAATTCAAGCATGTACACCAATTCTTTAATCACTCTTTTCATAACGTGACTAAACCCAGATTTTTCACTTATTTTGTTAAGAAGGTTCTATGACTAACAAAGAATCAATATAAATACCAAAACAGAATGGTTGGTGTCCAAGTTTCTAATGACTTCCTTAAGTTTTGAATGTTTATTATTGAAAATGGGGAATCAAAAGGAAAGGATGAGTTCTAAACATTTTTTATTCATTTACAATGTTTGAGGATATTTGTTGACCCTCAGGTCTGGAATGATTTATTTTTTTTAACTTTGAAAAGGCATTGGTCCAGATGGCCACATTGCATTCAATGAACCCGGATCAAGTTTGTCTTCAAGAACAAGATTAAAGACTTTAGCAATGGACACCATTTTGGCAAATGCTAAATACTTTGATGGAGACTTATCTAAAGTACCAACTATGGCGCTAACAGTTGGTGTGGGTACAGTGATGGATGCTAGAGAAGTAAGAGCTCATTTAGTTTCTAGTTGCATGTGTGTTTTCAAGACTAGTTGGTATTGATACTGTGATTGAAAGAGACCTTTGTTTTGCAGGTGATGATTCTTATAACAGGTGCACATAAGGCTTTTGCACTGTACAAAGCAATTGAAGAAGGAGTCAATCATATGTGGACAGTTTCTGCTTTCCAGCAACACCCTCGTACTATCTTTGTGTGTGATGAAGATGCTACTTTAGAACTAAGAGTTAAAACTGTGAAGTACTTTAAAGGTGAGCACTGAATCAGAGGTTACGTGTGTTTACGCAAAACCAACAGCTTTGGAATTATATTAAGTCTGAGCCTTCCAACACTTTGCAGTCTCTAATGTATAATGTTGTATAGTCAAAATATTAAATATTAACTTATTTCTTGTATGTGGAAAATTGCTAGGAGGCATAACTTGTGCTACTTACATTCCTGACAAATCTACTTGGGAAAAGTATTTCCTTCGCTTCTAGTTAGAAACGATAGTCCAGTAATCTTCAACTTTGAACAGCAGCAATCTGGTGTCCCAGAGTACAGGTCTTAAGTATACTGGAAAGTTTCACCTAAAGAAAACTCAATACATTTATTAATCCTGATGCATTTCCATGCTGCTTTTGCTATGTGCTGTAATGTGATGTCTAGTAAACTGTGATACAGACTTTGAAGCCACCTAAGGACATTTTTCATGTGCAATTAGCATAACAATCTATACTGACTTTGATAACATTGCACCTTTTTATTGTGCTTTTCATATTTGTAGTAGGTATATTGGGGCAAACTTCAAGTAAATGAGGATATTTGGTAGTCACGGAGACTTCCTAGACTGAATTCTGTTGCACTGAGACTGTAAAAGCTGAGAAAAGTAGTTTTCCCCTGACTATATTAGCACAGCACATGCAATTGTGTGAGTCGGTTGTCTTTCTTACTAGCATGGATACCTGTAGTAGCTGAGGTATCAGAGATCAAGACTGTAATTTATTAAATTCTTTTTTAGAGCATTATATCACCAGTGCTCATGTATGTATTAGATTGCAATTTGGACATTACTGTGATTTTTATCCTGATAGCACTTGTGGCCAAGTTGTTAATTTTGGATTTTTTCAGTATGTTGTTCTCTGCTATGTATTTGCAGGGTGGGAGGGAGGGTTAGTCTTTACCTGTATCACACTGCTAGATAGTACTTACTGTTTTCAAAGATAAACCTCTCTAACTGCTTGGGTAAGTTTTAAACATTATCCTGTATTTCATATAAGCAGAGGCTTTCCTTGGGAACTATAAACCTAATGTAGAATCACTAGGTATGAATGACACTGAACATTGCTTTAAAAACATCAAGGGCTACAGTTTATGAATGTGTGCTATTCTGTCACTGTACTTAATTACCCTGTAATACACAGCAATAGAATTCTTAAAAAGATTGTTTACTTTAAACTTGCTTAATTTTACCTACTCTCAAATCAGTGAGGTTTTTTCCCCTTACAAGATGGAGGAGAAATCCATGTGGGTCTAATTTGGAATTATTTCTGAATCTTGATCGTCAGGTTAGGCTTCTTAGGGAAGCTAGGTAGTTCTTAATGGTAGTGATTTACTGAGATTTTTCACCACTTAAAAAATTTCAATATGAAATTGCAATTTTTTTTTTATGATCAATTACCACACTGGCTGGTAGATTAACTTATTCCATTTTTTTCTAAATTTCTGAAAACCTATTATAGACTAAAATTATTAAGTGTACTTAAATGTTCTTATTGTAAAAGAGGAAATAACCTTCTTGAAGAATGAAACAGAAAATTAATTTTGAATTTACTAATTTGTCTGCAGATAAGTTAGTTCAGGATAGTTTTTTCCATACCTCAGCATGCTACTCTTAAAACTGTGTGCAGAAATCTATTTATTCAAAGCATACTTGAATATACAGTGGGACTTTCCTTTGAAATAATTGTTTTGGCATCTGTCAAGGCTGGTGCATTCCTTTAAAAAAAACTTTTGTTTCTCAGTGGTTTTCCTGTAATACTTTCACTAACAGGATTTAAATGTTCTTCATTAAGTATGGCAGAGGCAATACTTTGTAACCATTTTTCATGCATCTAGGAAGTGGGTAATTATCTCCTTTTCGTTTCCTCTTTTTAGAAGAGGAAAATAGTGGTAGGAAGTTTAAAGCTCAAAATACGTTCCTAGTTTCAGTAGTGCGTGCAGCTGTTACTCTTTCAGGACGAATGACTTTTATGTCAAATGTGTACTTAATTTTTCTCACTGTTAAACTGAAAAGTATTAGACTTGATCTAACATCTGTATTTTATATTAAATAATCACATAGTGATTAGTAATAGATGCTGCATAAAATGCCTTTTGTTGTGGTCACCTACAGTAATGGCCTTAGATTGTATAGTTATTCAAATTTCATGTTGCTGCAGTGACACTAAGGTTGCCACCAGCTGCATCATCTAGCAAAGGTATTTGAATATTCTTTGCCATAGATAATCACTAAAATATGCAGTACTGCCAGATTTCTTTCATGGTTTTTAAGAAAATTACTTTCACTGTTGCATATTAAATCTTTAGTTCAGTGCTAAAATGGACTTTTACTTTGCAGATTGTGAATGCTGATCAGTTACTGTTATTAGTCCTTAAGGTGAAATAAAGTTAAAAACCTGCCAGTGATCCAATGTCATACATACCTAGATGTAGGTAACATTTTTACTGAGTTATAGCAAAGTAAAGAGGGAAGCATCTTTTTTGTTAATTGCACTTCAGCATTTTCCAGAATTAAAGTAGTTGAAGAGGAAAAAAAATAACCCCCCTAATCATAGCTAGGGAGGACTTGTATATGACAAAAAAAACCCCAGCTAGAACAGAAAACAGTTGAACTACTGAAATTGAGTCTGCATTAAGAGTCTGGATAATATAATTTGATTTTGCCTGTCTAGGACCGCAAGTACATGATTATTACAAAGACAGTATTACCACAATGCTAGAACATTGCAAAAGAACTCAAGCTGTAAAAGTATCACTATACGTGCATCTGATTTTTACGACAAATTCTGGTATGAGGGAATTATGTTGCTGTTACACAGTTTTTAAAAAAGATGTATTCAATTCATTTGGAAGTTTTCCAGATGTGCTTTCTGGGTCTGTTATCGGAGAACTGTCTGGTCCCTGCTCAGTTGATACTGAATATGTCATTAGTATGCAAATGATACGGGAATATATATGCCATCTCTGATTTTGAACTACTTTAAATAGTGATTGTTGTTCTTTTCAGTGAACTATTTAAAGTGTATACTTTCAAGCAAACTCCAAATAAAAATGTGGATAGAAGGACATGTTCACAAAGTATAACTAATGTAAAGCTGGCATTGTTGCTTTCCCCCCAAGGTTTAATGCATGTGCACAATAAGCTTGTGGACCCACTGTACAGTATGAAAGAAAACTGAAAGAAGATTGAAGAGGAACTCCATGTGGGTCAGCAGCAACAGTTTTAGGTAGCAGATGAGTTCACTGCTATGCAATATGCTGAAAACCGTTTAAAATGGGCAATCCTAGGTACTGTATTTTTTAAAAGGTCCAATATCTGTACATTCACATTCCATCTGTTTGCTGTGTTGTGCATTTTGCTTTAACGTTTGGCGCTCTGCTGTTGGCTGGTACATCACTAAGTGGAACAGAACAAACTTGGGAGAGACTGCATGTTATGTGGAGATGGGAGAAGCAGAGCACTTACTCTAGCACAGCAGTGTTAGAGATGATGTGTTAGAGATGATGACACTTTATTTCCCGGAATTTTTAATTTTTGGCTTGGTTAGTGTAACTACATTTTGCATTTGTGTCTCTAGGCAGAATGGTTTTGGCCTTTGTTAATACTATGGACTTGTAATAGTTGTACAATTTCTACTATGAAATGTTCTGTTTACATATATCTAATGTACACTGAGCTTTTGCACTTGGTTGCCTTAAATTTATCTTAAACAGTTTTTGGGCATCTCAAGTCCTGCTGTATAGTTCAGGCAAATGAAAATACAAAAACAGTGCCTAAAAATGCACCAAATTATTGAAAATTATAACTTGTTCCATGGATAAAAATATTAAACTTCTACCATAGCACTTTTTCCTCTCATGTATTTCAAATTACTTTAGGATTTTTGTATTTTTGGTAATTAAGCTCTATACATAAGGAAAAATCTTAATGTTCCTTCCTGGAGGCACCTGTTCAGTTATCTAATTGATGTTACAATTAAATGCCTGAAAAAAAAGGTTAATTTACAGGACTATAATGTCTGCAAATGATCATTGAAAGCCAACTGTTAACTTTTTCATTGTATCATGATAAACATTAAGCTGTTACAAGGAATGTTATTTCCTACTCTGAATATAAGTAAAACTTAAATTTAAATCTCTACTTTCAAAATTGTTTCATTTCTAATATAAATTTTCATGCATAAATACTTCAGGGTTTCAGTGAACAATCAGGCACCAAAGAAGGAAGATAAACGTTTACTGATTTAGACTTTTTTGGTGAAAGCCCTTGTGTAAAATACTCACTGTGAGAAAGCGCAACAGCATGTAACTTTCACAATTTAACTTTTCACCTAAATGCCAGGCATGTAGCCTTTGTTACAAATCACATTATCTCCCTAGGGATGTGGTAGATTCTCATCTAGGGTCAGCTTTCTCATAAATGATTGGACTAAATGCTCTTACAAGGTCCTTTCAAATTGGACTGTTTTATGATTCTGTGAAATTACAAAAGCATGGAAGAGTCTGTCTACAGCAGTGTAGGATGCCAGCCCTAGTGTTTCGCTTCTCAACAGTACATTGAACAAGCACACATTTAAAACAGGCTTTCAGCTTTAAGGCTGTTTTTGCACGCGTATATTTGAAACATAAATACAAAAGTTGGGGACAAAAGTTGAAAAGACTGCATTTCAGGAGAATGCTGTTACAGATAGTGTATGACTCAAAATGCAGTGCTGGGTTTGCCATTCTTAGCCTTTATAGCTAAGCAAGTTTATAAACAATTGTATTATAAGCAGCATGAAACTAAAAATAAGCATAAATTTAGGTTACTATTAAAAGAATTGAATCATGTTTTTATCTTAATGATCATGATCCTTCTTGTGGGAAAACAGAGAATTCTGTTGAGGAAACAACAGAATTTAGGTTCAAATGTGAGAGGAAATCCCTAAGTTTCATATTCTTCTGCTTCTGAAAGCTTTTTCGTAGCAACTCTATATTCTTGTTCTTTATTCCAGAGCGCCTTTCAGTCATCTGCCTTGCTTGGCAACCTTACCCACTAAAGCCCTTTGTGTTCTCAAGACGTGTGAGACCACAGAATTAGTATCTCTTCTCCCTTTTAACTACTGCACCTTCTGTGAAACACAGGCCAGTTTAAATACTGGTACAGTAGTACCTGTCTGTCCTTGAGTGGGTCTGAGACTGTTTCTGCCTCTTTTCATGAACAGTCTTTGGTTGTTCTCCAGCTTGTTTCTCTTGTTAAACCTTTTTTATAAATTATGAGTGCTATAGGATGTAATTTTTTTTTCAAGAGCTACCGCACTGTTTCCATTATTTCAGTCCTTAAGATACTTTCAATCCCCTTGTAAAATATCAGTTCTTCAGGAGAGTACCTTCCAAACTTGTCAACTACTAAGAGTAACTCAACCCTTTAAGTTACACGAGGTGTAACCTGTTACTCAGCAGTAATGGCAAAGCAAGCTTTTTCAAGTTCAGTAGGTCTTAGGAGTAAATTCTAAATTAGCCTAGCACATCTACTTGAGCATATTTTACTCTTTTTGTCAGTAAGATTTTAAGGTATTTTCAAAGGAAAGGGGTAAAAAAAAAAGTGTCTAGATAGAATCAGGTCCTTTTGTGTCAAAAACTAGTACCTCATGTACTGTAAGAGTACTAACCAGTTCATTTAAAGTTCTTGTCAGTAGAACTGACATACGTACAAGTCCTCCCAGAATTAAGCCTACAGTTAGTATTTTTTTTTTTGTCTCAGGCAACTATAGTAAGGCTAAAACACGTTTTCAAGGCAGCTTTATCCATCTCTGTAACTCATTTAATTAGGTAACATATTTGATGGGTCACTCGGCAAGGATGTGATTTACTTGTTTGTATTATCTGTAGCTTACCTTTAGCTTCTGCCTTATTCCTCAGTACAAAACCAGTGCTTTCTTTTAGGTCTAATTCAAGGGCAGGGAGGGAACTTGTTTTAGCTCCTGTGCTCCTAGCATGTATCACTGCATCCGTAGTTTCTTAAATGCTAGCTTTTACAGGGGAGGAATAGTAAATGTATTAGAGAGTCTTTATCCACACGTCTTTCCTTTCTTCAGGGTCAGTAGCAGCAGCTTATATACCTTTATTAGAGGTACAGATATGTTCACATCCAGATCTTTAGTTTTTCAGTGCAGCTGAAACAGCTTCAAATAAAATAAAAAACCCACAACCCACCACAACCAAACTAGAAAAATGCCCCAATAAACCAATTAGGGATCAGAATTCCCTCTACTCTTCTGTACTCTGAGAGTAATACAATACAGTAATGCTCTAAATACAGAGTTCAACAACTCGGGGGTTGAAAGGGACCTCTGAACACGTCCTGTTCAATTCCATCCCTCCGAAGATTTTTCCAATTCATCCTTGTACTCAGGCTGAAATAAAAGAACTAGCTTATGCTTAAACTGTAGGTACAAGCCTAAATTTAAGAGCAGACTTTCCTAGAGATTGAGTACTCTAGTAGGTATTATTAGCAATTTGTTCTCTAAGATATATTTAATAACAAGAAATGAAGATCTGTGAAGAGCTAAATTAGTCCCTGAAGATAAAAAAAAAATAAATGCAGCTTAAAAGCTTTTAGAGGTGGGCAAACAATTGTAAACACAGTATACAGTAGGGTCATTAACTTGTGTTTATGATTGCTTTTTGTACACTTCCACCAGTAATGCCTTATGTTACACACACTACACTGCAGCGTTCAAGTGAGGACACACTGACAAACTTCAGTATGTGAACAATATAAATAAAACTTCACCAACTACACTAAGATATGTTCTAACCAAACCTTCATGCCAAAGAAATTTTTTACAGCCTGAATTGGTCTTAATGGTGGAACAGTTACATACCCTGTGTTTTAGTATATTAAAACTTATGGTTTCTCTGGAGATGAGCATAGCTGGGCTGTACTAATGGTAAACTTACACACTTTAACAAGTTTAAAATAAACAGTGCGGTACATTTAAAACGTTTTGATTTTTTTCATCTGATGTGGTTTCCCAGCATCACGATTTCGTGACAACAGCAACTTTAGAAAAACTAAAACAGGAAGCAGCTTGACACTTGTGCCAACAGTTGAAACCTTAAAAGAAAAAAACCAACACAGCATTGTTTGTCTATACATACTTTTCAATTATTTTTATAACCTAATTGCCATATGTTTCCTGTTCTCTGATACAGACACTTCCAATGCAAAAATAAAAATTATGTTAATTTTAGGTCTTAGAAGTATGAAAACAGTGAAATACAATGAAAAGTTTTAGATTCAGTAAAGTGAAGTACCTTCAATTTCATAATAATCTACAAATATATGCACATTTTAAGTCCTTTTAATTCATCTTCCCACACATATTAAATTTACATCATTTAAAGTTAAGTGTGTTCCCTTCTACAGTGGTAAATCACATATTAGCTCACTTTGTACTGTCTGCAAAAAGCTGAGCAAACGGTCAGATGTCACTGATTTCTATTTGTCACTTTCTCTCTTTAGGACACGTATAAAGGCATCTCTTGGAACTTCCACATTGCCAATTTTTCTCATCAACCTCTTGCCTTCTGCCTGCCTCTTTAAAAGCTTCATTCTTCTTGTAATGTCTCCACCATACTGTGAAAAGAAAAAATATTTTAGTAAGCTTAAACTACAACTGCAACTACAGTACACTTCAGCAACATTAAACTCAAGGGCTTAAAAATAGTCAGAAAGGCTGGTTACATTTTGACAAAAAGATAATTTAAACTCCAAATAGTTTTGCCTAAAGGCCACTAGTTAAAAAGAACAAGGGAGCAAGTAGGCATGTTAATTTGGACAACTGAGGGTGAACTCTGTCACATAAATATACACATTCATGTAAGCCTGGCTGACACTAGAAAACACATTAGATCCAAATCTCCTTGGAACAGCAGCAGGATGCCAGCTCAGATAGACTGAGGCATCTTGACTAGCATGAGGTGCTTACATCTAGAAAAATGAACTAAACCCTTTTACAACGTTGAACAGACACCATCCCACATCTGTGCCTAGCAGAAAAATTCTGTTGCAGTTGTGAGAAAGTTAATATTTTCCAACGTGTTTACTTCAGAGAGTTAAATAAAAACTAAATAAGAGGCATCACATTTTACCAACAGCTTTCTTGAGTCTTGTCCATAGTCAACTATTGCATTTTTAAAGTTTTATTACAATGTATTACTGCAAACCTAAGTAAAAGTCACAATCAAGTCTCTAAAGAAGCACTTTTATACTTCCTTCTATCACCTGAAAACCATTTTAGGTTGTTTTATGCTTATGTCTGTGTACACACACACACACATTAACAGTTTGTCTACAACTATTAGAAAATGGTGGGGAGACAGGAGTGAACAGACACAATCAAGTGTGTAATTGAAAAAGCCATTACTTTTTCTGATCCACTCTTAATAGAAGTTGCAACAAGAGGTTACAAGAGTTGAATTTTAGAATAAAAGCTTAAAAGAATCTGTTAAAATTCTACTGATAGGAGCACAAGCAGATGTCTTTGCTGGGTTTCTAGGAAAAGATGTCCTTAGCAGGACTGTAAGGTTTACAAACGTCAGAAACATGAAGAAGAAAAAAAATACCTACACATTTTGCCACAACATTTTTTCTGTAAGCTTTCAGCCTGCAAAATAAAATAACACATATACCTTAACATATTAGAACATCTGTATGTGAAGCTAAGTACTTGAGTTGTCCAAATGTTACTTGTTTTTCTACTAGTTTTGTAAGATGCTTTGGCATCGTAACATTTTCAGGTTTTGTATATAAAAGATGAAGTTTTAAACAGAAGGTGCAATTCACAGATAGAAATATCCCTTAGGGTGTATAATATGTACATAAAGAAATCACAATCTTGCCTTTTTATCTAGAATTTCTGCTGTGACTCACAGGAAGTGTTACATCCATGTGTATATACATGTACAAACAAATTCTTACAGCACCTCTGCTTGAATTCCGATCTTTAATTATTTTACACAATTTAAATCCTATTTAAACAGCAACAGAAAAATGTGACAAGAAACACAGCATCAAGGAAATGGTTTGCTCTAAAGAAGCGTGTGCTAGGAAAACGCTGTATGTTCAGCTTGCAACATATTTCCTTTGGAACAGCACAAGTCAGTTATTTTTTTGCTGACTCTCACAGCAAACTATTCCGCAACTAGCTAGTTTTTTCAGTAGTAAGAAACCTTTTCCAGTGCCAAAGAGAAGTGGACACATGGGTGTTGCAAGTTACATTTTATCCACCAAGTGTAATGCTGACCACCACCAATCTAAAATAAAAATACAATTTCTTTGTATAAATTTAATTCAAAATCTTTAGTCGATAGTCACTGCTCAAATGTGGATTTTGTCTTTTCTTTTCAAGATGTCTAGTAGCATACACAAGAAAAATAGGACTTTATAGTAAAATCAAAGTACTGTAACATGTAAAACCACGTAAGACATCACAAGTCTGTATTTTACAAATGAATGGAAAAAAAGAAAGGGAATAGAAGGGCTTCACTTACGTTTCTCTTGCAATGATTTTCTTGCCAATAGCAGCCTGGATGGCTATTTCAAACAACTGTCTAGGTATAGTCTCTTTTAAACGTTCACAGAGGAGTTTACCAGTAGTATATGCCTTATCACTGAAAAAGAAAGTCAGCAACACCAAAAATATATCCATAGATCAAACTGTTTGATTGAAGGGCTTTAGTAGAGGTTTTTCTCTTTTTAACTCAGAAGATAAGCTGATCAGATAATAATTTTACCTCTGATGAGTGGTCTCGGTATGTCACCTGTTTCATACTAACAGGTGATAGGACTGTATTAACAGCAGATCTTAAAATGAATTTAAAGTATGTATAACAAGCATCCTGATTGTCCATCACACTGAAGACATCTTGAATACTGTCACAGCTTCAAACGAAATTTTAAGCTAGGTTAACGAGAATTTTCTTTGACTGTAGGCTCAAATATACATATTACAGAATGCTTTAAAAATGTCTGGTTTTATATAACAGGAAAAAAATAAATTCATGTACTCTTGTTGTCTGCTATTAAAAATTATCCAACTATATTCAGCATCTGCATATGCTTCAGGTTTTGGAAAGAGAAAACAACACAAGATTTGAAGAAGCTACTAACAGATCCTTTCATAAGCCATTGGAAAGAAATGGGTCTATTCTCTTCAAAAATATCCATATTTAGCAGACATTTTTTACCAAAATACATGTTATCAGGTAGCAACAATGTGACTCCTTGCTACCTGTATAGAACAGTTTAAACATAAAATACTTAAGTAATGTTCACTAAGCATTACAGTTTTAAGAGGTACATATATTTACTTGTATAATTAGAACAAATAATGTCTATCTTAATACTGAGTTTACAGTAATCTCTGTAATTCTTTCTCTATAAATGTAATTCAGCATAATTCTTACAGATGCAGTTTTTACAGTGGGAAGATGAGAATACCTGCAGCAGGAGCAAAATGAATGCTGACTACAAGTTAAAAAAAAAACAATTGAAATCTAAAGCTAAAAGAAAGGCTATCAGTTTTAGTGAGTGAAACAGTTCAGGGGTACAAGCTAAAATGATCAACAAATACATGTTAAAGCAGTAACTAACTTTTGCAAGGTAGACCACTCCATTTTGCATCTTTTCAGAGTAAGAGATGCAGGTAGATCACTAAACACTGCCTGTTTATGAGAAACACATTAAAGTAGCAATTGTGTGCACTCCAGCCCCATGATCCTTCTGAACAAGGCAAGGGTTTTATTTTCCCATGTCAACCTTCTGGAGTTACAGAATTCCAAGGATTTCAATATTGCAGTTATGTAAAAAATATGAAAATATACAAATATTTAGCAACTACAAATTAGTATTTTAAGAAGGAAAAACAAACAATCCACAAAAGTTTATCTAGGGATTACTGGAAAGGGATGCTGAAGTTACAGAAGGGAGCCTTATAAAAACTGTGAGAAGATAAGGGAGAGGCTGGAAACAGGAAAGGCATTATTCTCACCTGTAATTCCTGAGATACTCATAGAAATTGAATCATTTTAGCAAAAAAATTGCTGAGGTAATTGCATCCAGTAAATATTTACATTCTCCTGGTACTCTGTCTGGAAACAAGATAACAACAAACCTCCATGGAACAGGAATTACTGGGAGAATAAAATCTTTTTTTTCAGTATTAAGTACCATAAATGATTCATCTGGCATCTCCTAGACTGGTCAGTACTTAAATTTTTCCAGCCCCTTAGAACATTGGCATTTTGCATTTCCTTCTCCTCTCTGCCCTACATTTACCACAAAAATATGATATCCAGCACTTAAGCTGAGAAAGGGAAGTAAAAAGTTCCTATTAATTATGGTATGTATTTCCTAATTTTCATGTTACAAAATGCCTCTTTTTTTCAATGGTGATGACGGTGGTCATATGGCAAAATCTTCAATGTTCATACACATTTGTCATATTAAGAGTAATACATATACCTAGAGTCATTTAGAATCAGACAATCATTTAGGTCAGAAAAGACTTGAAGATCATTAAGTCCTATTAGACAATGTTTTCATTGACCAATAGGAAGTCTTATTTCTTTGGAATTAAAAATCCAGTCAACCTACTTGTGTATGATAGTTGCCAGTTCTTCAACTGGATTTCCATTTAGAAGAATATCCATTTTGATTAAGTCTGCTGATTGGTATCCTGCATCTTCATAATCAAAACTAAAAAAAAAAAAAAGAAAAGGCAGTTAAAAATTTTAAAATGATATAGTAAAAATTATATTCTGCATTCTTTGTTCCACAATTTTTAAATTATAGACATATTTCTTAATAAAACATTGAATTTTTTTCACCATGTCCCCTCTCAGGGTCCAGGGTGGGTGGGAGAAGAAGGGGGAATGGGGGAGGTAGTTACCTTGCATAGCCAGAAGAGAGAGACTTAAGAGCATCATAAAAATCCACCACAATTTCATTCAGTGGAAAGAGGTATTTTAGCATAACCCTGTTTTCATCAATGTACAACATATCCTTCTGGACTGCCCTACGATCCTAGACAAATAAAAATTGTTTGAGTTCCCCTTGACAGAATTTTTCTACAAAAGAATACAAGGCAAATTAAAATGAACAGCAATCCAGCTACACAAGAGAATTCCTGTACTTAAAGCCCCAAAGTAACTTTCTTATTGGTAGTTTGCTGAAGTCCCAGGACAAACTGCAGCGCTATAATAAATGGTTATAACTCAACTAGACATAAAATTCAAGACTTTCTTCTATATGCTGAATTTCTGAAATCCTTAATAGCTTCTGCTTACTGCTGCCATGGTAGGACTTGCAGGCTCATCTTCTTTCCTCCCAAGAATGTGTTCTTAAAGTTATTTTAAAAATTCTTTTTAATATATTTTATTCTTCACTGTATTGACATACAAGTACTGTACTTCTTTGTATTATGTATTTTGAAATGTTAAAAGCTAAGAAAAATATTCTGAAGGAATAAAATAAACACAATATACACAGCAGTTAAAACATTTCCAATTAGAAGTATTCCAAATACACTTGGGCAAATGTGTTTGGCAATCACTATCCTAAATTTACTTCAGTGACATACTGAAAAAAATACATGAACACATAGTAAAGTGTTGACTGAAGTTGTATTTCCATGAATATACTTCTGAAAAAAATACATCTTGTTCCCCTTCTGCAGATTCCACTCTTTCAGGAAAACAGAACTAGCTATGAATCAGTCTAGTACAGACAAAGCACTTTGTTGTCACTGAGCTAAATCACTAACTTTCAATATATAGTTCAGAATTTTACAAATAAAATGTTCAGTACTAATATCTTATATCATTTTGTCTAGTGCCTTTAAGTAATGAGGTGAAGAGCTTAAAAATGCAAAAGACAAAATTAAAACTATACACCAACCTGACACAAGGTAATTATTTTCCCAATATATTCATGAGGTGTTACAATAGTACCAAGAACAGTTGGCTCCAAATATTCTGATACTGAAAGTTTATCAGGAAACTGAGCAGGGTTGATAATAGTAATCTGGTCTTTTCCATACTCCTGAAAACAAACAAATAAACCAGATATTGTAATTTTACAAGTAAGTAAACTGAACAGCAGACAAATATAACATTGAAAAAATGCTAAAACATGTTTCAATTGCCTGAAAACATTTATGCATTATGCAATCCAAGTTTAAAACAATTTTAGAAGATATTTCTATATCACATGTAGAAGTCCCTCATCAGCATCTTATTAAATATTATTCAGAAATATTACAGGATCTACTTCTTACTTGGGAAATTATAGAAATACAAAAAGCCTTTCTGTCCATCTTTCCAGGTTTCTCTCTCATCTGTAAAGTAAGGATCTTCCTTCTTACTTCATCCTGATTCTCTAAGTTACTAAAGCACAGCTTCAAAAGAAGACCTGCTTTGAATACTTTAAAGTTCAGTGATGGGGACTTTCTTCTCTAAGTAGAACTTTGGGTTCAGGCTCCCTTACATGCTGAAGTAGGTTTAGAAATTAAGTTTTTGATTCCTGTGTAAGTGCTTTCATTAACTGCTTTTTCCAGTCCAATAGCCCAATAAAGGTTGGAGTTACCCTTCCAAAGTAAAAGGAAGGTTATGCTGCTTATTGTGTAAATGCAACTTCCCTCTCCTCCACGAACCAAAGCAGGCAATTATATCACTTCAACTAACAAGGACCCAACTTTCAGCATTGTTCGAAAACAATGCCACATCAACAATCCAGAATCACTTATGCAGCAAAGGTGTCCATTGCTTCATTCATAGCTGCTACACTGCCTAAGTAAGAAACCAAAATAACCAGAGGCATAAAAGATCTATGCCTCACACCTTGCAAGTACAGCAACCTTTCTTATACAAGTTTCTAGTAATTTACAGAATAATCAGCCAGTCAACTTGCAGCCTCCTCTGTCAGCAAGTGCTCTAAGTCCACCTCTTTCTCTCTCTAAAACTCAAACACACTAATTTTATTTGCACCCAGTTCAACAAAGTTTGCACATGCTTGTTTCACTGTGATCAAAAAATCTCGCTTTCACCAGCCCCTGCCAGTCTACAGTCTACCAACTATTCCTAAAAACATCCATGTGTTCTGACTGGCCTGGAAGATTATTTCACCTGCTTTTAACACAGTCCAGTCAGTATGCAGTTAAAAAGAATACAGCAAAATGTGTGTCCTGTATTCCCATTTTCAAGGAAAAGTATAAGAGATAAAAAGAGACTACTTGAAGTGGAAGGGGGAAGAATAGTTACCATCCTTAAAAAGAAGTTATATACTATTTTTTCTGATGTTTACTATAAAGTACAGTACTAGCCTACATTTAAAAAGGGACTCTAGATGTTTATTATAGGATGCTTTGAAACTGCTATTTACATAAATTTTTAACAAATTGAATATACCTTTATCAATTTTGCTGAGGAAAGAACAGCTTTATATGGAACTGTAGGTGCAGTCAAAATAACAGACATGTTATACTCTTGCTCCAAACGTTGATTAAAAACTTCCATATGTAGGAGACCAAGGAAACCCAATCTGGAAAATAAATACCCTGTTAGTAAAAGTATTTGTGTATCCCCTGGAATTTCACAGTGGTCTTTTTCACCCTCCAGCATGTTTTCACTGCTAGTCTGGCAATATCAGGCAGAGTAAACAACACCCAAAGGACCAAATAATCCTACAGTTGAATAATATGAGTCTTAGAGAAGAAAAACTATCAATCACAACAAATTTCAGTCTGCAAACAGAGAATTTAAGAAAATCAAATGCTTTTGATCTTTATCTATCATTAATTTGAATTAAAGCTCCTAATTTTGAATTCAGTTTAATTCTACCTTCAGTTTACTTAAATGCGCATTCTCAATTTATGAGCAGTTTCAAAAATGAAAGCAGCATAAAAACCTCACCTCCATCCAGCTCCTAAGGCAAGGCTACTGTCACGATGAACAGTTACACTGGAGTCATTCAATGTCAGCCTTTCCAAAGCACTTTTGAGATTATTATATTCTGTTTGATCTATAGGATACATTCCTGTCAAAATATATTAGATAGAAGTGATGTGACAGAGCTTTATCTACTGTGTACTTAGCTTTCAAATATGCCTCTTACAGTTAACAGAGTAATAAAATAAAAAATAGTTTACTTTATGCTCCAGCTGGTTTTAAATGCAAAAAACAACACAAGGATTCTTTTTTCCTTCAATAACATTAGTCTAAACATAATAAAGTTTTAGATTACCTCAGAATTAACATTTAAACCATAATGGTAGGATCACTGTACTCATCTAATCCTTCACATTTGTGGAAGATTCACAGTTGAGTATAAATTCTTTTGCAGTGTAAATGTATAGCTTAAGCATACATGAATAAGCAGACAGGTTTCACTGAGATGTTCCTTCAAAAGTAAGAGTGAGTGAAAAATAAGAAGTGTCGAAGTTGCAAATGTTTCTGTATTTTTTGAAACTAATAAAAACAGCTGTTTGTACAACTACTGCCCAAAATAGGTTCTACTGTATCACTTTTCACATCCCTGTATGTTCAGAAAATGTAGATTACTCTACACCAAGAAGCAACACACAAGCACACAAAAACATTTTTCACAATGTTTACTTTTCTACACTAACAGCCTAATCCCCATGAGACAGTTCAAAGGAGTTTTTACACACTGCTTCACAACAAGTCTAGAAAATGATTTACAGAATTTCTTTCTTTCTTTCTAAAGCCATCTTCTGTAGCATTTGTAGTAGTTACTGAAGGTAGTGTCAACAAAACTATTCACGCTTAAAAAGTGAAATACTTTACAGAATCATTCCCAGTATTAGCTCTGTCAGTTTACCACGTTTAACAAAAATGGAACAGCTGCTGAGTTTTAAAAGAAAAAAACACCACCATAATCACAGAAACCTGATTATCATGATGAAGAATTCCCCCAAATTTTTTTTTAAAGTTTCAATCTTTCTTTTCCAGCTCTTAAGCGTTTTCTGGCATTAGAAACAATGATCATAGGAAAAAATACATGTTTGGCTTGTATTCATATAAAATCAGTCAGCAACTATTATTAATCCTGTTAAGTCACAGAGAAAATACACAAAGCTACATAAGTGACACACCTTGGCTAAAATTCAAATCCTCACAACTCTTAATAGAAATGTGAAACTTCTAACAGCTCTCTCATTCATGTTACTGGAAAAAAGCAATTCCACTTTATATTGGTTTACTCCTCACCTGCAAAAACCATTGGCTTCACTGACTTAAACCCAGGCAAAGGCTCCACTGGCTGTTTATACAAAAAGAGTGTGTCTCCTATTTGGGCTTCCGTTACTTCTTTCATTCCAGCAATCAGGTACCCCACCTGTCCTGCATATCTAAATAAAATTGTTGTTATATGGACATGCTTCTTGGCATTAGCAGTATTTTCACTGTTTTCCTACTTGATTTAGCCCAGCCAGAAATTCAAATAAATCACCCCCCTAAAAGCCCAGATCCATAGTCCAGAAAGGAGATTTAAGTTGTTTCACCTCTGAGTTGTGAACTGTCTCAAGTAGTTCTATTTCTGTTACAGCTGAGCAGCACATTTATGATCCTGGATTTTGAATTCTGTGTTACTCCCAGTTTAAAAGTTGGAGCTAGACCCTTAAGAAGCTCCTTCAAAGACACAGAAGCCAGAACAGTTCCCAGGGTGTCACCACAGGAAGTTCCATAAACTAAGAGGATGAAACTAGACAAACACTTTCCATCAGCACATTATGCTAACAGAAGGGGAGCGCATGGTAAATATTGAGTAAAACACAGTGTACTAGCTTTGGCTGGGATGGAGTAACTTTCTTCAAAGCAGCCCTGTTTGAAGCTGTGTTTCGGAATTGTGACTAAAACAAGTGGTGATAACATACCAATGTTTTAGCTATTGCTGAAGAGTGCTTTCACAGCGTGAAGGCTCTCTGAGTTTCTCACTCTGCGCCCTCACAAGCAAACAGACTGGGGGTGGGCAAGAGACTGGGAGGTGACACAGCCAGGACAGCAGACTCAAACTGGCCAAAAGGGCATTCCATGCCACAGAACACCATGCTTTGCAATAAAAAAGAACTGTAGTTTTTCCAAGGTAGCTGTAACTTGTAGACTAGGAAGGGCATCAGTCTGCTTGTGGGAGGTGGTGAATAACTGATTGCTTTTGCGTAACTTGTTCTTTTTTTTTTCTTTTCATTTATTAAACTATCTTTATCTCAATACACAAGTACCTCCTCAGTTCTGATCCTCTAATTCTCTCCCTCATCCCACTAGGGTTGGGGGAGTGAGCCAGGGGCGGCTGGGTGTTCAGCTGCTGGCTAGGTTCAACCCACCAGACACGGTAATGTAATCTGAGAATCCCCCCGGTAAAGTCATTAACATATATTCAGATACAACTGGTAAAACTGCTCCACTAATTCTAAGTACCTGATTTTCTTCCCACTGCTGCCATGAGAAGTCAGTTTCTGGAAGCTGTTGTATTCATGGATTTTAAGTTTTCCACCCTCAAAATATGCTGCAGCCATAACTAAGATGAAGCCCCATTCCCTTCCACTTTCAAACAAGGCAGTTCCTAGAAATAAATTGGGCAGCTGAATAAGAATATCAAACACTAGTCTTAAAACATCTAGCTGTCCAGATGTTCCATGTACTACAGAAGACAGAACGGCTTCCTCCCACAGCAATGCCCAAAAAGCATTCCACAAAACCTTCTGTGTCAGCATGCCCAAAATAAAAGATTGACACAGAGCATTAAATTACAAATAATAATTATTAAAAAACCCCACCACCAAAGAACAAGAACAAAAACCTAGACATCTCCCAGTTTTTACCTCTCAAAGCAAAAATCAAACAGAAATGCAGCATTTGGTAGTTTACACCAATATATGATTTGTTCCACTGTAAGAAAATTTACTTACAGCTTATGTGTTGGCTGCTCATTTGGGGTCAGAATTCCGACTTCATTAACTTCGTATCTTTTCTTTGTGTGTGCAGACACAATTTTATGTCCTTTTGCAATCTCCCCACCGAAGAGTGCAATGTTAGCTACAACACCTCGGTAGTGGTCAAAGGTAGAGTCAAATACTAAGGCTTTCAATGGATCAGCAGGATTACACTGGGGTCTGTCACCAAAGAAAAAATTAAAACAATATCTTATGCAGTGTGTTTTCATTCAACATTGAATGAGCAAGCATGCCCACCCCAAAAACTTTCAAAAATCATAGTACACCAGGCTGGAAGGGATCTCAAGGATCAGCTGACCCAACCTTTCTTGGCAAAAGCACAGTCTGAACAAGATGGCCCAGCACCCTCTCCAAACAAATCTTGAGAGTGTCCAATGTTGGGGAATCCACCACTTTTCTGGGGAGATTATTCCAATGGCTCTTTGTAGCTTCTGTTTAAATACCAGAACATGGCAATAAGGTCTCCCTTAAGTCTTCTTTTCTCAAGGCTGAACAAGTCCAGTTCTCTCAGCCCTTCCTCACAGAGCAGGCTGCCCAGTCTTTTTATCATCTTTGTGGCCCTCCTGTGGACCCTCGTCAGCCTGTCCACATATTTTTTGCATAGTAGGGACCAAAACTGAACAGAGTATTCCAGGTATGGCCTGACCACCACTGAGCAAAGCAAGATAATGACTTACTTATCTCTCCTAGTGATGTACTTGTCAAGGCAATGCAACATGCTGTTGGCTTTCTTTACTGCAGCAGCACACTGTTCACTCATATTGATGTTGTTGTCCACAAGGACCCCTGGGTCCTTTCCCACAGAGATACTCTCCAGCCAGGTAGATTCCATCCTGTGCTGCACTCCTGAATTACGTTTTCTCAGGTGCAGAAATTTTGTCTCTGTTGAATTTCGTAAGGTTCTTGTTAGCCCGCTCTTCTAGCCTATCCTGGTCTTACTGCAAAGTGGCTCTCGCTTTCTGAAGCGTCTACTTCCTGACTCAGTTTGGTATCGCTGGCAAACTTCACTAGGGTACACATCCCAGCTTCCAGGTCACTTACGATATGAAACAGCATATTGATCCCTGGTGGACCCTACTTGTGGCCAGTCTGAAAAGGAGCTATTTACCACCACCCTCTGGGTGCAGCCTGTCAGCCAGTTCCCCATCATCACACAGACCACTCTAGACTGTAACACGGTGGTTTCTCCAGGAGTCTGTGAGAAACCAAATTGAAAGCCTTAAAGACCCAGGTAGAGAGAAATCCAGTTACACAGCGTCCACCACTCGCATCACATCAATGGAGCAAGGTACTTTGTTGTAGAAGGTGACCAGGTTTGTCAAGCACGATCCACCCTTGGTGAATCTGTGCTGGCTTTTCCCAATCACATGCTTCATCTGACTTGCGATAGCCTCCAGGATGATTTGTTCCATACCATTCCCAGGGACCGAGGTAAGACTGATGCACCTATAAATTCCTGGATCCTCCTTTAAGCTCTTATTGGAGATGGGACATTAGCATGTTTCCACTCTTCTCAGATGTCCCCTGATCTCCACAACTTCTCAAAGATTATGGAGAGCAGCTTTGCAATGACACAGCCAGCGCTCCTACAATCCTCAGGTGGATACTGTCAGGGCCCATCGATGTGTAGGGGTCAGGCTCCTATAATAGTTCCCATATCAACTCTCTCTTTGCTGACAGTGGGTCTGTGCATCAACCTGAATTTTTGCTCCCCAGGCCTCAAGTCCAACAGTGCTGGTAAAGACAGAGACAAAGAAAATGTACCTCTGCTTTTCAGCCTCATTGGTGACTAATTCACCTCTCCTGTTTAAGCACAAGTCAGTATTTTCCTTCTATTTCTCTATTTCTATTTTACATGTCTCTATAAAGACCACTCTTTAAATCAGATGCATATTAAGTGTAAAACTACTGCCAATACTGTATAAATGCAACTCATGATTTCCTAATTAACCTTACAAGGAAATACATAATTAACTACAGACTTACGGTGGAATCTTCTCAATGACCTTTTGAAGAACTTTTTCAACATTTGTTCCTTGTTTAGCAGAAATCTAAAACAAATCCAACAACAATTTTATAAGATACATCTTACTCAATTTTGGTGGCCGCCGATAGTACAACCCACAAAAGTAGTCAGAAGGAAACTTTAGAATGCTATTACTACAAAATGTTTCTTCTATTGTAAATTATACTGTAAGTTTTTTCTCTTGTGACTGGCAATTATTGTTATGATAGAAATGAAAACCATTTATAGACCAACAGTGAGAAATAATTTAAAATTTCTGATGCTATTCCTCAACACATACTAGAATTTTTAGCTGAAAGGTATTTTCTCCACCCTTCTTTTACAGGAGACAAACTTTAAAGAAATTCGTAAGTCACACAAAGGCAGACAGATAGCACCCTCTTGATTTACTACCTGCACATCATTCATTAGTTACAAAGTAGATATAGTATCAGCCATGTTATAAAACTTAGAAATCTTACTCTTATACATTCGTCTGTAGGGATATCAAACAGCTTCTCAATTTGTTTTTCAACTCTTTCGGGGTCTGCATTCTTCAAGTCAATCTGCAAAACAACAAACTGCTAAATATACAAGCAATCACGTCTCCCACATCATCTGAAAACTGTAGTTTCCAGAAGAACAACAAAGAACCTTTATGTATTTATGAGTAAATACTGTCTTCAGGAAAAGAATCAAGATTAATTTTAGAAAGTCTTCCTTCCTTGACTTCAGGAAAGATCCCCTCTCTAACTACTCTAGCTTTGGCTTGTTTCATTAGGCAAAACACCTTTGTCCAAGAGTTGGTAAAAATCTTTAGTTTACTAAGTAATTTGAAATCATTAAGTGCTACTTACACTGTTTATAGGATCAAACATTAAGTACAATATAAATCTACAAAAAGCAATTAACATAAGCTGAGCAGTAATTAATCTTGTGATTCCAGTAATGCAGCCCTCAAAATTGTACAGAAAATAACACTTGAATTTAATTTAAAACTAAGACTACACCTTTTAAATATTGAGCTCCTGCTCATGTCATCCCCTCCAGATCAATGGACCTTTAATATTATCAATTCCAATCGTAAACCTAGCACTGCCAAGTCCACCACTAAGCCATGTCCTCAAATACTATGTTTCTTAAATACCTACATGTATTTTATGAAATTAAGAATTTCACAACAATTACTGTAAAATTTGACATGGACAGCAAATACAGAAAATTCTTATTACACTCTAGTAATGTTATATATAAATCTTGTAAATATTATAATAAATAACTTTTTTGTTATGTACTTCTATTTGAGGTTACATTTCTCATCAGTCTTATACACATTTAAACAACCCAACTATTTCATAGAAAACTCTAAAACCTTTATTACCTTATTTATGACAGGAATTATTGAAAGCTGTGCTTCAAAGGCAAGATAGAAGTTTGCCACTGTCTGAGCCTGAATACCCTAGAAAATAACATTATAAAAGTTTAACACAGAAACTTCTTCAGTTTCGACGTGGTTTTGGGGAGTATTTTTAGGTATACTATACAATTTAAGATTACTTTGCTATTGTATCCACTCTTGTATTTAGGAGATGGATAAGTAAAAGGTGATTGATTATGCACAATTGTTGAGAAAGAAAACAACTTTCCTAATTATAATTTCTTGCAATCTGAATATAAGTAAACAAACTAATAATATTGTATCTGTGACCACTTTCATGGAATTATTTATAGATAGCACAGTATTATACATACATTATGCACCAAGTACATATTTTTGTGCATGCTATCATCTTGGCTACTCTGAAATAAATAACAGGTACCTCAAAGAACAGATTTTTTAGTTCTCAACAAACTACTTATAAATGGAGTCTGACAAAGAAAAAGGGATGTTTATGATGGTGATAAGACTATAGTTACTCCACAGAGCAGGAACATACCTTCAACTTAGCATACAGTTACTTTTATAAAAGAAAACAAATTATAAGGTTTGTACCTCACATTTCTTTCAAAAGGATAGCAAAAACAAGAGCTCTGATTAGAAGAAAAGGAAGATTCCCTTCCAGATCCCAGTACCAAACAAGGGAAAACAGAGACAGAGATGCTAACAAATGAGACTATAAAGCAATAGTATCACAACTGGATCAGAGAAGGCAGAAGGAGACATGGGGGGGAAGAGACGGGGGAAAAGAAGCTACTTGTTGCCTTTCCTTTGATCAGAACACATCAAGTGGAAGATTACTTATATGAGGCTATTCACTATTGATGTACGGGCCTAACCTTTTAGGCAATATTAAGAAGCAACAAAGAATACTTATTAAAAAAATTATAATGAAAAAGTTGAGTTTGTAAGTGTTCTGACTGAAAGACAAATACAGAATACCAGGCAATCCCACAATATTTAAATGTGACATCAAAAAAAACTTAAATATAAAAACATCAGCACATTTAGGAAACATATTTACTACTGAAGCTTACTTAAGAAGTCCACTTGCCCATCATGCTAAGAAGAAGCAAGTGCTCATGATCACTGTAAGTTAGTTAGTTGGGTTTGGGTTTTTTTGAACAAAGGAAACAGGAGCGTTCATTTGACCCCTGTACAATGCAATCATAAATATGCCACAGAAAAAATTCTCACGAAGTATTTAGATGATAATGTGCCCATATTTAAAATTATGATGTCATAATCCTCATATTCTAGTCTGTTAACTGAAGGTACTCAAACGGGTGTTAGAACAATAGCTAGAAGTTCTCCAGATTGCCATTTGCGAAAGTCATACTCTCTAAAAAATAGGATCTGATTCTTCACTAATCCTGTGCTATTATTGCTATGTCATGGAACTGTGGTATCTGCCAATACAAGTATCTGTCTCTAGATAATTTTTAAACCATTACTCTTTTTCTGCAACATAATACTTTTATGGAGATAGACATGGGGCAAAAACACTAGTGGAGAAATTAAAAAAACCCCACCACCTAGTCTTCCCTCTAGCTTAAGGAAATACTGAAATACTAAATAGAATACAAGAATTAAGTACTACACCTCATTTGCATCCACTACAAGTATGACACCTTGACAGGCAGATAGTGACCGTGATACTTCATAGCTGAAATCTACGTGGCCCTGTAGAGGAAACAAATGTTTACAATTTCAGGTATTTCTAGAGTCTTTTGCAAATATTTCTGTACTCCATTGTTTTCATGTGTGTGTATGTTCACATTCTTATAAAAGAGGAATTGAATAAACACAAGCCAGAAATCTCCTACTTTTAAATATAAAGACACTTAGATTTGTGTGATTTCAACACTGTTTATATTTAACTTACTGGCGTGTCAATAAGATTTAAGAGGTAGTTTATGCCTTCATGATTGTAAAAGAGAGATGCAGATTGTGCTTTAACTGTAATTCCTCTTTCACGTTCCACTTGCAGTTTATCCAGCACTTGTTTATTATGGTCAGTTTTAGAAATTGTTCCTACAAAAAAGAAAAAAAAAGCTTAATTACCTAATTTACTATGCTAATCTTGAAAATGCCATTAACCAAGAGTTAACCAAGAGCAAATGAAGCTTTCCCATATGATTACGCTAAAGTAAGATTTTCAATCAAAAACAAAACTGTGCATCAATTCTTTACATTTGTCAAATAAATTTTACATATAAAGTTATGTAAAATAGTGTCCTGAATAAGCAGGATAAAAACATCATCTAAGAGATTAAGAAGAACCAAAAATTCCACTCAACGTTAAGTAATTTTGGTATTTAAGGAAACTTCACCTCCTCTCACTGGAGAGGAGTGGCCCACAGCTCTAAAACCAATCTCAAGTGCAAGACGAGCATTAGCATAGAGTGACAGACCTGAATTCAAAATTCCATTCTACCACAGGCATCAGGCAGAAATGCTCATAGTGATACATGGGAGGTAATCATAAAAAATAACTTTGATCAAAAGCTTCTCTCCCAGGTTTTGTTTTGTTGACCCTTAAATGAGAGTCCAGAACTCGGTGGTCATGACAGTCCCAGCCCTCCTGTCCACCTCAACCACTGGCAGTAAACACCATAAACTTGCTGTATACTGATCTAATGGATGACTGGTTGGAATGACAGGAGTAACATCTTGAGCAAGGAAGTACACCCCTTTTCAATCTCTTTCCAAAATACGTGCTTTTTTGAGTGAATTACACACTTCCTTATGCCTACATGTAGGCAGATGTCAACCACAAAGTCCATGTATCTGTATCACTATGCAACTGAGAGCCTAAAAACACAAGCAACCTGACACTAGAAGATCAAAGATATTATAAACTTTAGTAATAATCAAAGCTACAGAAACTTGAGATGTCACCTTCCATGTCAAGAAAAGGTAGTATGAGAATTCTTACCTGTAATTTCCAGCAATCTGTCTGCTAGTGTACTTTTACCATGATCTACATGAGCTATAATACTGAAGTTTCTAATGCTTTCAACGGGATACGTCGACATATCTAATTTTTCCTGAAAAAACAGAAATTTCTTTTCATAAATCATGGTTATAGTTTTGACATACAAGATGACGTGGCCTTTAAAAAACCAAAATGGTTCTTTTAACTAATTTTTCTCTAGAAGGACAGGTTGAATAGAGATACAAAAACTTAAATTGTCACCATTGTTTAAAATGCCAGCATTTCACTTTAGTCATAGATGTATGTACTTATTTATCACCAAGTAATCATGAAGTATGCTGGAAAGTGCGTGAAAGGTACTATGTTCTTATGTATATAGGCAGCTGGAAATCTTTGATTTGCAGTTTCACATTTGTTAAACTACTAAACTTAAGGATTAAGAAAACTGGATTCAGGGGACCATTAAGGACATCATTCTTCACAAGCATGATACAAATACAGAGCCATCACCTAGAGACTCAGGTAGCAGAGACCTTATTATAAAGAGCAAGGAGACCGTGCAAAAGGCTGCTTTAACACAGTTAACACTTATCTTGGCTAAATTTTAAAAAATGGAGAAAACCAGGCTTGTTGCAGATAGGTAAAACCTTGCAAAATGAAGGCCTTGTTACTCTTGTAAAATCATGGTTCACTTCTGTTACTTCAGCTAAGTAAAAAGGCCTCTGGGAACAAGCTCAGCTAACTTAGAAGTACAGAAAAGTTACATAATTTTCGCGTGATCACCTCATGGCTTATGGTGACTGGTTGAATTACTGCTTGTTGTGTTTCAATGGTATGTATTCTGATAATGGCTAACTGCTTAAAAAGGCTCGGTTTTTGTAATAAAGAGCTCTCCTTTACATCTGCCTGGGAACTCTGTCGCCCTATTGTCTCACAGCCTGACACAGTAAGGTCCAACACTAACTAGCTGTTACTTATGTTACTCATGCTCAATCCTAGTAATAAGACATTGTGAAGAAAAGCAGCTTCCTTGCTTTTCAAAGCTTTCAGCTTCAGGAACCAGAAGACCCCTGAGAGCAATCAGCAACATTTCACTGAAAAACCCTGGCCGCCAATTTCAGCAAAACATAGAGCTCATCTCTTTAATTCAGGCTCTGCCCACAGCTCTGGTCAAGCAGGAAGGAAGCCAGCCTGATGTTCTTTGCTAGCACCAGTCCACAGCTTTGAGCAGCATTACCTGCCATATCCCTCACAGGTGTCGTGGCTTGGAAAAGCAAGTCCTGCTACTGCTACAGGGACACAAGGCCCCTGCAGCAGGAAATTCCTACTCCAGGATGACACTGTTGTTCCAAAACAGATTCTTTCAGTGTGGAAGGGGTCAATGCACAAAGTCGAAGTATTTGAATTATTTACAGTTCTGTGCAGAAAGGGGTGCTTGGTGGAAAATCCACAGGCAGCAAACTATCAAAACTTGTCACTATTTTTACATTTTAGCAAACAAAAGCATTAATGTTCACTATTTAAAAGTTACATAGTTGTCTTATCAATTAGCATCCTGTTGGTTAAATGATTCCCTCACTTTTTATGCAAGTTAGCCCACATCGTCAGTCTCTGTCGAGTCGCTGGGTTTCTTGGGTCGGTGGTCGCGATCTCCCCCTGCTAGAATTATCTTTTTACCCAGTCTGAGCCGGTTTCAGAACAGTTGCTGAGATGGCTTTGTTAGTCTCTCCCTTATCCCGGGAGTTCTGTCAAATGTCCTTGTGGCCCGTAAACCCTGCATTCTGTATCCACTATTAGCAGTGCACCCCTCTCCCCAAGCTTTGTTAACCTGCCTCTAGGTCTGAGACCACTGGAACATGTCAAGCCCTAAACCTTAACAAGGTAATTCTACCAACATGTGTCTTTCTTACACCCGGACGTCAACACGGCCTGCCTGGAGAGGCCGGCAGCAGGTCAACCTCGGGCAGTTGAACAGGCGCTCCGCACGCCGTGCCTCTGGGCAGCCNAAGGGGCGGCCGCGCCGGTGACGCGCCGGAAGCGGTGCCGGCCCGGTGGCGGTGCGAGCTGCAATTTTAGTGTCGTGAAATACTTACTTACTGGCATTACAGAGGGATTTATTACCCTGCGTGCCTACCGCTTTGCTGGCGTATGGTTCTTGTGGCCCTCAAAGCTGTGCTTTGTTAAATTCTGGAAGGAGAAGAATGTTGGCATATTCTCAGATACGTTTTCTGTGTGTTACTTTTCATCAAAGTCTTTGTGGGTTTTCCAGATGTTTTTCTAGCTTATATTTTTTCGTAGTACAGCTGTTATTACTGCCTGCATGTTTCTCTGTTTTTTCGTGAAAGTCTTGCATTTAGGTTTCACAGACCTGGGAAAACACGCAGGCCTAGGGTCACTGCTTTGTTTGCATGTATTGGCTCCTTTCTATTTTGTTCAATCTAATTAGAACTTCAGCTGTAGCTACGTAAAATATTTCAGAAATGCCAGCAGACAACTTGTCTAAGTTTAATGCACTATAGGTATTGGCTTACCTGTGTACAATAGCAGAGAACACAAATACACAGCAATCCTATCATTCCTAGAGGGAGAATTGTCTTCACTGTCCTAAGATACATGAATATCAACAAATATAAGAAAGTGCTCTGTTAGCAGGAATTAAGCTAATATGCTTTACAGACTGTCTTAAAATATTACCGCTGAGAGAGCAATTTATATAGATAGCAGATTTCAGTAATTCCAGAAGAACAGCTGCAGGGGTGGCTAAAACACACATTCACACTAACAGGAGACATTGTTCATGATGTGTAAGGACATGCAAAAAATCGCCTAATCTCAAAAATACCTGAAAAAGCATAATTCAAACCAAATAGTTTGCACTTGCACTACATATTTACACCTTAGAGAACCAAGATTTGTGTTTGCACCACATACACAGCCACTAGCCTGGCTGGATTCAAGGAGCTATGCTGGAGTAACTGAATGAGTTCATGTACTGCATCTTCATCCTGGGACTTGTTTTTGTCCTATTGGCATCGAGTGAACACCTGTGCAATGAGTGCTGGTCCATGCAGAGAGACAGCAGTCCTTAATATAAAGCTGTTTGCAGGTCCATGTATTTTAGAGTTCTGAGATAAGTGAAGAAAAGCAGGAATTGCATTTCAAGCATGACTCCTAATCATATGAACAAAGTATATTAGCTAGAAGTTCAGATTGGAGGTCCATCATAAGCCAGGATAGAGCACAGTAAAAATTACAGTCATCTGTCTTTATTTTCACTTTTCAGCTCAGATAAATACATGAAGTAAATATTAAGATTTTTGATCAATTTGATTTGAGCTCTATATGCAATGGAGCACATTCACTGGTACTATTATGGAAAGATGTATAGTTCAGCAGAATAATAAATATTAAAGTATTTATGGGACAGCAAGCCAGAAGCAAGAAACATTAATTTTCAAGTGATCATTTACATGTCAAAATATGATGGATGGATGCACATATTTCCTGAACTTCAAAAGCTGTTTGTTGTAATTAGGATAAATTAAATATACTTGTCACTAGCTATATTTACTAATACTGAAGCCAACCATATAAATGGTAAATTCAAATATTTACATTTTCATGACTGAAAAGGTGAAAACAAAATATAAGCATGAATTTCTTGTCCAATTCCCATGTATCTTATTTCAGCTATACATGAATGCAGTGTTGAATGCCCTATCAATAATTATTTAAGTTGAAGACACAATGTGATTGTCATAAATGCAAATGAGTCAGTGTTATGTGTTATTTTCTGGCAGTTGTGTTCAATAAAAACTAATATGCTCCCTAACTGATATGGTGTCATAGCTTGAGTTTTCACAGGAATTGTGTTTTCTGATAAAGTGAAAAAATTGCAAAATTAAGCATTTACCCAGTCAGGGATCGGAGTCATCTGCTAAACTTCCACAAGTGTGACAGTCACACAGGGTGAAATAGCATACTGTAATGCAGTGAATAACATAAAAGGTAAGGAAGCATGTCTCTGATAGTAAAATAAGAGCTGATAAAAGCAGCTGATAAGCATCTAGGATTTCATAGTGTAAGATGCATATATATATCTCTCTGCATGCAGAAGCCCAAGCAGATTCTGTAATCAGTGGTATTTGTGAAACACAGCAGAATGCACCACTTGCTACTCAATCATCAGTGCACCTCATTTGGAAGCAATCTTTGGTAGTTTTGTGAGATTGTGGAAACGTAGAAATAAGAACAAAGCAATATTCAATGGCTGTAGTAAAAAAAAAAAAAGGAAAGGGAATATTTTTTTATTTTATTGGTGAGAATTTCTGTAACAGAAGCCGGGTAAAGGAAATCACAGATTTCTATTCTCCAGAAGTAGTTACTGTGCAAATGAAATAGCCATTGACAAAAGCCTTTCTCGTCACTGGGAAGCAGTGCTGCCAGCAGATGCTAAAAGGGAATTACTTCCTTAAAGATGACATTGGCAGAAATTTCCCCGCCTGTAAAATATATTCTCCTAAGCCAAATTCAATGACTTTGTATTGCACAGTAATGAATGGAGTTAAAAGGACAAAGTTTACCCAGAAAAAACCCTAAGGTCCTAAACTAAACAGGACAGGTCAGTAACATTCATTTTCTAAATACATGTCTATGTGGCAGAGTGAGGTGCCTGAAGAGACATCTGAATTAACTAACCTGGTGTGCCAGTTTTTTAACTGGAGTAGTCACCCAGTTTTCTCAGGGTATTTGAGTTTGACAGGCCCTAGTTATTCTTGGGAGGATAAAAACTAGCACATCTTTTTCCTTTCTTCCTTTCTTCCTTTCTTCCTTTCTTCCTTTCTTCCTTTCTTCCTTTCCTTTTTTTGTAATCAAAAAACGTCATGCGCAGTGTCCACACTTGCTACTGTATCTGCTCTACACCTTTCTTAACCAAAGTTATGATGGACAAAGGGGCAGCAGTGACTGGAATTAATATTTTGTCTCTGGGCAAATTTCCATTTTGGAGCCTTTCCTTGACACTGATTTGTCAGGTTGCTACAATATGTCGCAATGTGCTGCAATGTTCTTCTCCAATTTTGCTTGAAAATGCAGTTTAGTCTTTTATTTCTTGGCACTTCATGATGGTGATGGCCAAATATTTCTGTTGTAGCCAAGCTGACAAAAGTAGCAGACACATATGTACTTCCTGCCTTAAAAATAAAGTGGTAAAGGTAGTTAGCATCTTCCTGTCTGATCTTCAAAAGTCACAGCAGAAACTGAGTGAAACAGCACTGTTTTAGTCTGTGAAAGAAAACATCTGAGATTACTGATGTCTGTCTAATAAAAACAAAAAATGGAATTTTTCCTTATTTCTAGAAATAATGACAAACTGCATGTTTCTAGGCCATAGCCTACAGAGGAAAAAGAGTATATAGTGACATTCATAACAGAATAATTGCTATTTTTCTTTATATTGGAAACTTTTTTTCATATAAGACATGTATCTTCTATATTCTACTTGCAAGAAAGACAATGTTTCAGAATTATATTCTGTTTACATCCTTGGGCTCGTAATTTGAACATGTTTTTAATAATTAGTGATTAAGAAAGTTTCTTCTCCTTCTTATCCCCTGTATTATGTTCTTAGTATACAGAGCTTTGCATGCTAATGCTACCAGTCTAATGGAAAATTGCCTAGTTCAAGATTTTCTTGGAAGGCTTAATGAATATTAGATGGGTTCCTATTAGCTTGATTTGTGTTTACAAAATAGTTTGAACATATTTAATAGGTTCATCCCTGTGGGTACAAGGTGGGGAGAGTTTGAGAGCAGCTCTGCCGAGAAGCATTTGGGAGTGCTGGTGGATGAGAGGCTGGACATGACCCAGCAATGTGCACTCACAGCCCAGAAAGCCAAACGTGTCCTGGGCTGCATCCATCCAGCATGGGCAGCAGGGCGAGGGAGGGGATTCTGCCCCTCTGCACTGCTCTGGTGAGACCCCTCCTACAGTGCTGCATCCAGCTCTAGGGCCCCAGCACAGGAAGGGCATGGACCTGCTGGAGTGAGTCCAGAGAAAGGCCATGAAGACGATCAGAGGACTGGAGCACCTCTCCTGTGAGGAAAGGCTGAGAGACCTGGGGTTGTTCTGCCTGGAGAAGAGAAGGCTCGGGGGAGACCTCAGTGCAGCCTTTCAGTACTTGAATGGGGTCTTAAACAAAGATGGGGACAAGGTTTTTATAAGGTAATGATTTAAACTCAAAGAGGGCCAACATAAATTAGAAGTTTTTAACAATGAGGATGGTAGAACACTGGACCTCCCTGGAGGGAGGTAGAACACAGGACCCATCTCCTGGAGAGATGGGAGCTGCCCCATCCTTGGAAACATTCAAGGTCAGGTTCGAGAAGGCTCTGAGCAACCTGGTCTAGTTGAAGATGTCAGTGCTCATTGTAGGAGAGTTGGAGTAGATGACCTGTAAAGGTCTCTTCCATCCCAAAATATTCTATGATTTCATTACTTTAACAAACTACATCTTGAGAAAAATAGTTTTTTATTTCTAATGAAATGGATTTTTTATAGAAATGCAGCACTTTAAAATGTGTTTTCACCCTTGCATTATCCAGTTAGTTTTACAGAGAATGTTCTAAATCTTAGAGGATATTTTGTAAGGGATATACTATAGCATTCTGGATAGGAAAAGCATAAAGTTGATGAAGTAAATTGAATGCATCCAAAGTTCAGTCTAGGCATTTCAAAATATTCAAAAAGCATCATATGTATCGGATAGAAGGCAAAAAAAAAAAAAGTCCTTCATGTTTCACCTGCACATAATAGAGTTTCTAATACTTTCTGGATTTAATTCTTCTTTGCACTAAAATACAATCATAAAAACCAAATAAAAATAATAAAAACCAAAGAGTCTTGATTTAGAAGTCTGTCAGTGCTGCAGAATACACTGGATGATTACTCTAACAACTGCCTAGTTTTAAATCTTTAAAAAATTATATCTATTCTGAATTACTCAGCTGCCTGTTGCTAGGACTGAAAATACCATCAGGAAAGATTCTCTCCTGCATAAGTTCTTACCTGATTAGTAGCCCCCCCTTAAGTTCTTCTTTGTAACTCAGACTAAGTTCCTTAAGGTTTTGATTGAAGGAATTACATTTCTTTTATTGTTTTCCTTTATTTCCCAGTTAATCGATTTTCCTATCACATTTGCATTGTTCTCTACTAATGATTTTTTAATGAGAAAAGGCTAGTAGCATAGCTTTCCCTTTCTCATTATTGAACTATTTAGGTGTTCAAGGGTAATTGTTTTGCCACAAAATTTCTGAAGCTGATGCTGCTGCCATAGAAGCAGAAACCACTCTCTTTGTACCTCGATGGGTAACTGCATTTGGCCCCATCACAAATACCAGGTTTGATAATGCCCACCTTACAGTACAATTCAGATTGCTTTGCATCAGTGATGTGTGCTTCTCATTATCTAAATAATCCTCAATCTTTGTGTTATTTTTAACTGTATTAGAAATTACTTTCCTAGAGATAATAAACAGAATTGTTAAGATGTTTATAAACAAGGAAAAGCTCTGCTAGATTCCCACTAAAAGCACAAGTACATGATGATCATTTCCTCTCACCAAACCTTTGAGACCTAGCAAGTACACAATACATTTGATGTTCAGTGTAAAAGTTTTGTTGCAATTTTATAATAAAAAATAGCGTGTTATTAAAGTCACATGCCAAATAGAAATCTACATACTGTGCATTGAGAGTGTTATTTACCACCACTGTCAACTTAACTTGTAACCTTATTTTAAATAAGAAATCAAATCACTTTGATGTGGTATATTTTTCACAAATCCAAGCTGACTGGCATTAATTATGTTATCCTCCTTTAATTCTTAATTATAGTCCTGTAGCAGCCATTCCATTATTTTGCATATGATTGGCATCTAGTTAACAGGTCTATAATTGCCTTCTTTAAAAGCTGAAACACATTTCCTCTCTGTCACTGTTCTTGAACTGACAGTGTTTTAAGAGTTGCTGGAAAGCCATGCTAGTGGTTCACAGAGCTTGTCAGGCAGCAGTATTAAAAGTTTTGTATGCAAATTATCTGGATACAGCTATTTTAAAATTGAACCATGCAATATTTTCTGGTATTGCTATTAGAATGTAACAAATTTAACCCTCCTTATTGTGTTGATGCCTTATATGTTTGAAAAGTAAAGGCTGAGGCCGAATAAGAGGGTAAAAAGTAAAAATTTATTAAAGGATTGGGAGAAAGCAAAGCTTTCCCAGGGGTATTCCCCCAGGACCCACTGCTGTGCAGGGTTTGGGCCCAATCCTGCCAAGCGGGGTCCAGCAAGTGTAAGTTATACAAAGGTAGAAAGGGTACAAAAGGGTGCAAAAAGGGTCCGTGCTTCTACTATTATAGGGTTTCAGTGAATTAACATAGTTTTGAAATATTCTCCAATGAAAAGCAGAATTTTGTCACACTATTCCTTGTGGCAAGTTTCTATTGGAAGTTTTCTGCTTACTTCAATATCTTCATTTTTCAGATATCAAGTCCAACTCTGGAATGCTTAAAGGCTGATAACTTTGTTCTATTTTGTCTATAGGATAGGAATACAAGGTTGCAGGGTAGAGGTTATAGGATTATAGGGTTACTAATATATAAAAGTATAAAACTAAAAATGCTACTAATATAAAAAGCATAAAAGCAAAAAAATCTCTCCGGCATCAGTGTGATATACATATATGAAGGTTGCTGGATTGGATTTTGACAAAAAGCAACTGTTCTCTATAACACATATTATTTTTCATCTAAAAAGTGAATCACCTAATGCATAAATACGATTGGAGGTTTTTTCTCCTGAGGAATGGATTTTGTTCCCTGAAAATATTAGTCAGCACTGAACCATCTTTAAATTTCCTAAAGAACTCTTTTACCAAGAATCTGAAGTTCTCATCTCCTTATTTACATTAATTATTGCCACCTTACACTTTCTTTCATTTCTTGATTATTTTTTTCTTATACCTTCTCTTTCTGTCTAAGATTAATGGTGTGTTGAACCAGAGTGGCCTCTGTTGACTGCCCTGTGGCTCTTTGGGCACTAGCTAATGCCAGCGGTCTGGACTGCAGTCAGAGCTCTGTATCCTAGGCCCATACTTTTGTCCTTTTGTTTTTAAGTGGTGTTAAACGCACAGTACCCTACAAGTTGCTTTGTTTTAAAATGTTAACAACTGTCTTATTCTCTCAAAAAGAAATCAAGTTTATGAAATTGCCATGTCAAGGCAGCCCAACCTTAGCCATTCTCCAAGGAATCCTAGTTGTAGGATACTACTCTGCATTTGTTCATTTGCCCATCCTTTCTAAAAAGGCATAAAAATACTTTTTGTTTCCCTAAAAGCCATTTCCTTTCTCCTCCAGGGAAAAGTGGTACTGACAGAATTAATGAACCCAGATTCACCCTGTGGGCGACTAGTTACTTGGGTCATGCTGAAGAAGATACAGTTTAATTAACTTTGTAGTTCTGTCTTCTGTTAGTGTAAATAGATGAAGGTCAGCAAATTACTTTTCAAGAACATCGTAAAATGCCGCATGAAAACAGTGTCTCTACACCTTGTTTTGTTTTTAAAAAGCTATTAATAGTTGTAAGGCCATGAGTTACATATCCTGCAGGTATGGTAAAAGAAAACTAGTTAAAAATGCTAGCAGGCAGATGAGTAATTGTGGCATTGTTATGGTTTAGAAGGTCTTGACTAGGTAAATCACAAAAGAATTAATTGAATACTATTTACCTTGTATTTTCTTCCTTTTATATGATACTGACCAAAATTTTGTAGCTTATTCAGTATAGAACCATTTTTGCTCTTTCCCTTTGTTAAATCTGTTCTGTTTCAGTTAATGTTTTGCTCTTTCTCTAATTCAGCCATTATTTATCTGAGTTAATATTTAATAGGAATACTGCAAGACACATTCTCTAATTAGGCATGAGTAAGCAGAGCTGGGAAAGGCAACAGATTGGCTTGTTACTGTAACAGATTGATTTTCTGTGCATGGATACCTAGATGTAGAAAATAAAAATGTGCCTTGGTCTATCACAACTAGTTTTTTTTAACCATCTAATAAATATGCTGCTTAAACTTTTAAAAATAATGACAACCTTTTTTAAGAATGGGGCCCATAAACATTAAAAAATGCTCTCTTTTTCATAGTTCACATATTTTGCTTATCCTCCACCAAGGTGGAGAAAATATATTACTTTTTTAGTCTACTTACAATGGACCTGACTTTTCCCAAATTAGTGGCTCTGATTCTGCTTTTTCATAGGGGCTTTCAACAAATGTAAGTCAGTGTGAACTAACTTGAACAAAATTCAGCTCTTTGTATGAAACCTATTTTACATCTATATAATCACAATAGATGCCTGGAAATCAAGTGATTCATAGAAAGTAGCAAAAATTACTTAAGCAAGCAAGCAAACAAAGCAATGCTGTATGTATGAAAAGACAAATAATCTTGTTAAAAAATACAGCCTCAGTCAGGAGAGGATAAGTCACTGAAGCAGCAATATCTTTCAGCTGCCAGGAGTACATGAAAATGAGTACCTACTAGTTATATGTGTTTTGAACAGTACAGCACGTGCAGCATCAAAATGATAATTATTTCCACTTTTTTGTCTTATTTCATACTAAAGCTGGAGAGGGGAGGGATGTGGGGTATGTGTGTCCCACGTTTGCCTTTGATATGAAATTACAAGTGCCTCTGTACATGTGGTGATTTTAATTACCTCTGCTTCAGTGAAAATAAAGATTGCTGCTAAACTGTATTATCCTGTATGCCATGTCTATAATATGCAAGGCCTGGAGATGCATTTTCAGGATGCCAGAGGTCTGCTCAGTGATGTGTTGATCAATCCATTTTACTTATTCCTAAAGCTCCTTTTCCATGGCACTAAAAGAATAAGGTTATGAAGGGTGAGAGTCTACAGAGAAGATAAGTCATTTGCATTATTATTTGTCCTTCAGATGTCATGGAAGACAGGCAGTTCTCCTTAGAAAAGGACAGACTTAGCAGCAAGAAGAGGACTACCTAGTAATCACTCCTTTTGATAGTCAGAAAAACATCAGTGCTAACTATTTAATTAATAATGTCCATAAAAAAATAAGGAAAAACATATGAGATAGATTCATGGAGGAAATTATGTCGAGGTAGAAAGCTGTCTTTTCACAGGCTACTTGACCTGATGGAACACAGAAGAAAAAAACAAAAGATGCAGCTCACTTTCAACTTCTGCAAGGTTTTTGACAATCCCAGCTTCTTATAAGAAGCTGCAGCTACATTATCAAAAGCAGCAATTCCCGAGCTCAGGTTTGAAAGCAGGTGGGGAACTTACTCTCCCTGTTTCCAGGAGCTTGTGTATTTAGATTTAATATCGACAGCAATCCTGTGAAGTGTTCCTGGTCCAGCTCAACCTTCAAAAGACAATTTCTGAACACTCCAGCCTGTTGAGCATTTGGCATCTTTTCGTTTTCTCTAAGACCTAGGCCTTTTGGCCTGATTCATTTGAAGTCTGAGCAAATCCTGCTTCTGAGCTCTTCAAGGAAATATTTGTGCATTAACCGGGAATATTTGTGGGAATGCGATACTGCAGTCGTTCTGCTTCCCTCAGTGTGGATGTGTGAGGGGCTCAGTGCTTTCCCATGACAGGCCTAGAAAAGAAATAACATTTTCTTAAATGTTTGGTTTGGTCCAGCCAGCTTCACAAAGTTTCTGACTAAATGTAGGAACTCCAGAGTATAGGAACCATAAAACTAAAAGATTTAGAAAATTATTTTTCCAAAATGTTAAAAGAATGAGTTTAGTTTTAGTTTCCTAGGAAAGGGAAAGCTAGCCAGCCTGTGACTGCATGGCCTGTGTACTAAGCAATGTAGTTGCCCATGCAGAACTCATAAATCATGGGCTTGCATAGGGCAAATCCACATTTCATCATCACCTTCCCATCATCTCAGCTGCCCTCACAACCATATCACACTTCTCAGCTCTTTACTGAACTGGAAGCTGCTAGGTTTTTCTCTCAAGAAAGCATTGGTCACATCTGGCAGCCCAACGCATACGTCACAATGCAGTGTACAGGGGTAGCAGGAAGCTGGAGATTGACGGGAACACCAGTGTTTCTTAAAGTCAAAAAAATCAAGGAGGGTATATATGGCTTAATATGGCTAATTTCAATATCCATTTAAAGATGGCCCCGCTTTAATTTCTGCATACATATAGTAGAACAAGACCTTACAAAACTCCACAGACCTGACTCACTTCCATCTTTCCATTGATTAAATGTATACTTTAGCATAACTTACACCTGTAGCTGAAAACAGTAAGAACATAAGAAATACCTCTTTGGGTGGGATGAATGGTTTGCCCAGAACAGTATTTTTCCTTCAGCAGCAGTAGCAGGAGGTGCTACTTACTGGGAACATGCAGGCTTGGCCAAGGCCTCCAGTGCATTCCTCTTGTCCTCAGTCATATCTCTCCTTTCCTTTTTTCCAGCGTAAAGAATTCCAGCCTCCATCCTTTTCAGCATTTTTCTTGACATTCACTGTATCTATTTTAACTCCATTGGCTTGCCATCTCTTCTTAAGATCTTAGTTTTGGAAACAGAAAAGATAATTTAGTACTTTATTGCTTAAAAATGAGGTCCCATCAACCAGGACACTCTGAGGATGACAACAGTATTCATTTGGGCATGTGAACCATGTCTGGAGGAACACAATCCACGTACCTCACTATTATTCAGTTCCCTCCAGACATAGATCAGGCCAGGGTCATTAATCCCAATTTTAATTGCTTTTCTCTCTCATTAAGTTGACCGTGTTAGAAAGCTAGATCCATCCTGCTGTGGAGAAGGGACAATTAAAATGCTTTTGATGGTTATTGCCTGAAAAGTGTTGCAAGTAAAGAAAATATTTCTGAGCAGAAGAGAAAGGGTTGTTCATATTGGACATATGTATTAAAGGTATTCCAAAAGGACAGCTTTGAGGATTGGATTTTGAAAACACAGTGTCTTTTGAACCATAGTTGTATTCCTGCATTTTATTTTCAATGACAATAAAAGGATACACACCTTCTGTACCATTGTGCTTAACTTTTTGGTCTATGTAAGTTTCCTGTGAGCTAGCAATATCTATGTTTTATGACTTGTCCATCCAAATAAATTAATGTCTCTCTTTGAAAATTACATGATATATTTCTGGGTATTTCTTCATTCTGTATCAATAAATAAGAATTGCTTAATAGTACCATATATGAGAGGCTTTTCTTTTTTATCTTTCAGAAAGGAGGTTCAAAAGGAGTAAACTGGAATGCAGCAAGTACTTTAGTAAATCTTGTCAGACAACTTTTACATTTTTTCCTTTTGGAGTTATCCCAGCAAAACTGGGTTGTAATTTTTTTCTCTTTATTTATCTTAATGTTAAAATAAAGATAACAGTGAAGAGTGATCACTTTAATAAGCATTTCCAAAAACAATTTACCTATTAGAATTTTGACTCTCATATTTCTACACCTATAATTGTAGTATTTACTTTCTTTTATTTATTCCACTGACAATCTTTTCTATGTTGAGAGGAAAAAAATTACCTTGGCCCTTTGTTTGTGGAATGTCTGCTGTTGGCTTCTAGCCAGTAAATTTCTTCTTGTTTCTGCACAATGGCTACTGTGATATAGAGTAACAACACATAAAACCTGGGCTAAGGAAATGCTATCTATGAAGTCTGAAAAGTTTGAAAACATTGGGAGTGAGATCCTATTTACAAATATAGTTTGAATCATACTGCTCATTCATTTTCATTCTTGATCAAATACTTTTAATTTTATAAACCATATTTAAAAAAATTATTTCTAAAATGATTGTCAGAAAACAACATTTTTTTCACTGAATTTGGTTCACCTTGAAAATAAAACATATAGAGAGTCTCAGCCCAAATACTTAAGACTTTGCAAATTTGTAAGCAGTAAGGTCTTTACATAAGGTCTTTAATCACAGTGTGGACTGTGGCACTAATCCGTTGCTTGGATTACAACTGAGTGTACACTCTGTGTCACAAGAAGCCTGCACCCTGGGTGACCTTGCCTGGGATGAATCCTGGTTTCAGAGATCCCTGTCACTCCATTTTGGCATCCAGCATTCTGAGAGCATGTAGAATTTGCTTCTAAACAAATGTGGCTTGTATATCTTTTTCCTATTCAGATTGGGCTGGGCCCAGGAAGGACTCACCTGCAACAATAGATTTTTCGGCTCAAGGGAGTAGACCCTGTGGCTGTATCCCCTTCCTTCCAGTTAGTAGCCTATGGGATATGTGTGGCATCTGTCTGACATTTGGCAAGGTCAAAATATATTCAGCTAAATAGAAATTCATCAGGATGCCCAGTTTAATTAAAAGTAAATGCTTCTCTGGTGATTTAGGTTTATTTCCAAGATTTGGATTTATTTCCTCTTCCCTTTCCTCCCCTTCTGTCAGAGCAAAATAGAGAACAAAGGCTTTTGCGCTATGCTTTTCTCTTCGTTTAACGTTTCTGTCCTATGAGACCACTACATATGTAAAATCATACAAGCAAAACAGCAAATATATCCAGAGGTCTATTGCAAATTTTACAAATCACCAACACCTTTTTTCTGCTCTTTATCTGGCTCCAAGCCTGGCTACATTGCTGTGTACATAATTGCTCTGGGCAGAGACAGGAAGCTGAAATTTTGCCTGAGAAGCCCTTTAAGGATGCCAAATTCATTTATGTGTTTTTCCAAAAAAGTAAAACTCACTTTAGGGGAGTTAACATTCCCTTTAGGCAATTTGTAATCCATAGATTATTGTCACAAAGTGCTGTAACTGCACTTTTGAAACCTGTATGGTTTACACAGTCTGTATCTGCTTATTCTAAAGAAATAATTACAGTGTGTCCTTAGGAGCTTTGTGACCTCCACACAGAAGCAGCTTTTTTCTTGAATGTTGCCACATCTACCGTTCCCAGTTCAATTTTGGAATAATCATTATGGTTATGCAGGATACAGTGTTGCAGTTTTGTTACTTCAAGAAGCCCATGAAAAGCAGACATTATGCAAGACATTTCTCAAATGTTGAATATCTTTATTGTGATTGTTTAAACAAAGAGTTAAATTTAATAAGGTTGCCTCAACTCCCTTTTCAGTTCTATACCAGCGATGATACCTACTTCTTGCATAAAACTCTTCACATTCTATTGAGCAAAAGCCCTACAAAACAATTTTAAAAAATTGTATTTTCTATACATTGACTATTGGTTCAGTATTCCTGGAAATTTATGTAACGCAAGGATAAGTCAATATAATTAGATGCCTACACTTCAAACAAGTGTACCTCAAGAAGCAAGTTTTCTATTCTTCATCCTTAATTGTAATTTATTTCAAATTGAGTTCTCTTGGAGTGTAAATACATACTGTACTTTATATGCCTCTATATTTTGATCTCTCCACAAGAAAAGGAAAGTTTGAAAGAAACTGCACTAGACTGACACAATAGAAAAGATAAAAAAATAATAAGAAAAAGAAATAAACTAAGATTTATTTATTGCTATCTTTTCTATTACATACAAAACTTTATTTCTTAAAGATAAAATACTGCTGCACCATGCTTGTTATCCACCTCTTTTGGCATTCTCCACAAAAACTTTTGAATTTGTTGGCTAATTTTGAATATGTTGAACAGAGAGGCAGAGCCCTTAATGCTAATTAAGTTTCTACAAAATTCATGAAAATAGGGAACTGCTAGGAGGTAAGAAATGTTGTTAGTACCTACACTGAGCAAAAAGTGAAAACACCACTCATGCTTATTAGACACCAAAGAATCAACCTGAGAACAAGCTGTGTGATTCATACATCCAAAAACGCTTCAGCTGAAGGGGTTTTTTGGTTGGTTGGGTTTTTTTTGGTTGGTTGGTTCGTTGGTTTGGTTTGGCTTTTGTTTTTTGGTGCTTTCAACAGAAAAAAAAATCTGGATGGGGAAGATACAGATTATGAATCAGAAGGCAGCTAACTCACAAGAGAAGCAGGAGAACAAGGACTCCAATCAGAAGTAAAAGCTGACAGGATGGAAAGGTATCACTGAAGTCATACAAAGCAATGTTTTGGTAACTGTTGGAAGTCAACAAATCCAGCCCATGCAGAATTAAGGATGTTATGGTCTTATGCAGTGAGTTTCTTCCCTTTTCTTAGATTTGAATCTATAATCTTTTGTGTTGCTTTCCATCTTCACAAACATAAACCATTTGAATGGTTATACTAGTCAAAACAGGAACTCTCTGTTTAGCAATGACAGTGATTGAATATATGAGGATGATCATGAATCCTTCCCATGAATATTTCTCTAGTCTTCTGCTAACTGTGGTTTATAGGCTTGTTGAGCTGCATACTGTTCCTATGCATTTAATAATTCTTGATGGTTTTAACTTCCATGGACTTGTTCCAGATCCATATAAATATTTAACATGCATAACTTCCTTTGAAATGGAGTTCCACTGGTCTGTCACCCATGAACCTTTGTTTTGCTAGTTTTGAACAACTTGTGAATTTTGTTTGTCTTGTGGAAGAAAGAGGCAACAGTTTTTCCCTACCCACCAGTCCATGTCACTCAGTTTCATAAACCCCTACTAATTACTGCTTTTCCAGCGTGAGAACCTGACCTGGTTGTTGTTACATGGAGCCTGTTCCACACACACCTCCCCTGCTCTTCTCTCAGCATGTCACCATCCTGCTAAATACTTTCTGAGGGAACACAGCTAGAACTGCTCACAGCATTCAACTTGTCAGTGAATCACAGTGATATATCACAGTGATATATACAGTGATATAATGATGCTGTCTGTTTTACTGTCTTTTCCTAATAATGTCTAGCACCAGAATTGTGTATTTGTCTTCTAATGGGTATTGATAAGTACAACCATTCCTGCAGGAACCTACGACTTCTCACTTCTTTGTTCAAGTCTAACAAACTTGTTCAGTATAAAAAAGAAAACACTAATAGCTCAGGATTTCACTTTCTTCTTCTTTTTTTATTTGTGACTTACCCTCTGAAGACCTGTTACAGGAAGGAATTTGAGTATTACAGTAGAGGTGTCTGAGGTCTGTATGCATAAAATACATTTAGCAGCCACTTTATATAATGTAAGTAATTAAATTGGTAAAAAACCCCTATTTCATCGTAAATGGTATATTTCTTTGCAATTAAATTTTCCTCTCTTCTTTAGGAGCACATTTTAATAATGTCCACTTACAAAATTATTAATGAGGCCTGTAAATGTAAGTAATTAAGCTTAAGGCTTGCTGAATTAATCCTTAATGTGATCAATTTTTGCATTTCAAAAAACTATAGAATAATTGACTAATTATTATAATGGATTTGCCATACTCATCAGTTTACTTTGAGTAATAAATGTGGGGTTACAAAGCTGAATCTAAAGCCAGAGTTCTCTAGTCTTTTCTATCTTTTCCCATTTAATCTCATTTAATGCTATTTTTTTAAAATGTTCACCAGAAAGTTTAAAAAATTTAAGTATCATCTAATTTCATTTTTAAAAAGCTGAAAATGAAAATGTAAGCTTACAAAAACTGATGACATTTCACTTTTCCCTGCATCTATTTTCCTTTTCAGGAAAGATGCAAAAAAGTAGGTAAACAAGTAGGAGTTAACTTCAGGGAAAGATTTGAATTTCTTGTAGAAATTCTCACATTTTTCATTAACTCTCTTCATTTTTTCGTATTCACCAGCTTCAATTCTCATTTTCATTTTTGAGGATTAGACCTCATCCAAACTATTCTCCCTACAGATTATCAGCATCCTGTGTTAATGCATCTGTGACAGCCTTGTCTAGTGTGGTCTCTCAGCGATGGACTGAACATCTGATACCTGTAAGGTACCTGTAGTATCTGCTAGATGAGCTTTGCAAAGCTTCTGTCCTGGAAGGCATCATTGGAAATCCTCCCCTCTTTCACAATTGCATTCAAGACACATCAGATAGCACTTATTTAATCAGTATAATGGTTGTCCCATTAAGCAGGGATGGTTATATATCTATTGAACCAAAATAAAGTAAAAGGCCTTGTATAGATATAGGTCATCGGTGGTTAACTTTCCCAACTACAAATCTTGTTAGGAAATAAATTAGTTTGAAATGAGCTAGTTTCCAAAAGCCCATGTTGATTGGATTCATTGATGCAGTTATTTATTATTTGAGCCCATAATTTGCTAGGATCAATCTCATGGGGACAGGCCAATAATTACTCAAGGCATCTAATTTAGCCTTTTACAAGATAGCATATTTACTTAGTTTTGATCTTCCCAAACTTTCATGTTCTTTTGTTACTCAACAACATAGAAAGTTTTTAACCATTTCTTCTAAAACTTTTAGATGCAGATTTTTAAAATGGTAATTTTAGCATTTCTAATTAAGTGCTTCTGTCTTTTTGTTTTATTGATCCTTTCATTTTACATCTGATAGTAGCATGGCAGTAGTAGTATGATTCTGTCTGCTTTTAATGCACTTGGGCAGTCCTTATTTCTACCAGTCACTTTCCTATCAACTACTTACCTTCTTTTTATTTTTTAATCATCAGCTTCTCATTTCCAACTAATATTATTTTCCATTTTTGTATTTTATGTGTCTATTTATATGTGTATGTACACAGACATATTAATGTAATATATATGTATAATTTATGTATAATATATATCATAAGGGATATAATCATTTTATAAGGAGAGAAATATATATGGTTCAATTTTAAGTTCCACTTTTTTCTTTTTTTAATTTACAAGTGGCTTTCTTTTCTAACTGTGGTATATTAAACAGCTATTAAAGTATTATCCAACCATGTTACACTACTATTAGTTGTATTTTTCCCTATTTTAATTCTTTCTGTGAAGTGTTTTGTCTGATAATTATTCCCAGTTCTTAACTGGCAGGCACTATGCATATATATGGATGTATGTATACACACACACACACACACACACACGTATGTGTGTATATATATGTATATATATATATACATATATACATACATACGTACACACACATCCCCTTGTATAGATGTATATATATATTTGCATGCAGTGATTATAGATACATAAAACTTTTTCTAACAGAAAGTAGCAAAAGTAACCAAATCATTTTTATAATTAAAATAAGCAGGCAAACCCTAGCAAATCAGGACTTTTCTGTTCCTAAAAAGAAATTTTTCAATTACTTTCCTGAGGGACAGAAGTTAATCCTGTATCAATCCCTCCACTGACTTGGTATAAACAAGATCAAACCATATTATCTAAACTGAGATGATTGGGCATTATAGAGATTAGCAGTTTGCTAAGAATTGAAACTGAAAATTAATCTTGGTGGATGTAGCAGAATGAACTGGTACTCTAGAAACAGAAGGAGACAAGTTAAAGAAGGTAAGGGAGACAACAATAGCTGTGATAAATACCATAGTTAGATTACTCTTAATTTGCAGAAACAAATGTTATATTTTTCTGCTTTTCATCATCCTTTACTCCTGAACATACATACTGAGTGAAAACTTGGTAAACTTCATTTTAAGTTATTTTAAAATGCATCTATATTATAACTCTTCCATAGCACTGTAGGTCATGTGCTAACAAGGCATCATTATTCTGCAAATGAAATGGAATTATTTGGTCTTCAGCATCAGAGGATTGAATATGCACCTGGGACATAGATTAATTAACTGATAATACATATCATTTAATGTCCCATTCCTTAAATTTAGCAGCCCAAATGCTTATTGGGAAACTATCCAATAAATAAGTGAAAAGGGCAGCCTTTGTCATGGCTAGTTAAGTATCTCATGCAAAAGCATGTGTAAATAGAAAAGTCATCTTTGAAGTTTAAAATCGATTTTAAAAGCCATACTGTGCTACGAGTGTCCTAGTAGCCAGGACTATAGAACAGAGGTTCCTTGCCCTGACCCTGGCATGGTGGGTACTGAATTTCAAGAGACAGCTTTGCCAACGGACAAGAGCTCCTGGCGGAGCAATGAGGCAGGGGGATGTGCCTGGAGAACAGGCCCCCTGCACTGGACCAGCAGATGGACTCGGCCCAACCCATTCATCCTCCCTCCCTCTGCTGCAGTGTTCCCAGGGAGCATCCCACTCTCCCTGGGAGGCATGAGGCCATCAGCTCCTTCTGCCAGCCCTGAGCAGCAGCTCTAGGACTCCATATGCTGGAAACACACCCTCACATAAGTGTATTCTCCCCACTAATTTAGCAGGTATTATTACACATTGTTAAAATTTTTTAATGTCCAACAGCTCAGCTAATGAGGGCCCCACCAAGATCTTCATATATACGTACTTAAGAAGGAATATAGATTATTGAGTTGAAATACATGGAACAATGTTTATTCTGTTCTTTTTTCTGTGAAGGTTCCTACCCTTTTCTGCCCATTGTTGTTAGCTGTTGTTAAATGCTGGCCCTGATATTGACAGGTTGTGGGGTTTTTTTCCTTCATGTGCATCTGTCCAAATATTAAATTTAGAATCTTAAAAATAGCACTAAGCTCATCCCTGTTGAAGCAAGAGGATATTTTAGGTCTTCTCCAACGTGTAAATTCAACAGACCGGAGTTTACATCAAATATCTTAAAAAGTAAGTAACCTTAACTCCAAATTCTTTTGTAAAATAACTTTATCTTTTCTGAACTCTGTTTTACTGATTGAAGCATACGTCGTTAAGCAATTATTTCATTCTGTATAGTGACAGCAAAGGACATTACATACTTACTGGAATTGAACTACTGAGTAGAGCTACCAACTAAAGTTTCTTAAAACATATCTCATGTGAAATCTTCATTGAACAAATGCCTAAGTGGTGTGCAATTCCAAATAAAACCACAGTAAATAGCTTGGTACAATTAATTCCTATTAATTCATATTTAAAATGTAAAAATTTTTTCTCTTCTAAATTCAGAAAAACTGCACAATTAATCAGCAGTTAAGAAAGTAATATAATAATAATTTCTACTTTGAACAATAGGTAAAAGAAGGAAATAGGTCCCCACAGATTAGTCTGATATTGGGAAAAAAATTAGAAACTCTGATATGCAGCATTTCAAGGTCCCTGATGAAATACTAATCTTTATCATTTTTATCTTACAAAGGGATTTGCAAAGATCTTTCCCATAAGCAGACTGTGCTTGATAAATATTGAGATAATTCTGAGAAGAATCACGAGGTCAAAAGCATATTTTGCCAATGGCATTTGGAAAGTTGGAAATAAGGGCAAAAGTGAAAAAAATGGGAAATGTTAGGAGAGATGAATATCTCACATGAAAATCTAAGTAAATTGGATATGGATATGGTTATCAGTCAGGTTATGTAACTTCTCTGTGTATTTTAAAGGTTTAACTACCTAAGTGCTAGCCAAGTGGTGGAACACATGCATGCATCTATGCATTTTACAGGCAAGTCCCACTCAGACCATTCCCTAAATCACTGAAGAACTTTGGCTGGGAGGAAAGAGGGCTCAGGCGGATCTCGCTAATGAATACAAGTACCTGATGGGAGGCAGGAAAGATGACAAAGCCAGTCTTTTCAAAACCCTATTGGAAATGTTCCCTGGCAGCCTGCTTTTGGTGGCCCTACTTTGGGCAGGGGCTTGGACCGGGCAATGCCCAGAGGTGCCCGCCAGCCTCAAGCCCTCGGGGGCTGGGAAAGTCCCTGAGATGCTGCACTGCTCTGAGCACGGGTGTAATGTCTTTGCCACCTGTGGCTCAGCTTAAAGGCAACACAGAGGTGAAACAGGGGTGGACCTTAATCTTGTGCCTTTGAAGGTAGACAGGCCAATTTTGAAACTGTTTTGTGACTTTATAGTCAGCCATGTTAATAACGTAAGAAACGCCTAGACCAAATATAAGAATTATTCAGTATCTTGGCATTTGAAACAATAATGCCAAAAAGTACATGATGTGTTACAGAACCAATGTGCTTCGTTTCATATGTTGCTTATATATGATGCAGGCAACCAGTCCTGCCTACACATGGATAGGATACATGAAATGGGCCTTGTCTGGGCAAACATCAAATAGCTATAAAAAGTTAGTCACAATGGAGAAGGGAAAACGGACAAGTTGTTCCTTTCTTCTTCCAATCACTTCATAGCTACAGAGCTGAACTATGGGTCAGTAGGAAAGAAAGGTATGCTTTAACGTTTTCTTTCATCAAGAAGTCATCCAATTCAATCATCCAGTATGCTGTCTTTTACAAGGCATGTTGCTAGCCAGTGAGAATGTTCCTCTGGTGCTACTGATATGCCAGCTACAGTGTCCTTGAACAGAAATCAGAAATTTTCTGAACGTGTGTTTTTCTATTGTTTGATGGGAGCCAAATAGTAATTGTTTTTGAAATCCAAACTACTTCCTAAAATCTTAATTTCTAAGCATTAAGATATGGTCACAATTTTTTTTATTGAAAGTAGGGACATGAACTGTTTAAAACAATAGTTTTTATAGAGAGAGAGAGAGAGCTTCTTTCAAAATTACTTATTCTTGGTAACACTAACAAGAAAGGAAACCTTGTATACCACTTGTAAATTAATATACTGTCATTTACAGTAGCAGCAGATTAATTCCTCTTGTTACAGCTAAAGAAAAGTAAATGGTCTTTTTTTTGGTCACTTCCAAATTATCATGAGCTTTTACAGAAAGATTCTCTTGAGTTTGTGCCTTTATGGTTTGCTATTTTAATTTAAGTTTAGGACAGTTCAAAACATGGATTTTGGCTTGTTGAAAAGGCTATTTATTGATATTTGCAATCATTTTTCCAACCAGAATGTCAAATTTTGAGCAGTTTCACGTCGAATTTTACCAGTCTAATTATACCATAGATGACCAGGAAGAAGGTTGCGCAAGCTATGACTCAGACAAAAACCTCTGTGACAGCAGAAAGTAAGTACGGGTGTTATGCAGCTTCCCTCTTCAGCAGCTGGTGGTTCCGGGGCTGGTTTTGGGGCTTGCAGGAGCAGGTAACAGGTTCAAGACATCATCTAGACTTTCCGAAAGGCAGAATACTTATAACTGAACTTTTCTTTTTAAACAATTGGATTTCATGCTACTTTTATTAGTATGGATGTTACAGGTTGTTTACCTAATAGGAGTAACTGAGCTTCATGTTATTAGTGTGAAATTTGGGGTGCTGTTGTGGTTTGACACTGGTCAAATGCCAGGCACCCACGAAAAGCCTGCTCCCTCACTCTCCTCTGCTCTGCAACTGGACAGAGGAGAGATAATTTAACAAAGGGTTAATGAGTTGAGAGATAACGACGAGCAGAAAACACTTCAAGGGCAAAACAGGCTCAACTTAATGATATATGGGGAATTTATTACTGACAAGATCAGAGTAAAAGAATGAGAAGTAAAAATAAGCCCTTAAAGACACCCCTTTTCCCCCCNCGTGGGTCACTCTGCCACGGGGTGCAGTCCTCCAAGGACGGCTGCTCCAGCCTGGAAGCAAGGCCTCTCTCTCCACTGGGACTTCCTCTGGATCAGTGTCCTGGTATCCACCCGCTCCGGCGTGGGCACCTCCCCCACGGGCTGCGGGTGGATCTCTGCATCCCCCGTGGACCCCCATGGGCCGCAGGGGGACAACTGCCTCACCATGGTCCTCACCACGGGCTGCAGGGACATCTCGGCTCCCGCACCTGGAGCACCTCCTCCCCCTCCTTCTGCACTGACCTTGGTGCCTCCATTGTTGTTCCTCTCACATATTCTCACTCCTACTCTTCTCTAGCTGAAATCATTACAACTCTGCGTGCCCCAGCTTTGTTTGGGTTTCTTCTTAAATCTGTTATCACAGAGGCGTTACCATCATCTCTAATTGGCCCAGCCTTGGCCAGTGGCATGTCCATCATCAGAGCCATCAGGGACTGGCTTTGCTGGACATGGTGGAAGCTTCCAGCAGCTTCTCACAGAAGCCACCTCTGTAGCACCCCCACTACCAAAAACCAGGCCCTGCAAAACCAACAAAGGTGCATATTGCAAGAAATTCTTTAGGATCCTTCTCAGATTCAAGAAGAAAATTCTAAATATGTGGTTCTTTCAGCAGCAGTATGGATGTATCTGAGGAGCATCACCAGGATGCTGGGCGAAAAAGTCAAGAGTGCCTGAATTTGTGGGTGCTCTCACAGCTTCTCAATTCCCTTTCCCCTCACCCGCAGCCTGGGTGCCTGTACTGTGCCATGGCCTGAGCTGGGTGGGCATGGAAGTGGGTGTGGTGGGCTGCAGGGTGCTGGCAGCCTGGCAAGGAGCTCTGCCTGGTTGCAGAGGGAGTTGCCGTAAAGGAGAGCAAAGTCATGGTCAGCAGCTCAACACTCACTACCCACGGGGTAGTGGTGCATGCGGGGGTTGCACCCAGAAAATTTCCAGGTTCCCCACATTGAAAATAGGTGAAAAATAGCTGGTATGTGGTGAGCAGCTGTTAAGACGTCTCTCATTGCAGTTAATGTGTTTTGCTGTGCTTTGCTTCTTGTCCTAGGAGCCAGACAGGAGGGCAACCTCCAGCTGGAGCTTTTGTCCCGTCAGACCTGCTTCTGTCCCCTCAGAGCTATACCGGTCACATTTTGCAGCCAACGTACAGTCCTGACCCTCTTTCTCAGCTTGGTCATGTTGATGGATTTGACGAGGAACCTCCTTTGCTAGAAGGTGAAAATAATCCCACAGGCGATGTGCGTGATTCCTGGGGGTGTCTCTAACTTTTCTTTGCCAGCTAGTGGCAACCACTAGAGAAACTGCAGCAGAGCCTGGCTCTGTGAGCTTCGGCCTACAGCTCCCGGCCCCCAAACCTACGTTTTCTCGTTCGAATTCGCCAGGGATTCATCCAGCCTTATGGCGCCTATCGAATATACTTTAACGCCACTAGGTGGCAGCATAACAATAAGGTTTGCATTCACGTTTCCAAAACGTTTTTCCACCGTGTTTATCCTGCATACATATTGGAAAATCTATAAGGAATAAAGACGGGTAATCATCTTTTTTGCATATCTAGTAATACATTTAGTAGTTTGAAGATGATAAGTAACTTGTTTCAGTGGGAAGGGAATTGAAAAAGCTGCTTTCAGTTTCAATTAGTTGATCATTTAACTATACTAACAGTGTCATTCTTTATGATGATTGACCATTCTAATGCTAGTGGCTGATTTTGTCGCTTGCAAAATACTTGTCCTAAATTAAAAAAAAATTGGAGAATTTGTCTGCGATTATTTCAGCATAATGTAAAAGGAGCATATTCAGCCTGCTGCTTTGGCATACTGGGAGGCAAGTGGAGTTTTTACTACTTAAAAGGGACTACTACTGCCTTAAAGCCAGCAAGATCACTCTGTTTGATATAGATAACTTATAGATCTCTAAGACCTCCAAGCATTTTAACTCTCCATGCAGTTCACCCTGGGAAAAGGAGGTTGTAATATGACTGCTTGTGATCCACAAGGCTTCAGAGACATTCCTATTTATGTAGCACATAAATCTGGCCAAACCCACACATTTCAATACAGAATAGCTTTATATATATAATGTTTTGGCTGAGCTCACGATGATGGAGAGGTGGAACAAGGTAAAGTCTTGGCTTTCTAAACAGATCTAACACATTGTCGGTCTCAGTTACTCTGGCAGCAAATTCTGAACCTAACTTTTCCCTTTCTGGAGAATCTCCGGGAAGATGATTACTCGTGCAAGCTGAAGTGTTTCTCCAGAAGTTAGAAGACTGATCTTTGCCTCAGCAAAGTTAATGGCAGAATTCCCATAAACTTTAATGGGAAAGAATTTTGTTCTGTTTCCAGGGGTCTCAGTAATTACTTTTTAAATGCAAAAAAAAAACAAACTAACCAAAAACCTCGAGCTTATAAAGCACTGCACAAAGTAGTATTAACTTGCCTTAAAGGGACAAATGTCATTTTTAAGTGCCTTTGGCAGTTCAGACTTAAGACACATTTCTTTTCAGATTTGCCAGATTTAAAGCATATATCTCTGTCCTTGGTGTTCTAGACTATATTAAATTCTGCAGTTACTGTTCATTAACATATTTTTCAACATCTAAATTAGTATGGCATTAGATATATGTGTTTTAAATACAGGAAAAACAAATATTAACTCAAAAATACTGAGGGCATTTTTTGGTTCACTGCCTAAAATTGGATTTAATAAATTAGTATTCCAGTTTAGAATCAAAGCTGAATCTCAAATATACTGCATATATAGCAGGGACATTATGTTCCTACTGCAGAATATGTCATCCTACAATATCATCTTCATTGAAGCATTTGTTTGTAGTTTTGTAATATCTAATGGATTTTTGTAAAACAGTAGTTTTCTTGTAAGCAATTAACAATTCTGAAATTTCTTGTTGCAGAACTTGGGATCAATTTTGAGCATATATGGCAAAAAACATTAACAGTTCTAAATCCAATGAAGCCTGCAGATGGCAGCATTATGAATGAGACAGACCTCACCGGACCTATGGTTTTCTGTTTGGCCCTTGGAGTGACATTGCTGCTGGTAGGATGTGGTACAAATCTTCAGGGATTTCTTTCTGAACAAGCTAATGCTTAGGTGATAATGTGTGTGAAGTTGCAGAAGATGTAGTATTTGCCTAAAATGAGTCATTTGCTGCCAGTTGTTCTGAGATTATGTATTAAAAAGTCTTCTTATTTTGAAAGTACCTGCATAAAGTTTAAATGAAATGTAAAAGTAACACAGGTAAAGTGATGTATTACTTCCAGTGGAAAGAAGAGACCACATCATTTTTGAGGTGGGATTTAATTGGAACAAAGGACAGATCTGTGCCATATGTAACCTGCAGAGGCTCTGAACACACACTGAAGCATGGCAGTGTGTGCTAGATGAGGACCTAACAAGGAGGTTTTAAAGGAGGGAATAAAAAGGAATAGCGGACCAGCTCAGTTTTTCTAACACTCTTGCTACTGTTCTGAAATTATCTTCTTTCAATATTATTTTAGATAGTGCAAAGATATATCTAAAAAATATCTTTATACAGCTAGGATAACTAGGAAAACAAGAAATGGAAACAGTCTTTTTTTCCCACCTTAAATTTGCAATACCTTCCTGTAAATTTTCAGTACTTTCTCATTTTATATTCTTTGTTCTATATTGTCTGCTTAAAATATAGTAGCCTGTATTTGACCTCCCTCTTCTTTACGAATATAACTTTCCTACAGGAGGGAAGTTTAACGGGGTTGTACAGCACTCCAAATTCCTCTATATATCACTGGCAGCAGGGGCTCTCCAGCGCTGCCAAAGCACCGCGCTGACTGCCGGCAGCAATTCCTCAGACAGGGATAAGGTGGGACCACTGTGAGAAGGGCTTTACTGCTCTGCAACTGAGCTGAGAGGAAAGGGGCTCTAACTCTCCATTGCCTCTGTGATAAATAGTGCTGAATCAGAAGATTCTTCAAAGTTCTTACTCAGTTTGTAATGTCAGTGCAGTACCTTGAATGTGCAAACTGCAATATAAATGGCAAGTAGTATTATTATTTATGTCCCTGTAAAAAGAAAAATCTGTTAAAAGGGTGGAAGAGGCAGGAGGAAAGGGAATAAAAGCAAAAGAAGGTGGGAAGCTAGAGAAGACAGCCTATCTTCCACCTGGAGAAATAAAGGTATGAGGGTAGTAAAGGGAGAAAGTTGGATTAATTAAAATCAAGAAAATGGAAGGAAAGCTAAAAGAAAGAGTGGAAAAAATTTTTTCCTGTTGATTTTTCTCCCTTCATAGCCAACAATTATAATTAATATTAAACTATTATTTTGAAATAAATTACTTTAATTATCATATTTTTTCTGAGATGTTATGCATTTTAAGTGTCATTAGAAAACCAGCTATTTTCAATGCTCCAGGTTTAGGGCAGCAGAACTCTTCTGATACAATCCATTGGTTTTGTGCCATAACTTCATAGCATTAAATCCATGGGTTTATCTTAGAAATTCAGCTTACTCATTTTATCTCAGATGCATTTGAATACTAAAGTGTCTCTTCAGCTTTATAAACTATGATATCCTTCTGTACTTAAATAAGTCTCTTCTGATAGCACCAAGAAGATAATTTGGTTAAGAGCTTGTTTCCAAAAGTAATGTATACATTTTCTTTAGTTTCAGCTTTTTGACTATGGAAAATTATGCAAAGATATTCTTCAAAGGGTAGCAGTTCTTTCAGAGAAAAAGAGGAAAGGGCTGCTAGCCTGGCAGCAGGACTTGTTCTTCCTCATGTTAGTGTGAAACAGGGCAGCTCCACTGTAGATAGAGAAACAGTGGCAGCACAACATTTAGCAGAAGCCCAAGTCTCAGCTGCTTTGCATTTTACACTGTCATTTGTACGAAATCAGACTTCCCCATCCACTTCAGCTAGAGGTAGTAGTACCCACTCTAGACAGATGCAAACAAGCATACAAAGTCTGACTTTCTCCTAACCTTGCTTCTTCTGCAGGACAAATTTAGCTTTTTCCATTCATCTAAGCCTGTCAGACTAATCAAGCCTGATTCTGGTTTTGCGTACATCACTGTGAACTGGGAGTATTCCCTTGTGTGTGAGTCAATATATTTACATATGTTAAGAAAGACTAAATTTGGAACCAACATGTTCAGTTGCCCTTTTTTTTTTTCTTCTCTCATATCCTTGCACCACAAATCCAACATTTCACCAAATGGAGATTTCAGCTAGCTGCTGGTGCTAGTGCTCCCTTAATCTCTGGCTCAGAAATTTCTTAATCTTAAACTAAGGTGATAAACAGTGCTGCATAGAATAATTAAATACACTGAAACAAACAGTCTAAAATATAGCTTGTAGTTGTTGTATCTGTTTTGAGGCAGAACGTTTCTTAGTTGGTCCATAGCAAAGGCTGCCCCAAACCATTGTGGGGTTAAACTTGCTACATATCCTTAATGACTGAAATTCTAATTGATAATCATCTGAGCTACTATTGCTCTCCCACACTGTTCTAGCTATCATTAATTTTATTTGTTGAAGCAATTTTTCCTGATTATTTTATACCACTACTATGCAAATGCCAGTAAAGGACCTTGTACCTAAACAGGAAGATTTCTTACACTGTTAGTTCAGAAATAGATTATTCCTTATGGTGGAAGACAGTAATGGGGAAAAGGCCAACACTCAGGATGCAGAAGGGATATAGGCAACCTGGCTGCACCTGACTTAACCTTGAGGACTGGGAGCAGAGGAGACCTCAGCAGTGAGCCAGGTCAAGCTGCAGACAGGATAGTGTTGCTGATGTAGAGTCAGGTCTTATTAACCCGGGTTGCCTTTCATGTCAGTATGCACTGCTCTCTGACGAGAGCTGGTGAACTGCCACCAACCTGCAGCACTGCGGCTTTCAAGCTGTGTCATCACTAAGTGAGGCCTTTTCCGCTGTGTTGCTGTATGTCTGTCCAGCTCAGATACTGCTGGCATCCAGTGATCAGTTTCCACACGCATGGATACAGGAAGAGATAGCAGAGAAGAAGGGTCCTCAAAGTTGGTTTCCCCCAGATTTTATTAAAATTATGGATAAGTAAAGTGGAAGGTCTTCTCAATTCTCCTTAACCATCATGAGGGATATACTAGCAAATATCACAAAATATGAAAAAAGCTTCAACAATGTTTCCACCTAATCCATCACAACAGAATCCAACCATAAGCCACAACATTACTAGAAAACTGAGACCGTCTATTAGTTCTGATTCTTATGTGTTTTATCATATGCAATATATAATATATAGCGTGTGCAATATATATAGATGTGTGTGTATGCATGTGTGTGTGTGTGTATGAACAAACACGCTTGTGTTTTACGTATGTACTTATCTCTTGTTATGTGTCAGGAAGGTGATGCATGGTGGCCCTTCATTTGAGAAGTTTATGCCATGGTTCTGAGTTAATGGCGAAGTTCCAGGTCAGAACTTTCTCCTTCACAGGTGCATTCTATCACTAGGATACAAAGTTCCAAGACAAAACAAAGTGTTTATTTCTGATTTATGAATGTTTTTCTGATGTACAGATGTGAAAATGACAGTATTGCATAGCCAACATTCAGTATTTAATTTGTTAGAAGCTTGAAGAGAGAGAAAAAATATTTAGTGGTCTTTTGTGACTGTTTATTTTGGGGAGTGAACAATGCCCTTATGCCTGGAGGTGATCCTTCAAAATGATGGCAGGAGATGAAGGAATTGGTGGTGCTGTGGCCACAGTTGCCTGTTTTACTAGCTTTGTGTATAAATCAGAGAACATCAAGTTCCAGGCTGCCAGGCTGATACCTTTCACAGGCACTAAATTCAAACAAAAGAATAAAACCTAGAAGGAAGAAAAAATTCTGGGATTTTTTTCATTCATTAGAACAAAAAAAACCCACAAAGAGACAGTTACTACTCAGGTTTATGTTGAATTGAACATGTATTGATCTAAGTACAGACATGTCTTTCTCATGGTAGTGAAGGGGAAGAATGGTCACGTTCACCCTGAAAACCAGCATAGCTTAAGCAAAATTCTACTGATTTTTTGTAGACCTGCTTAAAGCTGAAGGTTTGTCGTAAAATGTGAAACATATCAGGTAACCTGGGTCATCATATTACTTAAGATACTTTTTCACAGCCCCATATGCTCTTCTTGAAAAGATGTTTCCTGAGACTAAAATGATTTTTAATGACTAAAATGTGCTTTTCATAATTTCTTTAGTTCGCTGCCAATTACACTTTCCCTAGTCTCCAAACCAGTTCCTGTTCTGTTCAGAGCCCAGTGACAGAACGACTGAGAATCAGCCTTGGAACTTTAACTTAGCAACAAGCATGTTCTCTCAATTCCACCTTGGAATTATTTTTATGCAAAAATCACCCGAAACTATCAGCTGTGGCTCACAACAGAACCGATGTAGGTGAAGCACAGAAAGAATGTCAACAACAAGAGGTAACAAACCTCAACCTAATTCTGTCTTCTCTCAGCACTTAGTGACCACTGCTCACTTCCGGCACCTCATGCTTACTCGTATTTGTTCCAGGCAGGAAAAGTTCATTTTGGCTACGTGTATGGGCTGAGCGCCATCGGGTGCCTTGCCATGCACGCCCTGCTGAACCTGATGAGCGTCTCGGGAGTCTCGCACGGCTGCGTTGCAAGTGTCCTGGGCTACTGCCTGCTGCCCATGGTGATCCTGTCCTCTGCCGCAGTTGTCTTCTCACTGCAGTAAGTACTGGGCTACGGCAACAGGAATCCTGTGAAGGACAGTAAGTCAGGTGGCTGGTGTTGTGCAAAACATTTTATAAGTGGTCACATAGTGAATTTGGACTTCTGAAACTGTAAAGCAAAACACTGTTTTGTTTGTATGTGTAGGTGGAAACAGACAACACTGGACTGTATCTGAGAGGGGTGGTATACATTCGTTTTAATATGAGTCTTTAATTCCACTGCTTTTTACTTGGACTGAGAGTGCTGTTGATTTTTGCAGCAGCCTCAGATGTGATTTTTGTTTTGCAGAGCCACCAGTGGCTGAAGTCAGGTATCAATTTTCAGAGCAACTGCTGACTTTGGATTTATATATCTGGTTCTCCTGTTTCTTTTTTGTTCATAGCATCAGGCCTTCCACCTTCATGATTCCTTTCCTCCTGACTTCTGTGGGACAGAATGAAATAGCCAAGTAACCCTTAATGATATGGAGAATTAGAACAAGTGTTTTAGATGTAGTAGAGTCATATACTCTGAGGTATAGTTGTGGTGCAATTGCAAACCTGAAAATAACTGAATACTTTGAAAACCCAAATGTGTAGAGGTGTATGTATCTGTGCACATGTGGGGGGTTGTTCAGTCATATTCTATGAATAGGAAACTTTTTGGAAAACCTCTCATTCCTCCTCATTTGGTAATCCCTTTGAGAGACAGAGTTTATCTTCCTGTTCACACACAGCAAAGTACAAGCAAGTTCCAGATCTTGCCTGAAGGCCGTGAGCAGTGCTTTTACCTGTTGTTAACATGTTATTAATGATGGTTTCCCTCCTTAGTCTTTGTTGTTCTCTCATATTTTTAACACTCCAGTCTGTAACATATGGCGTTTAGCAGCTAACAAATAAGACAGTGCCCTTGTTTGCTTTCATTGGAAAAGCAGCATTCATATATATATATATATATATATATACACATATATATACACATATATATATATATATATATATATATATATACACATATATATACACACATATATATATATATATATATAGGTTTTGTTTTTAAGGAAATTATGTAATGGAATGAAGTTTTGGCAAAATTCTTGTTGCATGTTTCTGTGGAGCTATGATGGCTTAACCTGACCATATTCCATGTATTAAAGTGTTTCTGAGCTATTGTTGTTAAGATGGATGATAGTGACACTGAAGAAGCTGCTTATTCTCTGTTCTCCTACACTTCTCATATTTTCTTGATTAACCTGTTTAACAATCCAGCCTAATAAAATGTGCAGATACATAAACGTAAGACAGATGGGGTGAATTCCAAACCAGCTGTTACAACTGTGCAGGGTACTGTTGTCTGTACAAGGAATCCCTAAGCACACACCACACATTTGTAAAAGGCTGTGAATTTACAGAAAGCACATCTTTTGAAAATCTATAAATAAGAAACTGTGATAGCCTTTACAAAATTAAACTGTTATTTCTAAAACTGATTGATAACATTAAGTACCTATCGACAGGATTCTGCAGTCCTTTCTCATTTGGTATATGAAACTGCTTGAACACAGCAAGCACCAAGGTTAAATTTTGCAAACACACTTAAAATTAAGTGGCAACTTTTAACTCCAACATACATGTAATTATTTTTAATTTAAAGAATATTTTAAATGGTAAAGACAGCAATACATTCTTTTTTTAATGTTTATAAAAAACATTATTTCTATTTCAAAGTTTAAAGAAATAAACTGATTTTTTTCCCACCAAAAATATACTTAAGATAATGCACTCATCTATTGCAAAGGTGTGTAGTAATCAAATAATTTTCAATTTTCATTATTAGCTATTTCCCTGTAACTAAATAAAGCAAAATTTGGAACATTTTGGGTACTGAGTAGTACCAAGGACCACACCAGTTCTCTTATGCAAGCTTGTGTGGAACTAGATTTGTTTGTACCCATCTATGCTGTTATCATGTGTGAGCTCAAGTTTATTAGGCTGTCCTTTTGGGAGAAGCATCAATAGACTTTTCTCCTGCAGAAAGCAACAATTCTTTACTAACAAATCCCCAAACAGGGTGGTCAAGCTAGTTCCTTAACCCAGCTGATGCAAAGGACCCGTTTGGTGACAGCATCTGCAGGATGTGAGAGAGAGAGTAGTGGAAAGGGTCCACTCACGTGTGTCCCTCCATCTCAATCTCATGCCAGTCCTCTTGTTTGCTGTAAGCATGACATCTACCTTTTGCCCTTCTCCCATGCTAGAGGACCCAACCCTCATGGATATGCCAGACACAAGGTCTCTGTCAAACCAATCTTTTTGGCAGTAACACATTGTTAGATCGAGGACTGAATTTTTAAGTTACACAAAGGAATTGTGTATATCTTGATTCCGATATGATTTTATGTCACCTTTCCATCCTGTTCTCTGCCAGTCCTGAAACAAAACATGAGAGGCCATTGGACTTCAGTGCAAGGCAGAGGAGCCACAGCTCTAAATTGTGCTACCTTGTGATAGCCTTCTAAAGAGTCATTATTCTAGCTGAAAATTGTCATTGCACAGTATGTTCCTATTGCATCCCATCCTTCTGCCAGCGTGGGTACCTGCTCAAAGAGCCATCATACCAGCTCTGAATTTCTGGCTCACTGTTTAGGTGAGCAACCTTAGCATCTCTACTTGGAGCAGAGGCCAGGAACTTGCTTTACAAAGCCCAGTGGAATTTCCCTGAAGCCGCTGTATAGGTTTAAAGAACACTTAAACTGAGGATATTAAATCACATGGTCTTTAATGTTTTATTTTTAACTTGTTTAAGTTGCAATGAGGTGCTGAGTCACCGTAAAATCAATTCTTTCCTTCCTCCCTCCAAGGCCCAAGAGCTGACAACACCAAGTACCTTATTGGCCTGGAGACTGGATTGCTAAGAAATGAACTATTTTTTGTGATGTGATTGCATTAAATAAACTAAGTCAATTACATAAGCACAGCTTTATTCATCATAGTTTATTGCATTATTATTTGCAATAATAACATTAGTGGAATTTTTTTCTGATAAAAGGGCCTACCTGAGTAAGTATATGCAGTCTGTTTTTCTCTTCTGGTTCTGTTATGCTGTTGCTTTGGAAGATTGGGACACCAAGAAGGCCTTTAGGAAGTGGGAGAGGTTCATTCTTTCTCAAAGTCCTTGACACTGATGCAGCAGTGTACTACGTACATGGTCTTATGCATTTTACAGAAGCAGGCTGTAAATAAAGTGCAAATAAAGCATATGTGAAACATTAGGTATTGGCAAGATTTTGTTCCTATAGGGTTTAATAGTGAGTTCTCTGTAATCTTCAGGACTGTTTCAGCAAGCTTTCAACCGCAGTCCCATCATCATCCAGGGCACCCTGCTCCTGAAAGATGGCACAGTGTAACTTCAAAAGGGCCCAGCTGTCGCCAAGGGCTAGGGTGGAAAGCCACGGTCCTTTCAGTGTGCAGAAAAGGATGCCAAGATGAGCAAAATATTTTTCCTTGGTGTTTCTTTTCCCGTTCCTTACTTTGTGCACAGTGTACTCCCGTTTTTAAAAGGCCAGTTCAGCTTTTTCCTGGGAAACAATCACCACCTTTCTGCCCATCCAGCTGACGTGTGAGTCTTTCAGAGCCTCTCCTCAGAGTCTAAGACACACTTAAAATCTGTTCTCTGTGTTACAAGGCTTCCTGATGGAAGAGTAGGTCTGTAGTGTCATTTTAGAACCTAACAATTTCTATAAGATGATTTTGGCTGAAATAGGAACTTGGCTAACTATAATATTAAACTTTCACTGCTGTGTCTGCTGGAGGCCCAGAAGATTTATTTGGAAAGGCACTGTCCCTTTAGCAGTACTTCTGATGAAGCTTTTATCCATGCTGAACATATTACTTTTTTGTTTACAGGTACAATTTTAATTTTTTCTCATGCTTGACTTTCATTATGTCAGTCAGTTCTTGGCTCTTCCAGTCGCTGTTATCTTATCAGCAACAAGCTTCTAGACATGAACTTGAATTTGATAAGACTTGATGCTACATTTAATAATATGTGGATTCTGTCATGTTTCTTCTGTGGTTTTTTTTTTTTTTTTTCTCCTAGGGGGATCCCAGGAACTGTGTTAGCTCTGTTTATTATTGGATGGTGCAGTTTGTCAGCCTCCAAAATTTTTACCTCTGCATTGGCTATGGAAGGACAGCAGCTCCTGATTGCATACCCATGTGCTTTACTTTATGGACTTTTTGCACTTCTGACAGTTTTCTGAGATGTATTTTCTGGTAGTCTTCTTACAGTCTGTCCATGGTTGTTGGAGGGGCAAGGGGTTGTTTACTTATTTTCAGATTGCCTAGAGCAGCAGTAAGTTCCATTAACAAAATTAGATTCTATGACTTACTGGTTTTTTCTTAATGGCTGATAATGAAATAAAAAAATCAAGCTAACAGGTGGATGGCCTTAATAATGGTGTTTTGACAGTCTTAGAGCTTAAAGAAAAAAAATTGTATTGAGAAGATAGTAAAAGTGAAAAAAACTTAAATAAATTATAATTAAAATAAAAATTATGTTCTGAGTATTTATAATATAATACATATGCTCAAGAGTAGCTGGAATGCAATTATGTAAATATTTAATGGACATAGTAAATCAAGCGAAAATGCGTATTTATTTGTTTAAAAAAAACCAGCTTGCCATCATATAATTACTAATTAATATTCAGAATTTATATGTGTGTGTTTGTTATATTCTTTTGTAACAGAAGACTGAGTGACCCTCAGTCTTTTGTGATGTTGAAGAATTGGCCAGGAACAAGCTGATACAACAGAGAGAAACTAGGAATGTCATCTTGTTTTTTCTTTTTTTTTTTTTTTAGGGGTGTTGCTGCCCGAAACACCATTGTACTGTTTTTAATGCACAGTAATGTTATATTTTAAAATTGCCACTAAACCACTGCCTGCTGTAACGGCAGAAAAGCACCACACAAAGTAAAGGCAGCTCCTAAAAATGTCTCCTGAAAGGCAGAACTGTATTTGAGCAAGCAAAATACAAACCTCCATAATTTTACGTGCCCCTCAAAAATCTATTTACTGCTTTTAGTTTTAAAGGAACCAAACATTTTTATAATGGCAATGAAGCACAGAATGCATAAAATGATGTTTTAAAATATATTAGAAGTATCGAGCCATCAAGAGAAATTGGAGATGTGTGCAGTCACAACATGAACAAAATCTAAGTATGCAGTGGAAAAGAAAACAAAGGTAGGTGTAAAAAGAGCTAGGAAGAGTAAATAGATTGAGTAAATGGAAATGTGAAGGAAATAAATGGCAGCAGATTATTTTTCTCTGTTTTAAGGTGTCTTTCTTCTTGATGTATATTTCTGTGATCTTGATTATCCTCACTTGATTGATTATTTTGAACTCTTTGGTGAATTGCTTACAAAATATTTCTCTCCCTAGACAGAGGGCCAGTGATTCTGGGACAGAGGGTTCTGATACTGCACATACTTATGCAGAAGCTTAGTATGGCAAAACTGCTCAAGAATACATAAAAGTAATTGTGTTCCTAATCTTTTCAAGTCACAGGTAAATTAGATGATCAGTTTGTCCTTAACGTAGTGATGCTCTTTCTGAATTGAAAGAGCCTCTGGTAAAAATATTTCCCATTGCTGCCATATTTGGAGGTTTTTTTCAAGAACTCTTATGCAAGCCTTTCTGGAATTCATTTGACTGCACTCCAGTGGAACTAGTTTAGACTAGAGGTCATGAGAAGTCAACAAAAGGTAATGTATACTTAGCCAATTCCTCATTTATGGAAAAAATGCTGCATTTATCCATTTCTTTGCTGCAAGGCTATAAAAACAGGAACAGAGAGGCCAAGTTGGAGGCATGACCCTGGAGCAAATTGTGGCTATAACGAGGCAGGATCTAGTTGCATGTAAGTGGGAAGTGTGTGAATTTGGAAGATCAGCAATTGTAAGGATGACAGATTTGGCCCCGCTGTATCAGGGAGTAAATTCGACAATAATAAGGCACAGATAAACATGTCAAGTGACTGCAGGGTATGGATATAAAAATCAGACAGTTTGATTTACCATGTGCTAATGGCATTCAGTGTCTGACTGGGGAAAGATTCAAATGGTTGCACTGGTTGTAGAGCTCAGAAAAGATGGTTTAGAAACATTTACACCCATTTTTGTCCTACACTTCCTATTATCATCCATACGGACTAAAACAAATATAAAATGGCTCTATTCTGCAGCACTTTATATTCATTCTCATCCTGGTCTGCATGGTATGAATGGCAGGGAAACCAGTGAATCAAGCCATCAATTTATCTTTTGATGTCATAGACAAATCAAATTACTTATGGGGAAAATGAACACCTTGAAATTTTGCCACAACATTTACAAAGCAAATGGTAGTCTAATTACAGTTCTGTGTTTATTGTCTCAGAATTTGTAACTTCTTCCTTTTCTTCACTGAGACATATCTTCATAATTTTGAATGCTAAGTTCTTAATTCCAGTAACTTCCCTTGCTTTACTGTTTAGCTGGGCTGATTTCCTTTTACCTGTTCCCAAGGGATTTCTAGCAAATGGTACATGCTGGTTCTGCACCCCCAGTATGGTGTCCAGCAGGAGTCTCTATGCTGACTGAGAGGGTTTAACTCTCTTAGATGTCCTTTGATTTCTTTGAAACAAGATGCCTCATTATTACCTAGCTCTCCCTTCCGAAGGTCAGCATAGCCATGGTGATGCTTTTGGCCATGTTATTCCTGTGTGTACTTTCTGAATCTGAAAATATTATGGTCACTATCAGATGGTCACGTCCTCAAAAATAAATGGTATTTTGGTCTAAGATTGGTTTAAAACATATATGTTTGGCAATAAACTCTTGTTCTGACTCTCTGAACAGGCTTTCCTGACACCATCCAGCTTTTCTGTATTTTCTTTTGCCTGGGCCATCATATTTAACTCCCTCATATCATTCCATGAAAGTTTAAATACAAGCTTGGCAAACTGTTACTTTCAACTTGCCAAAGAGAGGATTATAAAGTAGTAATCAGTCACATACTGATTTTTAATTCATGCCTCCCACCCCAAAGAGTTAAAGAAATTCATGAGACTTACAAATAAGCTTTAGAGCATAAAGGGGAAAAATAATTATGGTTTTGGAAGGTGACAGTTTCTAATCTGTCTTTGGTTTCCTGTTCTTCATAGCATGCACATGAAAGTTCAGTCCTGAATGTTTCTTTGAATTCAAAGGGTGATATAACTGTTGGATACAGGCAGTATGGCAGAGGCATAGGAGAGGAAGTGTTTTCCTGCCTTCCACTGCACTTCTTGTGTGCCAGGAATACTCAAAGTCACCCTCAGAAACAAGCATGCAGCAGTCTGCTGTAATATAAACATTTTGCCATTCTATTGCAACTAAATGCAGGAGGGTAAGAAAGTGAACGTATTCTGAGTGAGAGGAAACTGTAGCTTGTGGCTGAGTGTGCAAGGGCAATAAAATGGTTATATCCGACTAGCAGCTGCTGACAAAATGTCAGGTTGCATCCACAGACCTCCTCTCCCTGACCACTTCTGTAGTACCAACGTTCCACTATTTATCAAAAATAATCTTGTCACATGTCATCTCTAATAGGTTATAAGACAGACCTTGAAAGGTTTAACTGTTGGTAAGCTGAATTGAGGACTGAAAGCTGCTGACACATTGAATTGGACACATGCTGTGCTTCCTGGTGAAAAAGCTCCATTAGCAAAGGATAATATTTTTCTAGTTTTTTTAGCTTAAAAGCTACAGAGGGCTTATATACAAAACAGTGACCTCATTTCATGACTGTTGTTTATGTCATTTGAGAATGAGACAAGACAGCTCTGTGTCTTGACTTAGGCCTCTCTTGCCACCACTTTATTTCAGTGCCTTGCTTCACATTTTCTGTTCACTGAATGATCTTAAGTGAATTTTAGAGTAATTCTGAATTACTCATCTTTATTCCTATCAATAATGGCTATAAATGAAGCAAGAATTCAAGAAATTGTGCCTGTTTTATATTTCCTTTTCCTCCCTTATTGTCAAGAGCATATTTAGGCTATTGTGGGCTTCTTCATGCCTGGAAGATAAGAATAAATGATGTACATAGGAATATATGATATACATATGTAAAAATAAAGATATGCATATACATGATAGGTTGCAAGACACCGGAGCTGCAACAAGTTCTGAACAATAGATTGCCACTTTTTCGGGCATAATATCAGCAATCTGTTGACCCAGCCTGGGAGATGATGTATATCCTTCCAAAGTAATCAGCAATTGCAGCATCTGATAAGCCCTGGGGGGAATCACTGCACATAATGACAAAGCTCACAGTGCATTTACTGGTTAATGTATTTCCCGAAAGATAACAAACGGCTACTGCATCAGCAAGTAATGGGTTACTCCAGCATAATGGCTACAAAAATCAACTGCATAATTAATATCAACCTGCCTAGATCATTGTAATAAGAAATTGATCTCCACCTATGTTGGTATCACTTATGGATACGTTCCTTTCCAAAATCTGCTCTCTCTCAAAATTTGCTTTTCACTGATTCATATTATCTTCTTGCCTGTTAATTCTAAGCGAACTGGAAGGATGCTAGGAGAAGTAGTGATTTTGTAGCTGTAGGCCATGATTTGTCTGCTTAAACAATCTCACCTCCCCAATGTTCCTGATGGTGCATTCTTAGGAGAGGTCAAAGCAAGCAGAAGGGCTGTGTTTTAGTTGTTTGCCAAGTGTTTTTGAAAGAGTAACATCTGCAACAATGACAATATGTTTGCCGTGATTACCAAGCACATTTATTAGACTTATGGTCCCATCATTAGCTTAAAACTGCCCGGTGACCTTGGTACTGCATCACTGAACTAGATGGACGATGCAATTCACAGTGATCTGCATACAGTTGCATAATAAAGACCTTGGCCAACACGTACCCTCTGCTCTGGTGGCATTTTAGTTACAGTTGCAAAAAAAAAATAAATCATTACCCTTCTTTTGCCATGACATTAAGTGAAGTGATAATGAGTGAGGTTACAGAAACACCAAACACTCAGTTGTAAACATAACAGACCCTGTGGGAAGCCACCATTTTGCAGAGAACAAGGGGTAGGTTTTTAAAAGCACAAAGGTCAGTCAGTCCTATTAAAAGTCACTGAGATCTGAGCTCAAGTGTGTACTTTGGTGGTTTTCCTGAAAGCACTCCTGAGCAATCAAAGTGCAGAAAGCCACCAGGCTACCACAGGCAGTCTCCCAGAAGGCTGGTGACCCACATAAAATTCTGGGTAGAGACAGCTGTAGCAATCAAGCATAAGAAGCTCTCTCAGTGTGTGGTTGCACAATGTAATCCCTGGCTACACCTTTATTCCTTTGGTTATTTTCTAGTTTATTTAACCCTCATCCCTGGACATTGAGTGGCCACAGTTTGTCTAGCTCAAGCACTAGCAGCTTCTTATCTCAGCTCTAAAGGTATGATATGGAATTTTACTGGGTTCTGGCTTTGCTCCTCAGCTTAGTAAATTGCTGGTTGTTCTCAATTCTGACCCTTAGCACCTCTTCTCACTCTGCTTCTTAGCCAAAATTCTTCTTCCTGATACTTTATTTCCTGGTTTCTGGTTGCAAGTTCATGGGTTTAGTCCTAATCTTACCATTTAACAGTCTGCACCCTTGTTACATTTCTTTGATACTCCATCTACATTCTAGAAAATACACACAGAGGAAGAAAGAGTTCTAGTGAATAATGTGAAAATATTTTGGAAGTAAAATCCTATCAGCACCTGGCCATCATTAGTCCTTTTTCTCTACATCTGACTGAAATTACTGGTGCAGTTAGGATATGTTATCTAATAAGTAGTGTTGAGAGAGAAACTTCTAATGTGCTTTTTCAGTAAAGGTAGTAATTGTAACACAAATACCTAGTTGACACCTGAAATACGACCAGGCCTTAGAGGTGATATACAACTGCATATCTTGATGAAAAGACTCCAAAAATGAATACCGTAACATTTAAAGAGTCATAAAGTGAGCACTAGATTTTCTCTCTCCATGTAGAACAATGAGATAGACATGCATTACTGTTCCATCACTCTTCTGAACTGCAAACCGAATGGAGGAAGAGCACTGTTGATGCACTGCAGAATGTGAAACAGTTTAGGCAGTTATTCCTTGTGAAAAGTAGTAATGACACTTGGCTCTTCAGAAGTAGGCGTGATAATGTGATCTGCTTTAAAGTGCACTTGTGCATTTTGCTTGGTGAGTCAATTTGCTGGAGGAAGATGATACTAAGTGACACTAATAACCACAAAAAGGATGAGTGCAGCATAAATTTGCTTATATTTCAGACACTGTGCACATGGTGCATAAAGATCTGCAGAGTGTTGCAGAGTAGCAGCACTGCAATGTATCTCACCTGCATAATGAGTACTGCTGAATAACTGTTGGCACTGGGTAGGAAACTCTTTGACTGAGATATGAGCACACCTAATGCTTCTTGCCTTATAAAAAGGACCACTTCTCAAAAGAGAAAATCACCCTGGCGGTGTGAATTTCTGAGGGCAGACATTGAGGTGATACGTTTAATGGAGCACTTTGCAGTTTGCTTCACCACCATCTCTGCCTATATACTTACATTCTCTCTTTCAGCACAGCAGTCTGATTTATTGCTTGGGTCCTGCTGCAAAGGAGGAAGCTCAGATCAGTTGCTAAGGTCAGTTGCTAAGAATACCCCAAAGTGTAGAAAGGATCTCCACAAAAGTGTCCACTGGACCCACAACCTTTGTTCAGTGAATAAGGTAGAGATGTTTGTGCTAAGATAAATCATGTCTCTGTCTGTGCTGCTCTTGGCCAGATGTATGTAGAGTGGTTCAGCTCCTAGGCTCCATACGCTATGGTTTATTGAAGAGCTATGGTCCCCACATGACCACAGCTTTTACAAGTCTTCATCTGGTTCCACCAGATGACATATTATGTGTGTTACATGATCAAGCAGAATGAAAGACATTTTCCTATTTCAGACTAATTAAAACTGAACTTTCTAACTGTTATAGCAGCTGAATAATCATAGATTAATGAAAAAAATCAGGGCATTCAGAGGCCATTTAGTGTATCCTCTGTCTCAAAGAGGGGTTTACATGGTTTCTGACACCATGATATGACATGGTGCCTTCCCTTTAAAACTTTAACCTTTCTCTCATTAGATCTTTGTAATGACTACACTGAAGACCTGCACCTTTTAGTGATAGGTGGCATATACTGGACAGTGTATGGTTGCTTTTTCTGAGTGTGTATATATATGCATATATTAGTATGTACTGGCAGGGATGTTGAAGGTAGGCACACTGACAATAGGTTATCTGGCTTTGGGTCATAAAGTTACAACAGAGACCATGATGCAAATCAAACAGCTAGAGGATCCCCACAGAGTCTAGTTCCAGTTTTCACATCCTTACTGCTGATTGCTGGAAACTCGAAGGCCATACCAGGGAAAAAGTCACTCTATACATGCCCGGTTTCTCACGTTTTTTGTTTAAAATATACTGCTGACTACTATCAGAAAAGGGATACAGAGCTAGATGGGGCTTTGGTCTGGCCAAAGACCATAATTCTTATGATTATTATCCTCATGCTCATGACTATTATGCAGTGCCTAATGGCTAATCAAGAATGATACCTAGGCAAGGTACAAGCAGAGAATAGTGCCTCCTTCCTGGAGCAGCTTATGCTGGTGAAATATGACTGCTGTAGCAGCACACAATTGAATTAAAAATATCATTGCATTAAAACACTGCAAAGCCTTCCCTCTGTGTAGCCTGACTACTGCACCTCAGAAGGCACTTTGCTTTGTAATCACTGCAGTATGGTACTAATGAGCTTGTTGGGCTTTGTGTGCTTTACTGCACAGTTTGCATTCTTTGTGTACTTGGGCACTTGAATGTTTTGTAGCTGTGCCCGTGGTATTTGCATTCTGATTGCTTAACAAAGCAATGCTGCACATTTAAGGAAAATCACAATGCAAATACAATGCATGGCAGCAGTAATAATACCCTTTGTACCTACAAACCCTATGTATGCAATGTCATGGGTTCAGATGTGAGTGAACCAGACAATGTGAATCTACAGGATCAGTTGGTACATAAATTGTTTACTTATGTTTACCAAAATTTTTCAAGCAGTTCAAGGAGTTAAGGTAATAAGGTTGTGTCTGTTTAAAAAAGGAATTGTGGCTAATACACTGGGTTGAGAGTTAGTCCTCATGGGGTCAACTCGGGCACTTTGCTAGATTTCCTATCAGACCCTGGGCAGTAATTTGGGCTTTGAATCCTAAAGGTGCTTAGTGACATATCCCACTGATTTCCTTTAGATAAAGGCATCTCTCAGCATCTGGCCCTGAGACTTCTCAACAAGGATAATGATACTTTCACATTTCATAAACATGCTGTGAGGAGAGTTTAGTTCCTTAAAAATTACCAGGCATTCAGATGATGGAGCCTAAAGTGAAGTCTCACAAAATAGCCAGCTGAAATCTCCTTTCCCAAATTAACAAGTTTTCTTTTCACTGGGACACAAGCTCCCCACATGCATGTTCCCCAATCTTTAAACACAGTGGACTTTGTATAAGAGGGGTTGACCCTAATGATGAAAGATGGAATATGACAAAATCTGGTGGAGCTACATGGGCAGCCTCCAGCCAGCAACATGCTCATCTGCTTGCCATGTTCTCTTTCTCCTCTTCCTTTTTCCTGTCACTGCACAACACCTCACATCTCCCTAGAGAGCACATCTTCCTAGTGTGGGGAGGGGAAAAAAAAGATCTAAGGCAGAGTGTCTGTCTTCCTTTGATGATCCTCATTAAAACCTCCAGGGAGCAACCTGAGGAGTGGAAAACACAGATGTCCTAGGGCCAAGATGGGTATGAACAAATGTGACAACTCCCATTCCTTGCTTAGGAGTCTTGGTTTTAAAATATGAGAGACATAAACTACAGCAGGAGTAGGAAACAGAGTTTATTGACTTGAGGGATGCATGCTATGTGAGGCAGCTGAGAGCAGTAGAGGTATTTGTACCAGATCTAAACCCAGCACTCACACCTGTGTATATTTGCCAGTGTACTGACAGGTAGGATGAATTGCAGGAAGATTTAGCTCCTCTGTCCCACAACTGTGGGGAAATGGACTCTACCAAAAACAATACTGCTGAAATCTAGACTCCAAGTAGTCTGGGTTACTGAGTGACTCTTACCCAGACATGCAGTATTCTCAATATGTGATGAGTCCTGGTTTCTCGTAAAAAGATCACTGTGTTCTGCATGTTTTCTGACTTTTCAATTCACAATCACTGTCTGCTGCAATGGGTGACAGCTATGCAGCATCAGCCTGGCTGGCAGACTAGATCAAGCACACTGTTCCCTGTTAGATGGAGCTCAGTAAATTGCTTATGTGAACTCAACAGGGTATTAGTTCATTAGTTGTGAGCTAACTCAATGAAAGGCTTTATTTTATAAATAGTCTGTGATGTTTTAAATAATTGAATATCTTTAATTCTCTTGGTCAGTCTGTTTCTGTAGGTAATATTCAGTCCAATGCATTCGAGAAATATTTTTGCAGTAAACTCTACCATCACATATATTCTGCAGTCCAGTGTGACAGACAATGTACATGTCAGCAGTAACTCTTTACAATCCATCATATGCTCTTGATACTCTATTTATTACTGTTTATAGTAACTTCTTTGTCCTTGATAGGACGTACTCCATTTTAGCAAATAGATGCACAAGTGATTTTTTTTTTATAGATCTGGTGGAAGGTTGTCATCTGAGATAACTTTTTTTTTTTACAAGTCTGCATATTTGTTCAAAACAGAAATACAAGTTCCCATTCCATCTGAGTGAACTGCAATACAACCCTAGTGCTGGAAATGTGACGGTGAATTAGGTCTCAACAGGCAAAAAACTTCTGAGGAACTAGAAAATCTTTTGCTCTTTTACCTTAGTATGCCCTAGGATGTGCTGAACTGGACCACATTTATGAATAAATAACTTGTGGATGGGAAATTTGGTGCAGGCATAGGCACAAGTAGATAAAATGGCCAGAAAGAATCAAATGACAAGGGTGGGCTGTTTTCAATTTCAGGAATACAAAGCTGACTTAAGTTGCTGTCTCAGATTTCAGTTAACTTGGATCACAAAGAGCATTGCATAGCTTAGTGTTAGTTAGAAATATGGAGAAGAGGAAATTGCACTATTCTCTATACTTTGGAATACAAATACAAAAACTCGGTCAATGCCTTAATCTCAGAGGTGCTTGTATTGTTTTGTTTATCCCTTTTCTCATGCAGCGGGCATTTTCTTAAGTTGCATTCTATTATTAAGGAATTTGAACTGAAATTTAATAGCAAGGAAAAGGGAAGAAGATTTTCAGTCAGTCCAAAGTATTTCTTTCACACGAATTAGTCTGATCCTAGATAAATATTTCTATATCATCAGAGCAATTAGACTGAATAAACTATTTTCATTATTTTCTTTTAAAATCAGCTGTTCTTCTGATTAATTTCTAATAAACAGCAAACAGAGAAAATAATTTTCGACCTCATTTGGATACTGCTTCATCCGCCATGCAAGTCAATAGAAATCCTTTCACTAGATTCACTGGCATTAGGGTAGAGCTTTTGTTGTTCGCTATGAAAACTGAGAACCTGTAGGTTCCTGATAGTGATGGTGGATACCATTTCAACTGTTCATAAATTGTACACCAAATAGACTATAACAGATGTCAGCACATATCCCAAAATTGCTAAAACTTTTGGAAAAGTGCACAAGGGACAAAGGAAGATTTGTCTTTCTTTTTGTCTCTCACTTCCTAATCAGTCTGGTTGGTGGATAGGCTGGGACCGGTCCTTAGGATTTTTATACTGGTGATGATTCATAATGCTACTCTGTCATCATACTGTTCAGGCACAATTAGACATGCACAAAGAGATGCTGTGGTACAAATATATCTGGTTTCAAAGTGTAAAGCAATCATTCATTGTCTAACAGATGTAAGAGATATGTAAGGGCTTCAGTGAACTGCTAGGCTATTTCAAGGAGACACACAATGAGTTTCTGCTGGACAGTCTTTCTCAGTCTCCAGTTGCTTTCCTCCAACTCCTTGTGTTTCCTTTAGGATTTTATATGTTTCTGTGCTTTTCCTTATGACTCTGCTATAGGCTTCCTCACAGCTTTCTCTCAATGTTGAATTTCTACAATCATCTAAGCTGAAGTTGGCTTCACCTTGGCATTGTTTCTGATGAACTAATGGGGAGGTGGGCATGCTAGAGGTGAAAACACCGGATGCTGCAGAATGCAAAGGAAATGGAATATTTTTTTACATTTTAGAATAAGGAGGAACATCGATCAAGTAGGCTGTCCTCCAAGCTGATGCAGAATGTACAATTTCATCCACAAGTTCTTCCAGTAAGGGGAATTACTCGTCCCTACAAGTCCAAGGATTATGATAAACATCATTCTACTGCTCAGGATGGGAAACTAGTGCAAAAAAATATAGGCTTTTACTCTGAGTTGCACTACAGTAATCTTGGAGCAAGATCATTAGCAAATATCAGTGGGTGGATCACAGGAGTATCAAGACCTGTCTGGCCAACATCACACTTCTGGTCAACAGCAGGGGTTAGGTTTAAGCATAGAAAAATAGACAGTTTGCTACTTTCTGTGGACTGTAAAATAGCTGTGACATGCCTAAGAAAGAACAGGTTGTGTTGACAAGATTGCTTTCACATTTTTAATGACAAAACTTGAAAGCAGATTCCTCCTGATTCAGACAAACATTAATCAGTAGAGGCAGTGTCCTGGAGTGATCTATTATGATAATCTATTCCATAATCCTCTGCTTATGCCCCAAAAATTTGTTGTTGTTTTCTCTTCACATCCCCCCCCTTCGTGGCTTGCCCCCCTTCCCACCTTGCGGGCATCATGTCAGCCTGGCCGGGATCCTGGTGGGGGTGGAGCCGGGAGTTGCTCTCTCTCTCTTCCGGTTCAGGGCGGGGCCAGGAGGTTGCTCCCTCTCTCTTTCGGTTCTGGAGTCGGTACGTGCCAGCTGCATTGGCAGAGAGACGAGACCGGAGCTTTTTTGTTTTCTGCCGGAGCTGCTGCCCTGCTGTGCCCTGCTGTGTCCTGCCGCGGTGGCTGCTGCACGAGAGTCGAAACCGGGGCCGCCGTGCCGGAGCCCTGCCCTGCAGCGTGGTTTTTCCCGCGGCGCTGAGCCACGTGGTTTTTCTCTGCTTGGCTGACTTAGTTTTTAGTCCAAGCAAAACACTTTTCCTTCTTGCCTTGATTGGAGAAGCTGGAGCAGCATTTCTTTAGTTGCTGGGAGCTGAACTGAACAGGCTGTTGCTCCAAAACCGGCAGGACCGGGATTGCCAAGAGTGGAGCAGCTCCGCACCCAGCCCCAAGCCCTGGGAAGCTAAGGTGAGGAAAGAAAGCACACCAGAAGTCTCCAACCCAGCTGTTTTCACCTGCTGTGACTGCCTTCAGAGGGAAAAAGTCAACATCAGGTAGCCACTGGAATTTTTCTCTGCTACAGGACTGCTGTAGCAGTGGGGGGCAGGGCGTCTGCTGCCCTTCCACGTGGAAGGCAGGCGCCATTTTGGACCACATGTTGGGGACGTTGTATTCCTCCTACACTGCCTTCACTCTCCAGACACTTTGGGTTTTTGTTTCGGTGTGTGGGGGGGTGGGGAAGTGGGTTCCGACAGTTTAGTGCTTAACAGTTATTTACTTTTTGTTCTCCCTTGCCTGGTGGGCGGGTATTCTGTTTGTTAATAAACTGTTTAATCTTTTTTTCACTTTCATCTATTGATATTCATTCCCTATTCATGGAAAGGGAATTTTTGGAACCCTTTTGGAAGGAAAGACTCAGTCCAAAGGGTCTCTCTCTTAAATTTGTATCAAAACCGAGACAAGCAAGTACTTCTAAAAAAAATTAACTCATGCCATAGCCTCCTCTACACCTCTTTTGCTTCAGAAGCTGAGAAATCACAATATACCTTAGGAAAAATGGTCTTACTTGTTGATAGAATCCAAAAGGTCTTTGGGAAGTGTTGTAGGTTTGAAATTGTCAATTGAGGTTTTCTCCCATCAGTCAGGGAGACGTGTGGGGGCAGGGAGTGGTTGCCCGGGAACTAATGGGCGATACTTAAGAGACAAAGCAGGTTGCTCGCACTCCCACATGCCACAATAATCCCTCAGCTAGAGAAACGAGCTGGGAGCTTTGGCCAGGGGGTTGTTCCCAGGGGCTGCAGCTTAACATCACAAGAGGTGAAAGACTTCGAGCCTTGGCTGGAGGGGGTGGGGGGGCCAGGCTTGCTTTTCCTCAACTCGGCTTTCAGTGAGCATGGTCGGGTTTCCAGCGAGTGCCAGTTTTGCTCCGGGAACACCGCTACACAGCAACATCTCCACCAGCTCACTCCAGAACACGGATACACTGTGATGTCTTCACGGTGGTCCCACCGTGGCACCAGGTGCAGCGTTGCGCTGTTAACTGTTGCCACTCGGAGCTGTTCTCCTCTGCTGTCCCTGTCTTCTGCTGGCCCCTCGGTAGGTGATACCAAGGTCCATCACTCCTCAGTCAGCCCTGCCTGCCTGTGCTGCTTGCTGCCCACTGCCGAGGTTGGTGCTGAGCCGGGCTGCTGCCCCGTGGGTTCGCACCGGGAGCGATCTCCCCTCTCCCTCTCCCGCACGCTGGAGCTGCCATTGCCACATGGAGAGGTCACTGTGCTTGCGCCACAGCGCCCCCTGCAGCCAGGAGAGTCACCGCAGCCTCTCTGCCCCAACAGAGAATCGCCCAACGACAGAGAAGGGACTGTTACGGGGTTTGTCTGTTCTCCTATTGTTGCTTTTTATCTGTCTCGTTATAAATATATAGATATATAATCCTTGTAAAGAACTGTTATTCTTTTCCCCACATCTTTGCCTGAATGCCCCATAATTTCAAGGGCATAATAATTTGAAGTGAGCGGGGATCATCCTTTCTATCCAAGGAAGGTTCCTGCCTTCCTTGAGAGACACCTGTCTTTCAAACCAGGACAGAAAAAAATAAATACAAATTAGAAGTAAAATAAAATGAAATTTTATTTTAATGAAAAGAAGGAGACTGATTAGTTTGTGATTCCTAGCATCTACAAAATTGAGGTCACTATTGTGAAGGGGATCAGTCAGTTTCTAATCTATTTCTTTAGTGCAGCATTACCAATTCATCAGAAATTTATAGGGAAAAGTCCAACAAAGCTTGAGGTTTGGGCAGAATTCATTATTCAGTACCCAACTTTCTCTTCATGAGATGCATATTTAGCACAGCAGATATAGACTTACCCACTGAAGAACTCTACTGGGAGGACGAAGGAAAAGAAGGAAAAAGGGAACGAGGAAAAATCTATAACAGAGGAAAAGAAGGAAGAAGGGAACAAGGAAGGAAGGATGAGAAAGGAAAAGAAGAAAGGAATGAGGAAACATCTAAGAGGGAGGAAAAGAAGGAAGAGAATGAGGAAGGAGGGACGAGAAAGGAAAAGAAGAAGGGAACAAGGAAAAATCGATGAGGGAGGAAAAGAAGGAAGAAGGGAACAAAGAACAAAGGATGATGGAAGAAAAGAAGGAAGAAGGGAACGAGGAAAAATTGAAAAAGAGGAAAAAAGGGGGAAATGAACGAGTCAAAATCAATGAGGGAGGAAAATGGGAAAGAAGGGAACAATGAAAAATCAACAAGGGGGGAAAAGGAGGAAAAAGAATGAGAAAGGAAGGACAAGGGATGAAAAGAAAGAAGAAGAAGGAGGGGGGAAGGATAATGGAGGAAAAGGAGGAAGAAGGGAACGAGGAAAAATTGACGAGGGATGAAAAGAAGGGAATGAGGAAAAATTGACAAGGAAAATAAGAAAGAAGGGAACAAGGAAGGAACTACGAGGAAGGAAAAAAAGATGAAAGGTAACCCAGAAATAAAGACAAACCCAGGAGTATAGGAAACTTGGAAGAAGAGAAAAACCCAGCAATAAGGGGAACCCAGAAGGTAAGACAAACCTGGAAAAAAGGAAGACAAACCTGGAAGTAAGTAAAGACAAACACGGAAGTTAGTTAAAAGTAACCAGGAACTGAAGACAAACACAGAAGTAAGTAAAGACAAGCCCAGAAGTAAGAAAAGACAAACCCGGAAGTAAGTGAAGACAAACTCAGAAGTTAAATCCAGAAGTTAAAGAGAACGCGAAGTGAAGACAAACCCAGAAGTAAGTAGAGACAAACCCAGAAGTAAGAAGAAAGGAAGGAGGAAAAATTGATGACTGACGAAAAGAAGGAAGAAAAGAATGAGGAAGGAAGGATGAAGGTGGAAAAGAATGAAGAAGGGAATGAGGAAAAATCAACAATGGAAGCAAGCAAGGAAGAAGGGAACGAGAAAAAAATCAATGAGGGAGAAAAGGAAGGAAGAAAAGAACGAGGAAGGAAGGATGGGCGACGAAAAGAAGGAAGGAGGAAGTGAGGAAGGAAGGATGAAGGTGGAAAAGAATGAAGAAGGGAATGAGGAAAAATTGATGAGGGAGGAAAAGAAGGAAGTATGGAATGAGGAAAAATCAACAATGGAAGCAAGCAAGGAAGAAGGGAACGAGAAAAAAATCAATGAGGGAGAAAAGGAAGGAAGAAAAG